>CM033751.1:303612-738302 GCA_019671005.1 Hibiscus mutabilis | reverse complement strand
GTATTATGGATTCTATAGCATAATGGCATATGCAACCCTCGATTTAAGCCTTCCCATGCATAACATCTTATATGCAAAGCTTAAAGAGGTTCACATGTATAAATCACATTATACAAACAATCCATCAACATGATACATCAATACATTATATTGGCTTACAAGTGATTCTTTCCCAAATCTCATTATTTCCATCAAACAACATTAGATACATAGATTTTCCCAAGTGATATCTCAGTCATTTACACTCAATGGCATGGAGTAAATGTAGCACATTCGTAACCTCTACACTACAAAAGCTCATCCTCCAATTTGGAGTAAACACCTCCAATGCATCACCTCAACGGTCGTAGCCAGAGTAAAATTCCATTGAAGTATTGTATCAGCAATATTATGGCTCGCATGGTAGGAGTAAATACTTTTAATACATCACCTCTACGAACCATGGGTGACTTATTATAGTGCACTTTAAGTCCTATGCCCGGCCAATTAGATCTGATAACATTTCTATACACTTTTCATACCATCACTTGCCAATGTAATTCATCTCATTAAAATTAACTCCCTATTTTCATATGCATCAATCAAAACCATTTTACCAATGCATTCAACCATGCATTAACAATGTTTAACAACATTAACAACTCATGCATTACCTCCAAATTCATCATCATCTTTTTATAAACACTTTACAACATTAAACCATGCTCAAAACGTGCATATACAGTGAGTAATCAAATCATTAAAATAAGTGCATAAAAACCAATTGCCAAATCGAGTTCGAGAGAGAATTCATCCTTTACTTACTTCCAAGCTTAGACCAATGTTTCAAGCTTGATCTAAACCCCCAAACCTTTGTACGCGTTCTCACTCACCGACACGTAAAGCCTCGCTTGCCGATCCTGTAACCTTGCATCTAAAGCTTCCGAAACAATCGTTCAAGCTCAATGACTAACTTCCCCTATTTTATCCATACAAAAATATAGGATTCAATGCATTCAACAACACAACAACAAAAATCCTCAACATCTACAACCCAATTTCAGTCCATAACAACAGAAATCAACATCAAACATCTTCCAAACTTAACCCATCGATAATCTAACGTTTTAACCCACCAGTTAACACCTAAAAACACAACAACAACATCCTTATACCTCCAGCATTCATTAAACCACCACAACACCCCAAAAACTCACAACTAACAACCTAGAAAATTAGAGATTCACATAGTTTTGGGATTCCAATGTTAAAACCCATCATTAAAATTAATAAACATCAAAATCATGATTAAAATCAATCAAGAACTCAACAAAATAGAGTCTGTTTGAAAATCCACCAATTAAACCAATTAAACCTCAATTTAGCAAAAAGCTTGGGAACTTCAATAAAGAACCTTATATTAGAGAAGAAGAATGAAGCTCACCTCTAAATTTAGCTTTCCTCTTAATTGGATCATTTTCTTGAGAAAACAAGGTAAAATCAAATAGGTTTTGTTAGGAAACTATTAAAGATCCATTTGATAACAAAAGAAGATTAAAATCATGTGTTTACCTGAGAAAATTGAAGTGTAAAAGATTGTTTGGCTAAGTGAATTTGAGAAAAAAGCTTTTGATGAAACGTTAGTTACGTGAAATTTCTTTAAAATCTAATTATGTAATTATTTTCCTCAAACCTTTTATCTATTTTTAAAACCTTTATAAAATATCCAATTTTAAGAGAAAAGTCTGATATTAGACTTTGGCCAAATAGCTCCTTAAATATTCCAATTTTTTTACCCTTTTACAAAACCGTCACTAAAAATAGTTTTGAAACTTTATATTTTGGTCACTAACCCAAAATGTCCAATTTTGAGACCTATTTTTGTAAAATTGATTTTACCAAAATAATTTCTATATTAAATAACGATTTTATATTATTTTTCCATATTTTTATCCCATCCAAAAATATTTATTCTAAATTAAATCCTGAAATTATCTCGAATCCTCTAATCTGATCCGTCAGACTGTTTAAACCACCTAGAAAACTCATAGGCCCAAAATCAGGGCGTTACAGCCTATAATAGTCCTGGCATGAGCATTGAGTATGGTGTAAAAAAATCTCCATCTAGATCCAAGTAGGGAATCCTTGCATAGGACATCTTCTCAACAGTTTCTTAAATCGCTCCCAAGTATCATAGAAAGTTTCATCATCAGCTTGCCTGAAAGTAGTGATTTCAATCTGCAGCTTGGCATTAAGTTTAGGTGGCTACAATCTTAGAAGGATTTCTGGCATAATTCTGTCCACGAAGTAACTGAACCTGGTGGCAAGGAATTTAGTCGCAATTTTGCCCTATCTCGTAAGAAGAATGAAAAGTGCTTCAGCCTTATCGTCTCTTCAGTCACACCAAGCTAGTGAAATAGTTGGAAAATCTCCATGAATTGCTTCAAATGCTATCTAGGGTCTCCATTATGTGATCCATCAAACTGACCTACATTCATTAGCAATTGAATCATTACTGTTTTAAGCTTAAACTTAGCCATATTTACCTCTAGACTAATTAGTCCTGGCATCAAATCGTCTATGGTAGGTGTTAGGTGTTCTCTAGTAGATTGTTCTTTAGGTATCTGAGCAAAAATAGTAGAAGAAGGTGATAAAACTGCAGGTATTGTCAATTTCTCCTGGTTATTGGCATCATTTAGGACACTTCCTAACTCACCATTCCTGTTATGAGCCTTTTCTCGATGTTCTCTTATTAACCTATACATATACCAAATAAAGTAAAATAAACAAAAAATGAAAACAAATAAAAATCAAAATAATTAATCTTGTTGCAATCCCTGACAATGGCGCTAAAAACTTGTTTACGAAATATTGCATGGCAAAAGATTGAGGATTTAGTGTATATAAAAGTAAATAATGTCACGAATACATCTTTTGCGTGCAAGTAGACATGGTCAGCAAGTAATATAGTAGTGAGTTGAGTATCGTCTCCACAGAGATTGTCCAAGAATTAATTGCCACAATTAATACTTGTAAAGTAGAAAATAAAATATGATGACAATAGATTGAGGATGGCAATAGATTGAGGCAACGAATAAAGTAAGAGAACTAAAAGTAAAATAAACTGGAGTAAAGTGAAGATTACGATGATGAAATGTAACAGTCTAGCAAAAAATAGATGCAAGAATGATAACAAAGATTTGGCAAAGGATGTCTGGATTACACACTAGCTACGCCAGCTATTAATAATGTCTTGCATTGGAATTATTGTCGAGCAAATTTCAAGAATAGTATTACCTCTATCGATGGTAATACCCTAAGTTAACCATGGTAAAACCCCTATATGTCTATAGCAAAGTTTTTCATTAATTAACTCGATTAAGTTTCAATCTATACTCCTAAGGGGTAGATTCACTTCAGGTGTAAGATCATCTACTTGAAAATCTTTTGTCGAAGTTTCTCTCCTTAGTACCTGGCAACTGATTGTTGCCCCTTGAGTCTGCTAAGATATTAATTTGCAATAAGCATACAATGCTAACTTTCGTTTGGCAAAGAATTTAGGAAAATTAAGTACTAGCAGATAGAAAATAATGCCAAGGCATTTAAATTATTGAAAACCAAACATAAATTGGGTGTTCATTGCGAACATCCCCTAACCAATCAAGAGTTAGTTCGTGGCTGGGGTAAATCACAGCAAGTATAAGTTTGAAATCGTTCTTTAGCACAGGAAAGAAATAAAAAAGATCAACAAAGAACTAAGGCAAGAAAGGAGGTCTTTTAACGCAACCCTTTTGTAACACCCCGTTTTTGGGCCTATATGTTAATTTGGTCAAATAGATAGTTCGAGGAACCAGATTAGACGATTCGAGACAGTTTTGAAATTAATTCACAATAAATATTTTAAAGGATTTATAAAATGGAAAAATGTTTTAAAATCTTTATTTAATATATAAAGATAAACGGTGAAATCAATTTTGGAAAATGAGTTTTGGAAGTAGGACATTTTTTGATAGTGACCAAAATGTAAAGTTTGTAAAATCAGTTTTTCTAGTGACTAAAATGTAAAGGTTCAAAACTTTGAATCTTTAGGAGCTATTTACCCAAAGTCTAATATCAGACTTTCTCCCTTAATTTGTGTATTTTAAGTGGTTTTAAAATGCAATAAATGGGCTTGGAAAATTAATTGGATAATTAAACTTAAAACAAATTTAGCGTAACAAACTTTTCTCCAAAAGATTTTCTCTCCAATTCTCTTCAGCCAAACACAATTTCCTTCTTCAAAACCTCTAGGTAAAATCTTAATTTAATTAATCTTTTGATTTCAAGTGATTATACAATGATTTTCTTATCAAATCCTATTGTTTTCTCATTGTTTTCTTATGTAAATTCATCCAATTAAGGGGAAAGCCATAAGTTAGAGGTGAGGTTCATCCTTCTCCTCTAATACAAGGTTATTTACAGAAATTCCCAAGTTATTGGTCCTTTGCATGTGTTTTCTAATGAGATTTTATAGTTATAATGGAATTAATTGGTTTAATTATGGAAATTGATGAGTTTTCAAATTGAATATGATTTTTTGTGTTCTTGATTGAATTGGAACATGATTTTGATGTTTTATTATGTCAATAATTGGGTTCTAACAATGGAATCACGAAACTATATGAATCTCTAATTTTCTAGGTTGTTAGTTATGAGTTTTTTAAGGAGTTGTGGGTGTTTAATGGTTGCTGGAGGCATAATGATGATGTTAATGTGTTTTTGGATGATAATTGATGTTAATTGATAGTTGAGATACATATGTTGTGGCTGGGTAAAGTCTGTGAGTTGTTTGGTGATGTTTTCGGTTAGTATGGAAGGGTAATTGTTGAGAATTGATAATTATTATTATAATTTGATGTTGCTGGGTTGTGAATGCATTTTGATGCATTAGAATCTCTATTTTTGTGATGGTTAAAATAGGGGAGTTTGGTTCTGAAGCTTGAACGTACGTTTCAGAAGCTTTGGAGGAGTGTTTAGCGCGTCGTCAAGCGAGGATTTGCGTGTCAGTGAGTGAGAACGTGTTTAACAGCTGTTCTAAGGTTTGAAAATTTGTTTTTGGGAGTTTGAAATGCTGCTCTAAGCTCATAAGTAATTAAAGGATGAATTATCTCTCGAACTCGGTTTGGTAAATAATTTCTACGTATTTGTTTTAAAAGGTTTAAATTACTCACTGTATATGCTTGTTTTGAGCATGGTTTAATGCTTGAAACTGATTATAGAAAGATGATGATGCATCGTGAGGTAATGCAAGTGTGATTAATGTTTTTGAACATTGTTTAATGCAAGGTTGATTGAATTGGTTTAATGATTTTGATAATGCATATGAAAATAGTGAGTAAATGATGAAGAAATGAATTATATTGGCAAGTGATGGTATGATAAGGTTTGGTAGGTGTACCGAATATAATTAGCCGGCCATAGGATTTGATAATGCACTATAAAAAGTCTCCTTCGATGTCGAGGGGTTTATACAGTGTAACGAATACTCTATCCAAGTACCCTAACGGTTGAGGGGTTTATACGGTGTACTGAAGACTCATGTTAGTGGGCTATACATCTACCGATGAGTGGTGTTGAGGGGTTTATATGGTGTACCAAAAACTCCACCTCGGGTTTCACAATGGTGGAGGGGTTTATGTGTACCAAAAACTCTCGTTAGTGGGCCTTTTAGATACCGGTAGTTTGTATGTTATGTGTTGGGTGAACACTTGTTAAATCTGTGTATCGATGCTGTGTTATGTATTGTAAATTGGAGTTGCAGAGAAATAATTTGTAAAGTGGAGTTGTGGGGAATGATCACTTGTAAGCCAATATAATTGATAATGTGCCATAAAATGGATGATATGATTTGATGTGAGTTTAACATGTTTTACACTTTAAGGCTAGCATTGGTAGTATGCTTGGGAAAGCTTAAATCGAGGTTAGCAATTGAAATATTGTTGTTAATTCATTAGATGAGTTGCATTTGTTTTACTGTGGGAGTTTTCGAAATGTTATGGGCATGTTTTTGCTAAGGCATGATGTTGAAATGATGTTTTAAAAGTGATTTGAGAAGTGGTTTGTGAAAAAAGATTGTAAATGTTTTTAAATGCATTGATGGTGTTTTGTTTTAGAGCACTCCTCAATAAGGGACATCCAAGGACTTAAGTTTGCAAAGTATGAATAAAAAATAGACTTGTAGTAATCAGGGAATGGGGTCATTTGATATTTGGGAGGGTTGTTTGCTAAACTCCCTGCTTGTACAAGTTTTATATGCTGGTTTAGACTTGTAAGAGGATTAATGTGCTTGAGATGTGGATGGTTTTATGTTTTGAATCTTGAGTAGGGAGCATGCCTCTAGATGATGGTGAAGAAGGTATTAGTCTTTTTAGATTTTCTTAAAACGCTGATATGTTGGTATTCAAGCAAGTTGATGATGTTATATGTTGATTAATTAAGTGTTAGGGTTGATTGAAGAGAGCCAAAGTGTCATATGTTGAACCTAGAGGTCATTACAGGTCTCTGCGTACCAGTGCAGGTACCTCAGGATTGGTAAACAGGGTTTGTTTAAGGCTCAAATTGTTAATTTGCAGCTACAGGTACCAGTATGCTTAGCCACTGTATCGGTACGCATTGAGAAAAATGTGTGCTGGTTCTGTTACACGGGTTTTAGTACCAGTATTGTCCCTTTGATTTTAACATATTGTATCGATACGTGGGGTATCGTATCGGTACGCATTTTGGTCACTGGAATTTCAAGTTTTGAAAAATGTAAAGGGGATCGGTACGGGTCAAAGCCATACTAGTACGGGGTGGTCAACACGTTGTATCGGTACGAGAATTAGTGTATCGATACAATGAGCCGTTATGTCTGTTAATCTGTATCGGTACAGGTTTTCCTATATTGGTACGCTATGCTGATTTTCTGCTATTTGGGGTTATTGATGTTTGGAAGTCTTGCAATTTGGTCCCTGACTGTAATGAATGCAATTATTTGTGATTGGGTGATTGTTTTGGAAAGAAAATACACTTGTGAGCATGAAATTGGAATAATTAAGGGTTGGTAATCTTAATTGTGTCTTAAGCCCTATAATTTGAGATATTTACGTTTTGATCCTCAATGAGAATTTGAAACACCCCCTTAACCTAGTTTAGGAGTAAACCGAATTAGAAAGTGTTTGGGAAAATCATTTAACAGACATACAACTTTGAAACCAAGATATGGCAACCTAGCTCTTCACAAAACGAGCATACAAACAGTATTCAGAGTAAATTAAAAACTTTTTTTATTTTTTTATAAGTTGATAGGTCTTTAACTTTAATCACATGCAATCGAAATCTTCATATACTAGAATAAAGACATCTCAAATACTAGATCATAACTTGCACTTATAATTTAAATATTGGAGGCCATAACTTTAATAACTACTAAACATATACCCATAGCAGGCATTTGAACATCAGAGATATGTATGTAGCATAACTTACTCTATGAGTAGTCGTTCAAGACAATAAATCATTAACAAAGAGTGTTAATCACCTTGTTTACAATTAACCAACTAGATCGGCACTTAATTGGAATCTAGACACATACAGATAACTTTTGTATTGCATGATTAAAACCTAGGCCATATACATTGAAACATTTACTCGTTCCAAACATTAAACTAGCACTTTGTAACTTTACTACTTTTACTTAAGGTTTATCTAAATGCTTTACATAATCAAGTTTGTAACATACACACTCTCAAGATGGTTGATCACTTAAGAACATTACAGGCAACTAAACAACAGATTACATTCAATACATAGAAATCAATAAGTTTTAGCATAATCGTTATCATGTTCATCATTTTTAATCTTATTTAAGTTATAGGGTGTCCTAGCCAAATTATTCATGATCCAAACCCTTTAAGGCATCATAAATCACGGGCTTATAAGATGGTTAAACACTCAATTACATCACTAGTATTACTTAGCTATTAAGCAACTACTAAATCATGCCAACTATTAAATCACATGCAGCATGCAATCACCAAGAAATAATAATAATAAGAGCCCATTAAACTTGAAAACTCATTAGGCTTATATACATGATAAGCCACAAAAGGAATCTAATATATCAATGCATGCTTAACCACTGTGTGCCACCAACTAGGAGTACAGTAAGAAATTACAAACATACGTCCTAGTTCTTGTGATCTCGTCCAAGCTCTTCAGATAAACGAAGGTAAGGTTACCCTGAAATGTTGGAAAGAAAAGAGTAAGCATAACCTTAGTGAGGTAGCTTAGAACAACTAAAAGTTATGAAACAACAGCGTAATCCCTTTCACCGAAGTCAATTGTTTATACAAGTTTTTAGTTTGGGCAAGAGATAGTCATTTGGGGCAAAAGTTCAATTCAACGCTAACTTCTGCACTAAGGCACCCGAAAAATGTAATCACATATAATCATGATATTCAAAACCAACCTATGCACATTTACACGTCAAATTCGATCAAGCCTAAGCTTATACGTATAAGTACTAGACTCAAGCATATGTATATAAATATATAGGTCCACATGGCATACGAACAAATATAGGCTTGCCTACTTTTGCATATTCAAAGAACTTAGGCATGTTTGCATGTAATGTCAAACCAACTATATTCTCATATATAAGATACATTTAAACACGACATAGGCATTTATTCATATGAGAATTCGGATAAAGCATATGCTCACTTATAAAGGTACTCAACAACTATACACACTTATCCACATGTGATTTGAACCAGACATATGTATGTAATATTTTTTTAATAACCACCGTTAGGTAATCATCTAGCATAGTTTGTGCAAACATATAAAGGTATTCAGTTAACAATGAAATCCTATTACTGGTTATGCAAGTTAATTTTTATAACTCCTTGATTCTACTTATAATCTTTCTTGGATTCTTTAACCATATTCAAACCTTGCGCAAACTACTTATTATAGACTAACAAACATGACATAAGTGACTTTCTCTTATCAGCCAAGATTTCAAACTTAAAATCCCATTATATAAATTACTTATCATACAAAGTATTAAACATCTTCAAATTCTAATCATGAGTTACTTGGCATGTAAGACATCCAACATAACAAATTTTTGATTAAGGATTACTTTGCATTTAAGATATCAAGCAATGCATTTCATAAACATTGCTAATAGACATATAGGCCAACAAATATATCAGATTATATTCTTGATATGCTCTTGTATGTTCGAACTACTTTAACCCGTACTTGTTCATATGAAAAACGGCCTCGTTTCATGTACATATACATACAAAATCAATTCAATCCATAACATGTTCCTTTCTATTCAAAACAGTCCATTGATCATGTATATATAATTAGGCAACCAAAATAATCCATAACAGGTTCCTTTCTTTTTAAATCAGTCCATTGACCATGTATATAGAATTAGGCAACCAAAACAATCTATAACATGTTCCTTTCTATTCAAATCAGTCCATTGATCATGTATATATAATTAGGCAACAAAAACAATCCATAACATGTTCCTTTCTATTCAAAACAGTCTATTGATAATGTATATAAAATTATGTATCCAAAATAATCCATAACATTGTTAGATTTGTTCCAACTATAGACCTTAATCGTTTTGAACATAGCGATTGATATATAAATAAATAGGCGCTACTTATTATGTAAGATATTAATCACGACATATTTTAAACTTAGACTTACTTATCATAGTTAATATTTGACATAACATATAATCTCATAATCACATGTTTCTTAACATGAAGATATCAAACATTGCATAATATAAACATGGACTATTAATCACTAGTAGTATTTAGTTAAATCTTTTAACTCGGTTTACAAACTTTATTATTGTACTTAACATAGCCTTGAAAATTCAAGTATCTTATCAACACATAAATTACTTGTCCATTGCTTATCAAACAAGTTACCGAGCATAGAGTGTCATGATCAAGTGTTACTTGTCATAAAAGATAGCAAGCAGTGCATGATATGGACATGGATTGCTTAACATCTGAGGTGTTTAACACAACATATCATAGGCTTAAATTACTGGTCACCAAGGTCATAATACATAGTACATCTTAAACATGTGATACTTATCATATAAGATTACATCCATGGCATTTGATAGATATAGAATTCTCGTCACAAAGAGTATTAAGATTATTCATTAACTTAACTTGAAATTCATTATTTTATTTTAACATAGTTTTTTTATTCGAAGCAAATACACATATTAGAGAAATACTCAATTTCATTAGAATCACATTACTTACCAAACAAGTTATCAAAACTCTTCATTTATTTAACTTATAATCCCATACTTTCTTATTATCATAGCCTATAGAATCGAAATACAACCTAGGTACACGAATCCCCAACCAACTATCGCCCATAAAATGGTACTCGTAGTACCAGTCAATCCTTCATACTGTCGCCAAGTGACCACAACACTTCCCTCCTACTGTCGCCAAATAAGGACAGTAGTCCAGGACCGTAGTCCACCCTAAACATGAGCTATATGGACTCTATGGCATGCCATCTATACCTAAGACTGACTCAAGACCAAGGCTTTAACATTTATCATCTTTTTATATCATAAAGTGAGCATAGTTCCATATCGTATATCCCATCAAGTTTTCATTACCCCTTTCTCATTAAGGGTATATAAGTATGTTCTCCACATGTGAACTCAACTTTTCTTTTCTCTTACTTGAATGGCCTTAAAGCCAAGACCACTTTTGTCATGTCATATATAAATTTCTTTTTATTTAAGTTATCAACCTCACATAGCATTTAACATAGTCAAGATTTGTTCCCCATTTCTCAAAACAACTATTTCTATTCATTTATGTATCTTTTGAACCAAACAAACATTCTTATAACATTTTAAGCATTTTAAATCATATTAATGCTTCCAATCCAATTTTCATGTCACAAAGTGCTTTTCACTAAAATACTCACCTTGCCTCCAAGTTTGTGCATTCATAGCGTAAATTAACCAATTTAAAGAAATCATAAATATAAGGCAATGCTCGGGAAGGTTATTATCCCAACCCGAGACTGTAAACTATGCTCACCTCATATCCCAAGGTTACGAGATATTAGAATCCTTAATCGAATCTTGCTACTTATCCAATTCCTTTCCTAGCTTCTTCTTGGTCTAAATATAACAATACACATAAATCAAAATTAATTCATTTATACAACCAACCAAAGCTGCCCAATACTTGTATATTAATCTACACATTTATGCGCATCAAAATCGATCCCTATCACAACTATATGCATTCAAATCACTTAGACATACATTTATACTTATGTATACATCGAATTGATCCATTTTACATTCATACATATAAAATAGTCACTATTATATAATGCAGCCTGCCATACTTGCAAAAACATTCCCTCTTGATGCACATAGTATAAAGCAGTCCCTACATGTATAATTCATTTATTTTCATAGCAACACTATCCTCCAAAGTTTTTAATATTGCAATATAGACTCTAATTCACGTGTACCCATAATCATGCTTGAAAACAGACCCTAATGTTCATGAAATTTCATTTTAATACCCCGTTTTCATGTATATTCATTTATTTACAACAATAATCCAATTGCATGTATAACCATATATGTAATGATGAAACAGTCCTAAATTCATTCAAATCCATGTGTATTTTCTAACAATTTGTATAAGGTTCCTCACATGGTTCGAAACAACCAAAACATCATATGCCCATACATAATCGAAACAGACAGGGCAGTTTATATGATCATCACAATTAGACAGATTTACTTATGAAAAATTCTTGAATTTCAAGTTCAAAAGATCTACAACTATCCATGCATGCTTATAAGATAGAATCATAGTTCTCTTATCACGTGAAGCCTTAATTTAAAAGAAATGAAGGATTTAGTTTACCTTCTTCACTATCTATTCGAACCAAATTATAGCCACTCAACCAAAATCCCTTAACATTTCAAGCCCCAAAAACCATTCTCTCCACTTCTCTCCAAGAATGTGTTTCGGCCTTGAGAAAGAAGATTATAACATTGTCTCTCTTTTCTCTTGGCCGAGATATCCATTCAAACACATGGTGAAAGCTATATCGGACATGTGTACAACCAATTGGTTTTTATTATTTTTTTTTATCATGCAAGACTCAACTTTTACATAGATTCTGATTTAGTCCCTTTTGAAATTAATCTTGCACTTACTCATCTTTATCAATTTAGTCATTATTCACTAATAGGTGATAATTCCTTTTTAGTTCATTTTGTGATCACAATGATTAAACTCCTAAACCAGTATTTGGGATATTACAATTCTCCTCCCCTTAAAAGAAATTTGCCCTCGAATTTCTACATATCTTGATTTAGAAGGTTCATATCTCACTCAAGCATAAGGTTTATTTAGTCAGTGGCATTCAGTATATTTTACCACTCTCGATTCATTCATACACTACTTCCTTCATCGGAGTAGCCAACCAGAATCTCATTATCCTAGTCTAATGTGCTTCTGACACCTCTACTAACTATTAGTACATAAGAGGTTTTTATCAGATATAGATCACAAATACACATCAAATTGAACTCCTAGGTGGCACATGTAACGAATGATGATGAAACGAATTCCGGTTTAGCCCGAGAATCGGCTAAACCTAGGCTCTAATACCAAATTGAAACATCCCCCTTAACCCGGTTTAGGAGTAAACCGAATTAGGAAGTATTTAGGAACATCATTTAACAAACATACAACATTGAAACCAAGATATGACAGACTAGCTCTTCACAAAAAAGAGTATACATACAATATTCGAGTAAATAAATAAAAACTTTTTTTAATTTTTTTATAAGTTGAGAGGTCTTCAAATTTAACACATGCAATCAAAATCTTCATATACTAGAATAAAGACTTCTCAAATACTAGATCATAACTTGCACTTATAATTTAGATATTGGAGGCCATAACATTAATAACTACTAAACATATACCCATGGCATGCATTTGAACATTAGAGATATGTATGTAGCGTAAAATTACTCTATGAGTAATCATTCAAGACAATAAATCATTAACAAAGAGTGTTAATCACTTGTTTATAATTAACCAAATTATATCGACACTTAATTGGAATCTAGACACATACAGATACATTTTGCAAAGCATGATTAAAACTAGGCTATATACATTTAAACATTTACTCATTCCAATCATTAAACTAGCCCTTTGTAACTTTACTACTTTTACTTAAGGTTTATCTCAATGCTTTACATAATCAAGTTTGTAACATACATACTCTCAAGATGGTTGATCACTTAAGAACATTACAGGCAACTAAACAACAGATTACATTCAATACATAGAAATCAACAAGTTTTAGCATAATCGTTATCATGTTCATCATTTTTTATCTTATTTAAGTTATAGGGTGTCCTACCCAAATAATTTATGATCCAAACCCTTTAAGGCATCATAAATCACGTGGCTTATAAGATTGTTAAACACTCAATTACATCACTAGTATTACTTAGCTATTAACCAACTACTAAATCATGCCAACTATTAAATCACATGCAGCATGCAATCACCAAGAAATAATAATAATAAGAGCCCATTAAACTTGAAAACTCATTAGGATTATATACATGATAAGCCATAAAAGGAATCTAATATATCAATGCATGCTTAACCACTGTGTGCCACCAACTAGGAGTACAGTAAGAAATTACAAACATACGTCCTAGTTCTTGTGATCTCGTCCAAGCTCTTCAGATAAACGAAGGTAAGGTTACCCTGAAATGTTGGAAAGAAAAGAGTAAGCATAACCTTAGTGAGGTAGCTTAGAACAACTAAATGTTATGAAACAACACCCTAATCCCTTTCACCAAAGTCCATTATTTATACAAGTTTTTAGTTTGGGCAAGAGATAGTCATTTGAAGAAAAGTTCAATTCAACGCTAACTTATGCACTAAGGCACCCGAAAAATGTAATCACATATAATCATGATATTCAAAACCAACCTATGCACATTTACACGTGAAATTTGATCAAGCCTAAGCTTATACGTATAAGTACTTGACTCAAGCATATGTATATAAATATATAGGTCCACATGGCATCCGAACAAATATAGGCTTGCCTACTTTTGCATATTCAAACAACTTAGGCATGTTTGCATTTAATGTTGAAACCAACTATATTCTCATATATAAGATACATTTAAACACGACATAGGCATTTATTCATATGAGAATTTGGATAAAGCATATGCTCACTTATAAAGGTACTAAAAACTATACACACTTATCCACATGTGATTTGAACCACACATATGTATGTAATAATTTTTAATAACCACCATTAGGTAATAATCTAGCATAGTTTGTGCAAACATATAAAGGTATTCAGTTAACAATAAAATCCTATTACAATTTATGCAAGTTAATTTTTATAACTCCTTGATTTTACTTATAAACTTTCTTGGATTCTTTAACCATATTCAAACCATGCGCAAACTACTTATTATAGACTAACAAACATGACATAAGTGACTTTCACTTATCAGCCAAGATTTCAAACTTAAAATCCCATTATATAAATTACTTATCATACAAAGTATTAAACATCTTCAAATTCTAATCATGAGTTACTTGGCATGTAAGACATCCAACATAACAAATTTTTGATTAAGGATTACTTTGCATTTAAGATATCAATCAATGCATTTCATAAACATTGCTAATAGACATATAAGCCAACAAATATATCAGATTATATTCTTAATATGCTCTTGTATGTTCGAACTACTTTAACCCATACTTGTTCATATGAAAAATAGTCCCGTTTCATGTACATATACATACAAAATCAATTCAATCCATAACATGTTCCTTTCTATTCAAAACAGTCCATTGATCATGTATATATAATTAGGCAACCAAAATAATCCATAACATGTTCCTTTCTTTTCAAAATGGTCCATTGACCATGTATATATAATTAGGCAACCAAAACAATCCATAACATGTTCCTTTCTATTCAAATCAGTCCATTGATCATGTATATATAATTAGGCAACAAAAACAATCCATAACATGTTCCTTTCTATTCAAAATAGTCTATTGATAATGTATATAAAATTATGTATCCAAAATAATCCATAACATTGTTAGATTTGTTCCAACTAATAGACCTTAATCGTTTTGAACATAGCAATTGATATATAAATAAATAGGCGCTACTTATTATGTAAGATATTAATCACAACATATTTTAAACTTAGACTTACTTATCATAGTTAATATTTGACATAACATATAATCTCATAATCACATGTTTCTTAACATGAAGATATCAAACATTGCATAATATAAACATGGACTATTAATCACTAGTAGTATTTAGTTAAATCTTTTAACTCAATTTACAAACTTTATTATTGTACTTAACATAGCCTTGAAAATTCAAGTATCTTATCAACACATAAATTACTTGTCCATTGCTTATCAAACAAGTTACCGAGCATAGAGTGTCATGATCAAGTGTTACTTGTCATAAAAGATAGCAAGCAGTGCATGATATGGACATGGATTGCTTAACATCTGAGGTGTTTAACACAACATATCATAGGCTTAAATTACTGGTCACCAAGGTCATAATACATAGTACATCTTAAACATGTGATACTTATCATATAAGATTACATCCATGGCATTTGATAGATATAGAATTCTCGTCACAAAGAGTATTAAGATTATTCATTAACTTAACTTGAAATTCATTATTTTATTTTAACATAGTTTTTTTATTCGAAGCAAATACACATATTAGAGAAATACTCAATTTCATTAGAATCACATTACTTACCAAACAAGTTATCAAAACTCTTCATTTATTTAACTTATAATCCCATACTTTCTTATTATCATAGCCTATAGAATCGAAATACAACCTAGGTACACGAATCCCCAACCAACTATCGCCCATAAAATGGTACTCGTAGTACCAGTCAATCCTTCATACTGTCGCCAAGTGACCACAACACTTCCCTCCTACTGTCGCCAAATAAGGACAGTAGTCCAGGACCGTAGTCCACCCTAAACATGAGCTATATGGACTCTATGGCATGCCATCTATACCTAAGACTGACTCAAGACCAAGGCTTTAACATTTATCATCTTTTTATATCATAAAGTGAGCATAGTTCCATATCGTATATCCCATCAAGTTTTCATTACCCTTTCTCATTATGGGGTATATAAGTATGTTCTCCACATGTGAACTCAACTTTTCTTTTCTCTTACTTGAATGGCCTTAAAGCCAAGACCACTTTTGTCATGTCATATATAAATTTCTTTTTTTTATTTAAGTTATCAACCTCACATAGCATTTAACATAGTCAAGATTTGTTCCCATTTCTCAAAACAACTATTTCTATTCATTTATGTATCTTTTGAACCAAACAAACATTCTTATAACATTTTAAGCATTTTAAATCATATTAATGCTTCCAATCCAATTTTCATGTCACAAAGTGCTTTTCACTAAAATACTCACCTTGCCTCCAAGTTTGTGCATTCATAGCGTAAATTAACCAATTTAAAGAAATCATAAATATAAGGCAATGCTCGGGAAGGTTATTATCCCAACCCGAGACTTTAAAACTATGCTCACCTCATATCCCAAGGTTACGAGATATTAGAATCCTTAATCGAATCTTGCTACTTATCCAATTCCTTTCCTAGCTTCTTCTTGGTCTAAATATAACAATACACATAAATCAAAATTAATTCATTTATACAACCAACCAAAGCTGCCCAATACTTGTATATTAATCTACACATTTATGCATCAAAATCGATCCCTATCACAACTATATGCATTCAAATCACTTAGACATACATTTATACTTATGTATACATCGAATTGATCCATTTTACATTCATACATATAAAATAGTCACTATTATATAATGCAGCTGCCATACTTGCAAAAACATTCCCTCTGATGCACATAGTATAAAGCAGTCCCTACATGTATAATTCATTTATTTTCATAGCAACACTATCCTCCAAAGTTTTTAATATTGCAATATAGACTCTAATTCACGTGTACCCATAATCATGCTTGAAAAACAGACCCTAATGTTCATGAAATTTCATTTTAATACCCGTTTTCATGTATATTCATTTATTTACAACAATAATCCAATTGCATGTATAACCATATATGTAATGATGAAACAGTCCTAAATTCATTCAAATCCATGTGTATTTTCTAACAATTTGTATAAGGTTCCTCACATGGTTCGAAACAACCAAAACATCATATGCCCATACATAATCGAAACAGACAGGGCAGTTTATATGATCATCACAATTAGACAGATTTACTTATGAAAAATTCTTGAATTTCAAGTTCAAAAGATCTACAACTATCCATGCATGCTTATAAGATAGAATCATAGTTCTCTTATCACGTGAAGCCTTAATTTAAAAGAAATGAAGGATTTAGTTTACCTTCTTCACTATCTATTCGAACCAGCTATAGCCACTCAACCAAAATCCCTTAACATTTCAAGCCCCCAAAAACCATTCTCTCCACTTCTCTCCAAGAATGTGTTTCGGCCTTGAGAAAGAAGATTATAACATTGTCTCTCTTTTCTCTTGGCCGAGATATCCATTCAAACACATGGTGAAAGCTATATCGGACATGTGTACAACCAATTGGTTTTTATTATTTTTTTTATCATGCAAGACTCAACTTTTACATAGATTCTGATTTAGTCCCTTTTGAAATTAATCTTGCACTTACTCATCTTTATCAATTTAGTCATTATTCACTAATAGGTGATAATTCCTTTTTAGTTCATTTTGTGATCACAATGATTAAACTCCTAAACCAGTATTTGGGATATTACAATTCTCCTCCCCTTAAAAGAAATTTGCCCTCGAATTTCTACATATCTTGATTTAGAAGGTTCATATCTCACTCAAGCATAAGGTTTATTTAGTCAGTGGCATTCAGTATATTTTACCACTCTCGATTCATTCATACACTACTTCCTTCATCGGAGTAGCCAACCAGAATCTCATTATCCTAGTCTAATGTGCTTCTGACACCTCTACTAACTATTAGTACATAAGAGGTTTTTATCAGATATAGATCACAAATACACATCAAATTGAACTCCTAGGTGGCACATGTAACGAATGATGATGAAACGAATTCCGGTTTAGCCCGAGAATCGGCTAAACCTAGGCTCTAATACCAAATTGAAACATCCCCTTAACCCGGTTTAGGAGTAAACCGAATTAGGAAGTATTTAGGAACATCATTTAACAAACATACAACATTGAAACCAAGATATGACAGACTAGCTCTTCACAAAAAGAGTATACATACAATATTCAGAGTAAATAAAAAAACTTTTTTAATTTTTTTTATAAGTTGAGAGGTCTTCAAATTTAACACATGCAATCAAAATCTTCATATACTAGAATAAAGACTTCTCAAATACTAGATCATAACTTGCACTTATAATTTAGATATTGGAGGCCATAACATTAATAACTACTAAACATATACCCATGGCATGCATTTGAACATTAGAGATATGTACGTAGCGTAGCTTACTCTATGAGTAATCATTCAAGACAATAAATCATTAGCAAAGAGTGTTAATCACTTGTTTATAATTAACCAATTATATCGACACTTAATTCGAATCTAGACACATACAGATACATTTTGCAAAGCATGATTAAAACTAGGCTATATACATTTAAACATTTACTCATTCCAATCATTAAACTAGCCCCTTGTAACTTTACTACTTTTACTTAAGGTTTATCTCAATGCTTTACATAATCAAGCTTGTAACATACATACTCTCAAGATGGTTGATCACTTAAGAACATTACAGGCAAGTAAACAACAGATTACATTCAATACATAGAAATCAACAAGTTTTAGCATAATCGTTATCATGTTCATCACTTTTATCTTATTTAAGTTATAGGGTGTCCTACCCAAATAATTTATGATCCAAACCCTTTAAGGCATCATAAATCACGTGGCTTCTAAGATTGTTAAACACTCAACTACATCACTGGTATTACTTAGTTATTAACCAACTACTAAATCATGCCAACTATTAAATCACATGCAGCATGCAATCACCAAGAAATAATAATAATAATAATGAGGGCCCATTACAACTTGAAAACTCATTAGGATTATATACATGAGAAGCCATAAAAGGGATCTAATATATAAATGCATGCTTAATCACTATCTGCCACCAACTAGGAGTACACTAAGAAATTACAAGCATACGTTCTGGTTCTTGTGATCTCGTCCAAGCTATTCAGATAAACGAAGGTAAGGTTACCCTGAAATGTTGGAAAGAAAAGAGTAAGCATAAGCTTAGTGAGGTAGCTTAGAACAACTAAATGTTATGAAACAACACCCTAATCCCTTTCACCAAAGTCCATTATTTATACAAGTTTTTAGTTTGGGCAAGAGATAGTCATTTGAAGAAAAAGTTCAATTCAACGCTAACTTATGCACTAAGGCACCCGAACAATGTAATCACATATAATCGTGATATTCAAAACCAACCTATGCACATTTACACATGAAATTTGATCAAGCCTAAGCTTATACGTATAAGTACTTGACTCAAGCATATGTATATAAATATATAGGTCCACATGGCATCCGAACAAATATAGGCTTGCCTACTTTTGCATATTCAAACAACTTAGGCCTGTTTGCATTTAATTTTGAACCAACTATATTCTCATATATAAGCTACATTTAAACACGACATAGGCATTTATTCATATGAGAATTTGGATAAAGCATATGCTCACTTATAAAGGTACTAAAAAATTATACACACTTATCCACATGTGATTTGAACCACACATATGTATGTAATAATTTTTTAATAACCACCATTAGGTAATAATCTAGCATAGTTTGTGCAAACATATAAAGGTATTCAGTTAACAATAAAATCCTATTACAGGTTATGCAAGTTAATTTCTATAACTCCTTGATTTTACTTATAAACTTTCTTGGATTCTTTAACCATATTCAAACCATGCGTAAACTACTTATTATAGACTAGCAAACATGATATTAGCGACTTTCACTTATCAGTCAAGATTTCAAACTTAAAATCCCATTATATAAATTACTTATCATACAAAGTATTAAACATCTTCAAATTCTAATCATGAGTTACTTGGCATGTAAGACATCCAACATAACAAATTTTTGTTTAAGGATTACTTTGCATTTAAGATATCAATCAATGCATTTCATTAACATTGCTAACAGACATATAAGCCAACAAATATATCAGATTATATTCATAATATACTCTTGTATGTTCGAACTACTTCGACCCGTACTTGTTCATATGAAAAATAGTCCCGTTTCATGTACATTTACATGCAAAATCAATTCAATCCATAACATGTTCCTTTCTATTCAAAACAGTCCATTCATCATGTATATATAATTAGGCAACCAAAACAATCCATAACATGTTCCTTTCTATTCAAAATGGTCCATTGATCATGTATATATAATTAGGCAACCAAAACAATCCATAACATGTTCCTTTCTATTCAGATCAGTCAATTGATCATGTATATATAATTAGGGAACCAAAACAATCCATATCATGTTCCTTTCTAATCAAAATAGTCCATCGATCATGTATATATAATAAGGCAACCAAAACAATCCATAACATAGTTAGATTTATTCCAACAATAGCCCTTAATATTTTTGAACATAGCAATTGATATATAAATAAATAGGCGTTACTTATTATGTAAGATATTAATCACAACATGTTTTAAACTTAGACTTACTTATCATAGTTAATATTTGACATAACATGTCATCTCATAATCACATGTTTCTTAACATGAAGATAACAAACATTTCATAATATAAACATAGATTAATAATCAATAGTAGTATTTAGTTAAATCTTTTAACTCAATTTACAAACTTTATTATTGTTCTTAACATAGCCTTGAAAATTCAAGTAGCTTATCAACACGTAAATTACTTGTCCATTGCTTATCAAACAAGTTACCGGGCATAGAGTGTCATGATGAAGTGTTACTTGTCATAAAAGATAGGAAGCAGTGCATAATATGGACATGGATTGCTTAACATCTGAGGTGTTTAACACAACATATCATAGGCTTAAATTACTGGTCACCAAGGTCATAGTACATAGTACTTCTTAAACATGTGATACTTATCATATAAGATTACATCCATAGCATTTTATAGATATAGAATTCTTATCACAAGTAGTATTAAGATTATTCATTAACTTAACTTGAAATTCATTATTTTATTTTAACACAGCTTCTCATTCGAAGCGAATACACATATTAGAGAAATACTCAATTTCATTAGAATCACGTTACTTACCAAAAAAGTTATCAAAACTCTTTATTTATTTAACTTATAATCCATACTTTGTTATTATCATAGCCTTGAGAATCAAATTACAGCCTAGGTACACGAATCCCTAACCAACCGTCGCCCATAAAATGGTAGTCGCAGTATTAGTTAATCCTCTTACTATCGCCAAGTGACCACAACATTTCCCTCCTACTATCGCCAAATAAGGACCGTAGTCCACCCTAAACATGAGCTCTATGGACTCTATGGCATGCCATCTATACCTAAGACTGACTCTAGACCAAGGCTTTAACATTTATCATCTTTTTATATCATAAAGTGAGCATAGCTCCATATCGTATATCTCATCAAGATTTCATTACCCTTTCTCATTATGGGTATATATGTATGTTCAACACATGTGAACTCAACTTTTCTTTTCTCTTGCTCGAATGGCCTTAAAGCAAAGACCACTTTTGTCATGCCATATATAAATAACTTTCTTTGTATTTAAGTTATCAAACTCACATACCATTTAACATAGTCAAGATTTTTTCCTCATTTCTCAAAACAACTATTTCTATTCATTTACGTATCTTTTGAACCAAACAAACATTCTCATAACATTTAAAGCATTTTAAATCATATTCATGCTTCCAATCCAAATTTCATGTCACAAAGTGCTTTTCACTAAAATACTCACCTTTCCTTCAAGTTTGTGGATTCATAGCGTAAATTAACCAATTTAAAGAAATCATAAATATAAGGCAATGCTCGGGAAGGTTATTATCCTATCCTGAGACTTTAAACTACACTCACCTCATATTCTAAGGTTATGGGATATTAGAATCCTTAATCGAATCTTGCTACTTATCCAATTCCTTTCCTAGCTTCTTCTTGGTCTAAACATAACAATACGCATAAATAAAAATTCATTCATTAATACAACCAACCAAAGCTGCCCAATACTTGTATATTAATCTACACATTTATACAACCAACTAAGCGACTCATGTCACTGCTAAACATGTATCCTTTAGAACCAACATTCAAAACTTAAACCAATCCTAACCAAACACATATAATCTTTGCGTAGCGAAACCAAATACAAAGTTCATTAACATCGAGCCAATTACTATTCTAACCATTAAACTAGCCATTAGAACTATACCATTTTTTCGGTTTTAACACATGATAATATATATATTTCAAATTGCAAGACACATGCCATCAAGGTGATCTAACAACTTAAGACTCATACAAATATTTAAACAACCACACAATCTTGCTAAATATTTAATCACATAAGCAAACAACAACCAATAAATAATTAAAGGCCCATTACAAAACTTTGAATACTCATCAAACTTATATACATATATAGCCAAAAATGGAATTTAAATGCATTATGCAACTTAACAACTATGTGCCACCATCTAGGAGCTCTTTAAAGAAGTTCGAGACATACAAACTCGACTTACGGTGATCTTGTCCAGGCTCATAGCTAACCAAAACGAACTTAACCTAAAAGATAGTGAAAGGATGTATAAGTATGATTACTTAGTGAGGTAACTTAAAGCATCTAAAGCATGGAATAATAATTCACCCTTTCACTTAGATCTATTACTCTTGCACAAATAATTCTAAGCTTAGTTAAGAAGTTAACTATTCCAAGGTAAGATATCTGAGTAAACACAGATATAGAATTCCAAGGTTGTTCAACAAATCATAAGCATTTTGAATGTTCAAGCAAATTGAACATGTAAGCATATTACCAAGCTTATCTAATAACACAAAGAACCTATAATAAACTAAGAATCACTTTACTTGTTATACATGTCATTATCAATTCATAATTTAACTTATAAATTTCCAGAGTTCTTCTATCATATTCTTGCGATTCAAGTAACACATATCACTTGTATGTCTATTGTTTAAATCATCCATTTATATCAAAACAGTCCATCAAATATGTTTACACAATTATACATTACAAAACTGTCCAAGATATATCCATTTATATCAAAACAGCCCACCGAATATGTTTACACAATTGTACATTACAAAACAGTCCAAGATATATTTATTTATATCAAAACAGCCCACAAATTATGTTTACACATTTGAACATTACAAAACAGTCCAAGATATATCCATTTATATCAAAACAGTCCACAAATTATGCTTACACAATTGTACATTACAAAACAGTCCAAGATATATCCATTTATATCAAAACAGTCCAACAAATTATGTTTACACAATTGTACATTCCAAAACAGTCCAAGATATATCCATTTATGTCAAAACAGTCCACAAATTATGTTTACACAATTGTACATTCCAAAACAGTCCACAAATTTTGTTTACACATTTGTACATTACAAAAGAGTCCAAGATATATCCATTTATATCAAAACAATCCACAAATTATGTTTACACATTTGTACATTACAAAAGAGTCCAAGATATATCCATTTATATCAAAACAGTCCACAAACTATTTGTACACAATTGTACATTCCAAAACAGTCCAAGATATATCCATTTATTTCAAAACAGTCCACAAATTATGTTTACACAATTGTACATTACAAAACAGTCCAAGATATATCCATTTATATCAAAACAATCCACAAATTATGTTTACACATTTGTACATTACAAAATAGTCCAATATATATCCATTTATGTCAAAACAATCCACAAATTATGTTTACACGATTGTACATTACAAAACAGTCCAAGATATATCCATTTATATCAAAACAATCCACAATTTATGTTTACACATTTGTACATTACAAAACAGTCCAAGATATATCCATTTATATCAAAACAGTCCACAAATTTATTTACACAATTGTACATTACAAAATAGTCCATAGCATATTCATTTTTATCAAAGTATTTCATATACATGTTACGATTCATATAAATTATCAAGCATAGCATATTATAAATATGATTTACTTATCAAATAAGCTATCACACATAACATATTGTAAACATGTGTTACTTGAATCATAAGTTATTACTTTAATTTATTAATTGGGTTTCAATATGAGGTCTTAACATAGCCTTGAAATCAAGCATCACCCTAGGTATTCGAATCCCCAACCGTCGCCAACAGAAAGGTACTCAGAGTACTGGTCAATCAATCATACTGTCACCAAATGACCACAACACTTCCCTCCTACTGTTGCCAAATAAAGACCGTAGTCCTCTCTAAACACAAGCTCAATGGACTCTATGGCATGCCAACTATACCTAAGACCGAGTTGAGACCAAGGCTTTTCACATATCTTATCTTATATATTAAGTTGAGCTTAGCTCCATATTCATGTAATCATGTACATGTTATAATCTTATTGTATTAGAATTGAAATTGAGCTTAGCTCCTTAATAAGATAACCAATTTAACATATCGTATTTGTATCAGAAATGGGCATAGCCCCACATTCTTACAATCACATGAACAAAGCATTATAAGTATCACATTATGCCAGAATATTGTTTGAGTGTAATTTCACATTCTTATAATTAAATGGTCAAGGCTTGATTCATAGTATATCCACAAGTTTAATTACAAGCAACTTTCAAACATAGTATGCATTCCATAGCTTCTTGAACATATTCAATCATATATAGCGTTCGAAACTAGCATACATTACCTAACATTTCAAACATATTCAAATACACATAGTTTTCATACCATCTCAAACATACTCAATTACATATATCTTTCATAACATTTCAAACATATTCAAGTACACATAATCTTCATAGCATCTCAAACATACTCAATTGCATATATATATTTCATAACATCTCAAACATATTCAAGTACACATAGTCTTCATAGCATCTCAAACATACTCAATTGCATATATCTTTCATAACATCTCAAACATATTCAATCACCTATAGCTTTCATAGTATCTCAAACATTTTCAATTACATATAGCTTGTAATTTTTGTACTTACGTTGGCATCCAAGCGTATTTGTACGACAAATCTTAGCCTAATAAGTAACAAAAATTAAACAAAACAAACATAAATGCTCGAGGTAGTTTTAAACTATCCCAACACTTTAAACTACACTCACCTTATATCCCGAAGTTACGGGATATCCTGATCCACTAACACACCCAAGTTTTCCTTCTACTTTGACCTTACTTCCAGCTTCTTCTTCCAATCTTTAGCTCAAATAATCAAAAATACATCCATTAATATACATGCTATCATCCAAGAACTGTTTCTCCAGAACATAATATACACTAGAATTTAAAGCTCTTTACATTTTTACAAACTAGATTTTACCACGGTTTTAACGGTATAAGCCTCATAATTTAACAAATTCTACAACAATTATGAGATTTTTTAGAAGTTATAAAACAAAAACTGCCCAAAGCAGAATCTGCCTCCAGAATTTATGCACTACCTGATTCTACAAACATAAAATTCATCCCCAAACTCAGAGTACTTAATTTCCTATGAATTTCTAAACTTACTGCCAGAACAGAGCTTTTCTTGGCAGATTACATTTGGCCATTGTTTAAGACTAACTTAAGTGCTCCAATCTCACTCTAATAGCAATATCTTAATCTCAATTCAACCAGCAATATTTCAATTTCATTAATTCCTCTCGAATATGATCTCAACTTATGCAAGTCTCCTATGGTTTCCTCTCCCTCTCTCACTTCTAGTCATGAAGAGAACAAGGATGAAGAAAAGTTTACAAAATTTCTTTTCTCAAATTACATGTCCAAGTATCACAATTTCCTTAGCCATGTGTGAAATAACTTTGCCACATTTATTCCACTAACCAATAGTGGTCTAATTAGACATGCAAAAAATATGTTTTACTCTAGTTACATCTCCAATCATTCCATTCTCACATCTTACAATTTAATC
Source organism: Hibiscus mutabilis (assembly GCA_019671005.1). Lineage (NCBI taxonomy): Eukaryota > Viridiplantae > Streptophyta > Magnoliopsida > Malvales > Malvaceae > Hibiscus > Hibiscus mutabilis. The sequence continues at coordinate 711,896 of CM033751.1, read as the reverse complement.
CTTAATAATTCAAGTCACATATTAATTAACCTCTTTCATACTCATATATGCTCCTTCATACTCTTTAAAATATAATTACTTTACTCAATTACTAATTGAATTTTATCTTAATTAACTCTTTCAATTTCAACTCCATTGACTTGCCTATTGAATTGACTCAAATGGTGTCTTTAATAGTCTAAAGGTATCTTCTCCAACATGTGTTTGCCTTGTAAAACTCTAACCTGATTTTAGGGGTATTATAGTGGAGATTACAGACACTTACACCCCTCGACACACATGATGCGACTTTTTATAGTGCACTTTAAACCCTATGGTAAGCCAACTATATCCGATAACATTTTAAACACAACCACTTGCCAATATATTCAATAAACAATATTACCTCACTGTTTTACCTATGCATCAAATCAATCTAACACAAATACATTTAACTAGGTATTTTAATATTCCCAAAATACTTTCATAAATCATATGCCATTCTCAAAAATCATCATCTATGATCATTTGCAACATCTTTCACTTTCAAAACATCTTTCACTTTGTGTGCTTAAATTTGATGTTTATGGTTGTTTTGAGTGTTGAATGATTGAGACCCTCTTTAATGGAATAATACGAATTTGGTGTTAATAAATTGTAAAATTAGTAGTAATCCATCCTAAATACTTCCATAAGATGCAAGATAGAATTTGGGGTTAATGGTTATGATTTGAGAGCTCGGGGAAGCGAGTTTTCGAGCCTTGTAAGCCATTTTTAGGCTTCAGTATTGGTATGCTGGGAGGCAGTATCGATACCCTATTGTTCTGAGTTTAAGAACAATGTTCATCAAGGATGAACTATTAGAAGGGTACCAGTACCTTGTTCAACTTGTACCCGTACGCTATTGGGGCAAGTATCAGTACGAGTCAGCCTGTACCAGTACGTATGAGCTTTGTGAAATTCCAGTGAGCTCATTTCATATCGGTATGTATGGGTGTACTGATACCCAATGGGGCACCATACCAATACACGAAGGCCAGTACTGGTACCCACTGGCAATCTTTTCAAAAATTACATTTTGATTTCGAGGGGCTTATAATTCGAGTACTAAGGCCTAATATGGTACAATAAATGGTAAAACTGAGGAATTAAGATCTAAACCTCATTTACTAGCGTAACGTGTAATAAACATGGTAAAGCTTTGGGTGATTTGTTTTTAATAGTAACAATAGGAATCCTTGGTGGATTGAGTATATGTTGTGTGCCATGTTAGGGCATTTGTGTGGATGAGTCACTTTTTGTAACGCCGCAGTTTTGGGCCTAGGAGTTTTCTAGGTGATTTAGACGGTCTGACGGATCAGATTAAAGGATTCGAGTCAATTTCGGGATTTAATTTGGAAAAATATTTTCGGATGAGATGAAAATGTGAAAAATAATCTAAATCATTATTTAATATGGAAATGATTTTGGTAAAATCAATTTTACAAAAAAGGGGTTTCGAAATTGGACATTTTGGTTAGTGACTAAAATGTAAAGTTTCAAAACTATTTTTAGTGACTATTTTATAAAAGGGTCAAAACTTTTAATCTTTATGGAGTTATTTACCCAAAGTTTAATATCAAACATTTCCCTTAATTGGCTATTTTAAATAATTTAAAAATAATATGACGTAACTAACTTTTCTCAAAAAGGATTTTCTCTCCAATTCTTTCCAGCCAAACACTTATTTTCTCTTCAAAATGCTCAGATAAAATCTTATTTTAATAAATCATTTGATTTCAAATGGAATTATAATGATTTTCCTAACAAAATCTAATTGGTTTCTTATTGTTTTATTATGCAAATTCATCCAACTAAGGGGAAAGCCAGCCATTAGAGGTGAGGTTCGTTCTTCTCCTCTAGTACAAGGTTCTTTATTGAAATTCCCAAGTTATTGATCTTTTACATATGTTTTCTAACTTTATTTGATGTTTTAATTTTGGAAGATTTGCTAAATTGGGGTTTAATTGGTTAAATTGGTGAATTTTCGAATATACTCTGTTTTGCTGAGTTCTTGATTGATTTTCGTAACCCCATTGACCCGGCCTAGTCGCAAGACCAAATCGAGCGAGCTACATTAAGGTTTACCAAAATAAACCCCGAATAAAATTACCTTCAAACTGATCCATTTTTTCTTTTATCTTTTCTAGATGCATCCTTAGGTCCTAAGGTGTGGATACATATCATTTTTAAAATCTCAACTTATTCGGACGTCATTTTGACATCCAATTGCTCAAATCCACATTCTAGGAACTAAAACATAATTTTTGTTATTTGATCGAGCTTTTACCAAATTAAAGTTACCAATCTTCAGTTAGTCATATTTCATGCCATCATATCAAATTACAACCCAAAATGATCATTCATACTCAATTAATTGCATAATTAAGAAACAAGGACCAAAATGAAATCATTTCAAACTTCATACAACATCTTAACCAAATTAACTACCAGGGTTTCGGTATGGATGTCCACTATATCGATATGATGTTGAAGAACAATGGCGTATCGACACGGTCCTCAGTCGTATCGATACAATATGCTTAATTTCCAAAATCCAGTGACTAAGAATCGTAAAGGAACGGTTACCCATGTACTGAAACCTACATTATTTTTAAGCATGGCGTACCGATACGGTTACCATGCATATCGGTGCGACTAGGCAAATTTGTGACATTTAATCCGTGATCAGTCCTCGCGTACCGAAATAGGAGGGGGTGAACTGGTACGGTAGGACCTGTAATGACCTCTAGGTCCAACATATGACATTTTGGCTCAATCTAACTCCCTCAACTCAACATATAAACATCATATATCATCAAAAGCACTCAAACATCAACCAAAACAACATTCCAAGAGATCATACTAGGCATGGCATCTTCAAACATCAACCTAAGGGCATGATTTCTACCCAAGCATGCTTTATGTAATACCCTAAAATTTGCTAAGTTGTTTAAGAGTCATTTAGTACTAAGATAAGGGCTTAAAAGCTAACTTAGTGACTAAAATGACAAAATATAAAAGTTAGGATTTCTTTAATTATGGACTCTAGGAAAGGAATTTCTGAGAATTTAGAGTACCGGGTGATAGAGAGTAAGCAAAATAGGGTACTTGCGAAGTTTGTTTGAAATCTGATGAGAAAAGTATAGGCACTTAACGGAATATTTTTATTGCACAGATAAGTAGTATAGGTTACAGAAAGTTGATATGTATAATTAGATTTATGATATGAGATTTATGTGGAAATCTATTTTTGATTGAACAATTAAAGGATAAACAGATACTTGATTCGAATAAAAATGTAGTATAAGATATCGAATTTCGATTGAACTGCAAAGTTAAGCATGCTCAGGGCATAAGATGGGTGACCTATTGGGAAGGTCTCATGTCAGTACTTGAGTGTAACCACCTCGACCCGACCAGACGGCCAACCAAACCATAAAGACTACATTAGGTTTGTCGTGGCATACCGAAGAGATACAACGAGACTCGCTCAATTTTTTTTCTTTTATCTTATCTAGATGCCAATTATTAACCCTACGTGTTCATGCAAACTTCAGGTACAACCCCAACTCAATTGGGCATCAATTTGACATCCAATTGATCACATTTGCAATTTCTGGACCAAATTGCAAATACAAAAAATTTCAGGATTAAAACTCACTTTTAGATTACCAACCTTTAATTAGTCAGGTTCCGAACTCCCATCTCAGATTTCAGTGCAATCTGATCATTCCATCACATACAATTGCATTGACAAGATTCAGGGACTAAATTGTAAAGGTGACAAAACTACCCAAAGTGACATTAATAGAATTAACGGTCATCTATACTGATACAAGTGATCTCGTATCGATACGGATTGAAACACCCCATATTGGTACACCTCCATGCCGTATCGATACACCTAACTAAAATACCAAACTTTTGAAAATCTTGATAATCGTACCGATATGGCTATCTATGCAGTTCGGTACAGGGGATTGGGACGAAAAAGTTGATTCCAGTAGCTGAGACCCGGACTAAAATACCCCTTGTCGTACCGGTACGCTACAGCTACATTGGCTTAGGCATATCGAAACACCACCAACCCGTACCGATCCCTCAAGTCTAAAAATACCCAGCCGTACCGATACAGTCCCCTGCGTATCTGTACGCCTCGTCCTGTAATGTCACATTTGCTGGTTTTTCATCCAAATAACACCTTCAAATCATTCCCACAAGCTGGAAACACAATACCAGCATGCCAAGCATACCACAAGCAATTAAGCATCATTATCCTAACAACACAACAAGGTTTCATGCATTAAAAGGGAATCTATAGGCATGCTTCCTAATTTTGCATCCAAGCAACATACCAAAATACAAACCAGCACCAAAATCAATCTTTAAAGACCATTTACAACCCAAGAGCAACTAAAGAAACATGCACAAACAGGGAGTTCAACAAGTCATCTCCCAAAACCAAAGCAAGTACCCCATTGCCTTTATTCTTATAGTCTAGTCAAACATATTTTGTTAACCAAGCCTTGCTAGGATCCCCTTGCTTCTTGTTGCCTTCCAAAACCTCAATTATCTACATTGATGGACAATGAGAGCGTAAGCACACAAGGCTTAGTTAGGAGTTCTCAAATACAAACACCATCAATGCATTTTTAACCATTTACTTAGCATCATCCTTTTAAACATCATGCCCCTTTTTAAAACATGCACTTTACATCATTAAAACCAGCATACTAAACCATATGCTACATATATCATTAATCAACAGCAAGTCGTATTGCTAACCCTCCACTTAAGCCTTCTCATGCATTACTACCAATTGCAAAGCTCAAGGAGAAACATGTATAAGTCACATTATACAACATAAGTCATTCTAATGATACATTAACAATTATATTGGCTTACAATTGATCATTAAACAAGTCCAATAACAAAGGATTTCATCGGATACACGGATTCAACAAGTGTTAACCCAACACTTCAAGCCATATCAACCGGAATAGGGATACAATCACAATCGCGGTACATTAACAACCGAGTACACTTTCAACCCTTGGGGACACCAACCCCAATCATCGGTTAGACACTTAATCCACTAACGGGAGTTTTCAGTACCATATAACCCCTCAACCATTAGGGTACTTGGATGGAGCATTCGGTACGCCATATAAACCCCTTAACATCCAAGGCGACTTATTTATAGTGCACTCAATCCTATGGCCGGCCAACTATATCAGATAACAATTTTAAAACCACATCACTTGCCAATATAAGTAACCATTTAACATTTACCTCACTGTTTTAAACAAGCATTAACCAAAACACTTTTCCAAAGCAACAATCATGATTTAAACCACAAGTATAAACCATACATATAAGGATCACTTACCATGTGCATCCTTCAGCAAAACATGCTTAAAAACAGTATATCGAAAACTTTAAAACATGCTCAAATAGTAGGTAACATGTAATAAAAACAAGTGCATAAAATCATTTCAACTTGGCACGACCGAGTGAGTAATACCACTTTATACTTACTTCCGAGCCTAGGTAAGCATTTCAAGCTCTACCTTAAGCCCCAAAACTCTGTTTAAAAACATCAAAACGCTTTAAACCATGTATCTGAAGCCTCCAATGCTTCTCCAAACACTTCCAGATCAATCTCCCATGCTTTAACCACAACACAATAGAGGATTAATGCATCATAGCGCGTTATAAACACAGCAACCACAATCCTTCTCAGATTTCCACAAAACCTTTACAATCAACCCTCCACAATAACCGAAAACATAACCAAAATGCTTCAATTCACAACCCAACCAACATCTGTCAATCTAACATCATTTTCAACATCAAAACACATCTAAAAATAGATCCAAAACAAGCTATCACCTCCAACAACCTTACAACCACAAAAACACCACAAAACCTCAAAACTAACAACCTAAACAAATAGAGATTCTTAAGTTTTGGGATTCCATTGATAAAAATCACTTATCAACATTATTTAACATCCAAAATATAAAACAAAGCATCCTTAATTACTGGAAAATAGATCCAATCCGTGAATCAACTCATTTTCCCCACATAACTCAATTAAACATTAGGAAATCATCAAAATCAGATTAGAAACACAAAAACAAGTATCAAATGCTTGGGAATTTCAGTAAAGAACCATACAATAGAGGACATCTCAGACCTTACCCCTATTGTGAAGTTTCTCCCTCTATTGATTTGTGAAAAGCTAAGAAAATACAAGATTATTGTAAGATTTTGTGTGAACAATCTTTATAAAACAATTTGAAACTATAAAACCAAGTTAGAAACCACCTCACCTCTGGAAATTTGGTGAAAACCTGAGTGTTTGGCTAAGGAGAGAATGGAGAGAAAAGAAATGACATGATTTTGGTTTTGGAAATAGATAACTAACTTTTAACAAAAATCCTCTTTAATTAATAATTAAAAAACATGTTAAAATATCTTCAATTAAGGGAGAAACTATCAGAAACCAATTGGTAAAATAGCTCCTTAAAGATTCTAAGTATTTGACCCTTTTCATTTTAGTCACTAGGAAATCACAGTTTTCAAATCTTCCATTTTGGTCACTAACCAAAATGTCCACCCTCCAAAACATGCTTTACAAGATCGATATCACGATTATTAAATACATAATTAATAATGATTTTAAAGATTTTTTCTATAATTTTCCAACACCAAAAATATATGATCCCGAAACCGACTCGAATCTCTACTTTGGTCCACTAGACCGTCTAATAACCCACCAAACCGCTAAGCCCTAAAGCCGTATGCGTTACAACTCTCCCCCTACTTAAGAAATTTCGTCCTCAAAATTTGCCTCGAGAAAAGAGGTGCGGAAACTGTTCCAACATATCCGACTTGTACTACCACGTGGCCTCCTCAACACTGCGGTGCTTCCACAATACCTTAACAAGCTCTACTGTCTTGCCACGCAGCACCTTACTGCTGATATCAAGAATCTCTACCAATTCTTCATCATAGGATAGGTTTGGTCTCAACTCAATCTCCTACACCGGCACAACATGCGATGGATCCGACCTATACCTCCACAACACCGAAACATGGAACACATCATGAATCTTTCCCAACTCGGGAGGTAACCTTAAGCGACGCAACATGACCCACACGCTCAACAACCTTGTATGGTCCAATGAATCTCGGGCTAAGCTTCCTTTCCGCCCAAACCGCAACACTTTCTTCTAAGGCAACACGTTCAAAAACACTCGATCACCCACAAATAGACTCTATATCCCTAATCTTCAAATCAAGATAGGACATTTGACGATCTGCAAATGCTTTTAAGCACTCACATATCAACTTTACCTTTTCGGTTGTGCCTTTCAGAACATTAGGTATCGACACAAACTTTTCCCGCTTCGCCTAATACACGGGCGTCATTTACATTTCCTTCCATACAACGCCTCATAAGGTTCCATTTTTATGCTAGCATGATAGCCGTTATTGTAAGCAAACTCCAATAATGGCAATCGCTTCTCCCATGTCCCTTGGTACTCTATAACACAACACCTCAAAGATATCCTCGAGAACTCAATCACGTGCTCGACCGACCATCCGACTAAGGATGATACGAGGTTGAAACTCAGCCAGTTTCCCAAAGCACAATGCAAACTCACCCAAAACCTTGCGGTGAACCGCGGATCCCTATCCGAAACTATGGATTTGGGCACCCCATGCAACTGCACAATCTCGAGATATACAATTCAGCCAACCTTGTCCAAGGTATATGTAGTATGCACTGCACAAAATGCGCGACACTTCAAAAACGGTCGACAATCACCCATATGGAATCCTTTTTGGTTGGCGTCAAAGGCAACCCAAACACAAAATCCATGGTGATTCTTTCCTACTTCCATTATGGTATTCTCAACTGCTGCAACAACCCTGAAGGGAACTGATGCCCAACCTTTACCCACGGACAAACCATACACCGAGCAACGAAATTAGCCACATCCTTCTTCAGTCCAACCCAATTGTACTCCTCCTTCAACCCTCGGTACATTTTAGTACTACCGGGATGCATAGAAAAAGGACTAGCAAGTGCCTCTGTCAAAATAGCATGACTCAACTCTTCGTCTTCAGGCACCACTATTCGACCTTTGCAACACAACACCCTATCATCACTGAAATGAAAATTCATAGAATTCCTATCCTTGATATCTTCCATATGAGGTACCAAACTCCCATCGTACGATTGCTTCTCCTTAATCATCTGTGACAAGGATGGCTTCACCTGCAACTCAGCCAACAAACCCCTGTCATTCGTCACACTCAACCAAGCAAACATGGCTCTCAACTCCACAACCGCTTTTCTGCTCAAAGCATCTGCCACAACATTGGCTTTCCCCGGATGATACTCAATGGTCAGATCATAATCCTTAAGCAACTCCAACCATTTGTGTTGCCTAAGATTCGGCTCCTTCTGTGACATCAGATATTTCAAGCTCATATGATCCGTATAAACCACACATTTCTCACCATAAAGATAATGCCTCCAAATCTTCAAAGCAAACACGACCGTGGCAAGCTCAAGATTGTGAGTAGGGTAGTTACGTTCATGCACCTTTAACTGCCTAGATGCATATGCCACTACCATACCCTCCTTCATCAACATGCAACCAAGCCATAACGGAGCTCTAGCCTGGGCACCCTGCCCATGGACACCACGCCCAATAGCACCTCCGCTATGCCTCGATTCCGGCGGAACCTCCTGTCACGGTGTCTCTTAGCCTGACCACTGCTATAACCTGAATCAGCAGCTCTCTTACCCGAGCTAGAACCTCGCGATCCATAAGCCAAACCCAAATTTTGCTCCACGCCCTGGCTCGTGAAACCAACACATCAAAATTGGTATAATCAGCAAAGAAGCACCTATGTCTTAGCATCTTGCACAAGCCATAGAGGAATCAATCACATTGCGTACACTCGTCAAGAACCAACTCAGTGCATACTAACTCAACCTCACGAACTGCACCTCATTCTCCACAATGTACATACCGCCTGCACAAGAGCCATGAACTCTCTCTTCCATCATCCTAATATCGGACCCCAAAAACTTCTTCCAAAAAGCTTCATAGAAAAACTCCTAGGTCACATCATCCATTGCCATACGGGATATCGTGGTAGTCCACCATGTATAAGCATCACCTTGCAGCAGGGAAATAGCATAGCCCAGCTTACGGACATCGGTACACCCCATCCGCCTAGTATCTTCTCAAGATCTTGGCCAACCAGCCCTCGTAAGCCTCAGTGATAACCCTCAAAACTCAACTCTACTCAAACCGTGAAGATGCTCAAGTGCCAACCCTTGCCCAACCACCGATGGAGCTAGCACATGAACACCCACAACTATTACCTGAAAAGCACCGTCATGACCTATATCAACGGTGCCATATCACCATCCTCGCTCACCCAATAAGCGGGGTACTTGTTCCACTCCTCGGGTAGAATAGGTGGGGTGGTGGCAACCCTCCAAGAGGCACAACATCTCCTCAACACCCTGCCTAATGGCAGCAACAATCACACTAGATCGCAACTCTCTCCTCGGTCCCATCGTGCTAAAATATATCTAAGGCATGATAATTATTTCAATACAAAAAACAATCAAGCCAGCTTTAAGCAAGGATCCAAGACTTTCATTTCCATAAATCAAAACTTTTCAGACTATAATAATAAGGAAATGGGTTTCCCAAATTTTCCCAACATAAAATAAACAATCAACGTGCATATCTCAATCACCGTGCATAACAACATCAGGTTTTGACGCAAACAACATCAAAATGATCATGTCTATTTTCTAATTGTCACCAAACATAACAAATAAGCATCGTGCATAACAAACAACAACAACGATAAAATACAACATCCCAACCTTTTGCAAACCTGGCTTTGGTACCACCAAATGTAACCCCCTCGACCCGCCTAGATGCCCAACCAACCAAGAAGGCTACATTAGGTTTGCCCTAGCAAACCAAAGAGATACAATGAAGCCCGGTTCATTTTTTTCTTTATCTTATCTAGATGCCAATTATTAACCCTACATGTTCATGCAGGACTTCTCAGTGCAACTCCAACTCAATTGGGCATCAATTTGACATTCAATTGACCACATTTGCAATTTAGGGACCAAATTGCAAATATAGAAAATTTTAGGATTAAAACTCACTTTTAAGTTACCAACTTTTAATTAGTCAAGTTCAAACACCCATCATAGATTTCAGCGCAATTCGATCATTCCATCACATACAATTGCATTGACAAGATTAATCATCTAAATTGTAAATAGGTGATCCCGTGACATTAATAGAATTGAAACACTATACTGATACAAGTGATCTGCATGCCGTACGGATTGAAACACACCTAATTGGTAAAACCAAACTTTTGAAAACACTGGATGAAAATACCAAACTACAAAATCTTGATAATGTATTTGGCTATCATGGGATTAGGATCAAAAAAGTTGATTCCAATGAGCGAGACCCGGACTAAAATACCCTTGTTGTACCGGGTGCGCTACGGCTATATTGGGCAAGGCATATCGAAACACCACCAACCCGCACCGATTCCTTAAGTCTAAAAATACCCAACCGTATCTATACGGTCCCTCGCCTACCGGACGCCTAGGCATGTAATGTAACATTTGCTGGTTTTTCATCCAAATAACACCTTCAAATCATTCCCACAAGCATGCACAATACCAGCATACATACCACAAGCAATTAAGCATCATTATCTTAACAACACAACAAGGTTTCATGCATTAAAAGGGAATCTATAGGCATGCTTCCTAATTTTGCATCCAATCAACATACCAAAATACAAACCAACACCAAAATCAATCTTTAAAGACCATTTACAACCCAAGAGCAACTAAAGAAACATGCACAAACAGGGGAGTTCAACAAGTCATCTCCCAAAACCAAAGCAAGTACCCCATTGCCTTTATTCTTATAGTCTAGTCAAACATATTTTGTTAACTAAGTCTTGCTAGGATCCCCTTGCTTCTTGTTGCCTTCCAAAACCTCAATTATCTACATTGATGGACAATGAGAGCATAAGCACACAAGGCTTAGTTAGGAGTTCTCAAAACAAACACCATCAATGCATTTTTAACCATTTACTTAACATCATCCTTTTAAACATCATGCCCCTTTTTAAAACATGCACTTTACATCATTAAAACCAGCATATTAAACCATATGCTGCATGTATCATTAATCAACAACAAGTCACATTGCTAACCCTCCACTTAAGTCTTCTCATGCATTACTACCAATTATAAAGCTCAAGGAGAAACATGTATAAGTCACAATATACAACATAAACCATTCTAATGATACATTAACAATTATATTGGCTTACAATTGATCATTAAACAAGTCCAATAACAAAGGAGTTCATCGGATACACGGATTCAACAAGTGTTAACCCAACACTTCAAGCCATCTCAACCGGAATAGGGATACAATCACAATCGCGGTACATTAACAACCGTACACTTTTTAACCCATGGGGACACCAACCCCAATCATGGGTTAGACACTTAATCCACTAACGAGAGTTTTCGGTACCATATAACCCCTCAACCATTAGGGTACTTGGATGGAGCATTTGGTACGCCATATAAACCCCTCAACATCCAAGGTGACTTATTTATAGTGCACTCAATCCTATGGCTAGCCAATTATATCCGATAACAATTTTAAAACCACATCACTTGCCAATATAAGTAACCATTTAACATTTACCTCACTATTTTAAACAAGCATTAACCAAAACACTTTTCCAAAGCAACAATCATGATTTAAACCACAAGTATAAACCATACATATAAGGATCACCTACCATGTGCATCCTTCAAGAAAACATGCTTAAAAACAAGATATCGAAAACTTTAAAACATGCTCAAATAGTAGGTAATCATGTAATAAAAACAAGTGCATAAAATCATTTCAACTTCAGTAAAACATGCTGAAAAATACCACTTTATACTTAAAACATTAAAACCTGCTTAAGCATTTCAAGTAACATGTAATCAAAACAAGTGCATAAAAAATCATTTCAACGCTTTAAACCATGTATGAGCCTACCAATGCTTCATGCAAACACTTCCAAGCATCAATCTCCCTGCCTTAACTCCCAAAACAATGTTCAAAATTAATGCAAATGCGTTATAAACACAGCAACCACAATCCTTCTCGGATTTCCACAAAACCTTTACAATCAACCCTCCACAACAACCAAAAACATAACCAAAATGCTTCAATTCACAACCCAACCAACATCTATCAATCTAACATCATTTTCAACATCAAAACACATCTAAAAATAGATCCAAAACAAGCTATCACCTCCAACAACCTTACAACCACAAAAACACCACAAAACCTCAAAACTAACAACCTAAACAAATAGAGATTCTTAAGTTTTGGGATTCCATTGATAAAAATCACTTATCAACATTATTTAACATCCAAAATATAAAACAAAACATCCTTAATTACTGGAAAATAGATCCAATCCGTGAATCAACTCATTTTCCCCACATAACTCAATTAAACATTAGGGAAATCATCAAAATCAGATTAGAAACACAAAAACAAGTATCAAATGCTTGGGAATTTCAGTAAAGAACCATACAATAGAGGACATCTCAGACCTTACCCCTATTGTGAAGTTTCTCCCTCTATTGATTTGTGAAAAGCTAAGAAAATACAAGATTATTGTAAGATTTTGTGTGAACAATCTTTATAAAACAATTTGAAACTATAAAACCAAGTTAGAAACCACCTCACCTCTGGAAATTTGGTGAAAACCTGAGTGTTTGGCTAAGGAGAGAATGGAGAGAAAGAAATGACATGATTTTGGTTTTGGAAATAGATAACTAACTTTTAACAAAAATCCTCTTTAATTAATAATTAAAAAACATGTTAAAATATCTTCAATTAAGGGAGAAACTATCAGAAACCAATTGGTAAAATAGCTCCTTAAAGATTCTAAGTATTTGACCCTTTTCATTTTAGTCACTAGGAAATCACAGTTTTCAAATCTTCCATTTTGGTCACTAACCAAAATGTCCACCCTCCAAAACATGCTTTACAAGATCGATATCACGATTATTAAATACATAATTAATAATGATTTTAAAGATTTTTTCTATAATTTTCCAACACCAAAAATATATGATCCCGAAACCGACTCGAATCTCTACTTTGGTCCACTAGACCGTCTAATAACCCACCAAACCGCTAAGCCCTAAAGCCAGGGCGTTACAACTCTCCCCTACTTAAGAAATTTCGTCCTCAAAATTTGCCTGGAGAAAAGAGGTGCGGAAACTGTTCCAACATATCCGACTTGTACTACCACGTGGCCTCCTCAACACTGCGGTGCTTCCACAATACCTTAACAAGCTCTACTGTCTTGCCACGCAGCACCTTACTGCTGATATCAAGAATCTCTACCAATTCTTCATCATAGGATAGGTTTGGTCTCAACTCAATCTCCTACACCGGCACAACATGCGATGGATCCGACCTATACCTCCACAACACCGAAACATGGAACACATCATGAATCTTTCCCAACTCGGGAGGTAACCTTAAGCGGTACGCAACATGACCCACACGCTCAACAACCTTGTATGGTCCAATGAATCTCGGGCTAAGCTTCCCTTTCCGCCCAAACCGCAACACTTTCTTCTAAGGCAACACGTTCAAAAACACTCGATCACCCACAGCGTACTCTATATCCCTAATCTTCAAATCTGCATAGGACATTTGACGATCTGCAGCTGCTTTTAAGCACTCACATATCAACTTTACCTTTTCGGTTGTGCCTTTCAGAACATTAGGTATCGACACAAACTTTTCCCCGCTTCTGCCTAATACACGGGCGTACGACATTTCCTTCCATACAACGCCTCATAAGGTTCCATTTTTATGCTAGCATGATAGCTGTTATTGTAAGCAAACTCCAATAATGGCAACTGCTTCTCCCATGTCCCTTGGTACTCTATAACACAACACCTCAGCATATCCTCGAGAACCTGAATCACGTGCTCCGACTGACCATCCGACTAAGGATGATACGAGGTACTGAAACTCAGCCAGTTTCCCAAAGCACAATGCAAACTCACCCAAAACCTTGCGGTGAACCGCGGATCCCTATCCGAAACTATGGATTTGGGCACCCCATGCAACTGCACAATCTCTGAGATATACAATTCAGCCAACCTGTCCAAGGTATATGTAGTATGCACTGGCACAAAATGCGCACACTTCGTAAACCGGTCGACAATCACCCATATGGAATCCTTTTTGGTTGGCGTCAAAGGCAACCCAAACACAAAATCCATGGTGATTCTTTCCTACTTCCATTATGGTATTCTCAACTGCTGCAACAACCCTGAAGGGAACTGATGCCCAACCTTTACCCACGGACAAACCATACACCGAGCAACGAAATTAGCCACATCCTTCTTCAGTCCAACCCAATTGTACTCCTCCTTCAACCCTCGGTACATTTTAGTACTACCGGGATGCATAGAAAAAGGACTAGCAAGTGCCTCTGTCAAAATAGCATGACTCAACTCTTCGTCTTCAGGCACCACTATTCGACCTTTGCAACACAACACCCTATCATCACTGAAATGAAAATTCATAGAATTCCTATCCTTGATATCTTCCATATGAGGTACCAAACTCCCATCGTACGATTGCTTCTCCTTAATCATCTGTGACAAGGATGGCTTCACCTGCAACTCAGCCAACAAACCCCTGTCATTCGTCACACTCAACCAAGCAAACATGGCTCTCAACTCCACAACCGCTTTTGCTCAAAGCATCCGCCACAACATTGGCTTTCCCCGGATGATACTCAATGGTCAGATCATAATCCTTAAGCAACTCCAACCATTTGTGTTGCCTAAGATTCGGCTCCTTCTGTGACATCAGATATTTCAAGCTCATATGATCCGTATAAACCACACATTTCTCACCATAAAGATAATGCCTCCAAATCTTCAAAGCAAACACGACCGTGGCAAGCTCAAGATTGTGAGTAGGGTAGTTACGTTCATGCACCTTTAACTGCCTAGATGCATATGCCACTACCATACCCTCCTTCATCAACATGCAACCAAGCCATAACGGAGCTCTAGCCTGGGCACCCTGCCCATGGACACCACGCCCAATAGCACCTCCGCTATGCCTCGATTCCGGCGGAACCTCCTGTCACGGTGTCTCTTAGCCTGACCACTGCTATAACCTGAATCAGCAGCTCTCTTACCCGAGCTAGAACCTCGCGATCCATAAGCCAAACCCAAATTTTGCTCCACGTCCTTGGCTCGTGAAACCAACACATCAAAATTGGTATAATCAGCAGCAAGCACCTATGTCTTAGCATCTTGCACAAGCCATAGAGGAATCAATCACATTGCGTACACTCGTCAAGAACCAACTCAGGTGCATACTAACTCAACCTCACGAACTGCACCTCATTCTCCACAACAGACATACTGCCCTGCACAAGAGCCATGAACTCTCTCTTCCATCATCCTAATATCAGACCCCCAAAAACTTCTTCCAAAAAGCTTCATAGAAAAACTCCTAGGTCACATCATCCATTGCCATACTGGATATCGTGGTAGTCCACCATGTATAAGCATCACCTTGCAGCAGGGAAATAGCATAGCCCAGCTTACGGACATCGGTACACCCCATCTGGCCTAGTATCTTCTCAGTACTGGCCAACCAGCCCTCAGAAGCCTCAGGCGATAACCCTCAAAACTCAACTCTACTCAAACTGTGAAGATGCTCAAGTGCCAACCCTTGCCCAACCACCGATGGAGCTAGCACATGAACACCCACAACTATTACCTGAAAAGCACTGGTCATGACCTATATCAACGGTGCCATATCACCATCCCTGGCTCAGCCAGCGCAGGTGGTACTTGTTCCACTCCCTCAGGTAGAATAGGTGGGGGTGGTGGCAACCCTCCAAGAGGCACAACATCTCCCTCAACACC
Source organism: Hibiscus mutabilis (assembly GCA_019671005.1). NCBI lineage: Eukaryota > Viridiplantae > Streptophyta > Magnoliopsida > Malvales > Malvaceae > Hibiscus > Hibiscus mutabilis. Next base: position 695,791 of record CM033751.1, on the reverse strand, counting down.
CTGCCTAATGGCAGCAACAATCACACTAGATCGCAACTCTCTCCTCGGTCCCATCGTGCTAAAATATATCTAAGGCATGATAATTATTTCAATACGAAAACAGTCAAGCCAGCTTTAAGCAAGGATCCAAGACTTTCATTTCCATAAATCAAAACTTTTCAGACTATAATAATAAGGAAATGGGTTTCCCAAATTTTCCCAACATAAAATAAACAATCAACGTGCATATCTCAATCACCGTGCATAACAACATCAGGTTTTGACGCAAACAACATCAAAATGATCATGTCTATTTTCTAATTGTCACCAAACATAACAAATAAGCATCGTGCATAACAAACAACAACAACGATAAAATACAACATCCCAACCTTTTGCAAACCTGGCTTTGGTACCACCAAATGTAACCCCCTCGACCCGGCCTAGATGCCCAACCGAACCAAGAAGGCTACATTAGGTTTGCCCTAGCAAACCAAAGAGATACAATGAAGCCCGGTTCATTTTTTTCTTTTATCTTATCTAGATGCCAATTATTAACCCTACATGTTCATGCAGACTTCAGGTGCAACTCCAACTCAATTGGGCATCAATTTGACATTCAATTGACCATATTTGCAATTTAGGGACCAAATTGCAAATATAGAAAATTTTAGGATTAAAACTCACTTTTAAGTTACCAACTTTTAATTAGTCAAGTTCCGAACACCCATCATAGATTTCAGCGCAATTCGATCATTCCATCACATACAATTGCATTAACAGAATTAACAGTCATCCGTACAGATATAGGTGATCCCGTATCGATACGAATTGAAACACTCCGTATCGGTACACCTGCATGCCGTATCGATACACCTAACTGAAAAACCAAACTTTTGAAAATCTGGATGATCATACCAATACAACTCTATATGTATTTCGATACATGGGATTAGGATCAAAAAGTTGATTCCAGTAGCTGAGACCCGTACCGAAACAACCCTTGTTGTACCGGTACGCTACGGCTATATTGGGCAAGGCATATCGAAACACCACCAACCCGTACCGATTCCTTAAGTCTAAAAATACCCAACCGTATCTATACGGTCCCCCGCCTACCGGTACGCCTAGGCATGTAATGTAACATTTGCTGGTTTTTCATCCAAATAACACCTTCAAATCATTCCCACAAGCATGCCAAGCATACCATAAGCAATTAAGCATCATTATCTTAACAACACAACAAGGATTCATGCATTAAAAGGGGATCTATAGGCATGCTTCCTAATTTTGCATCCAATCAACATACCAAAATACAAACCAACACCAAAATCAATCTTTAAAGGCCATTTACAACCCAAGAGCAACTAAAGAAACATGCACAAACAGGGAGTTCAACAAGTCATCTCCCAAAACCAAAGCAAGTACCCCATTGCCTTTATTCTTATAGTGTAGTCCAACATACTTTGTTAACTAAGTCTTGCTAGGATCCCCTTGCTTCTTGCTGCCTTCCAAAACCTCAATTATCTGCATTGATAGACAATGAGAGCATAAGCACACAAGGCTTAGCGAGGAGTGCTAAAAAACAAACACCATCAATGCATTTTTAACCATTTACTTAACATCGTCCTTTTAAACATCATGCCCCTTTTTAAAACATGCACTTTACATCATTAAAACCAGCATATTAAACCATATGTTGCATGTATCATTAATCAACAACAAGTCACATTGCTAACCCTCCACTTAAGTCTTCTCATGCATTACTACCAATTATAAAGCTCAAGGAGAAACATGTATAAGTCACAATATACAACATAAACCACTCCAATGATACATTAACAATTGTATTGGCTTACAATTGATCATTAAACAAGTCCAATAACAAAGGAGTTCATCAGATGCACGGATTCAACAAGTGTTAACCCAACACTTCAAGCCATCTCAACCGGAATAGCGATACAATCACAATCGCGGTACATTAACAACCGGGTACACTTTTAACCCATAGGGATACCAGCCCCAATCATGGGTTAGACACTTAATCCACTAACGAGAGTTTTCGGTACCATATAACCCTCAACCAATAGGGTACTTGGATAGAGTATTTGGTACGCCATATAAACCCCTCAACATCCAAGGTGACTTATTTAAAGTGCACTCAATCCTATGGCTAGCCAATTATATCCGATAACAATTTTAAAACCACATCACTTGCCAATATAAGTAACCATTTAACATTTACCTCACTATTTTAAACAAGCACTAACCAAAACACTTTTCCAAAGCTACAATCATGCTTTAAAACCACAAGTATAAACCATACTTACAAGGATCACCTACCATGTGCATCCTTCAGTAAAACATGCTTAAAAACAGTATATCGAAAACATTAAAACATGCTTAAACAGTAGGTGATCCTTGTAAGTATGGTTTATACTTGTGGTTTTAAAGCATGATTTCCTTCAGTAAAACATGCTTAAAAACAGTATATCGAAAACATTAAAACATGCTTAAACAGTAGGTAACATGTAATCAAAACAAGTGCATAAAATCATTTCAACTTAGCACGACCGAGTGAGTAATACCACTTGATACATGCTTCTGAGTCTAGGTAAGCATTTCAAGCTCTACCTTAACTCCCAAAACTCTGTTCAAAAACATCAAAATGCGTTCTAAACACATCAACAACAATCCTTCTCGGATTTCCACAAAACCTTCATAATCAACCCTTCACAACAACCGAAAACATAACCAAAACACTTCGATTCACAACCCATCCAACATCTATCAATCTAACATCATTTTCAACATCAAAACACATCTAAAAATAGATCCAAAACAAGCTATCACCTCCAACAACCTTACAACCACAAAAACACCACAAAACCTCAAAACTAACAACCTAAACAAATAGAGATTCTTAAGTTTCATGATTCCATTGAGAAAAATCACTTATCAACATTATTTAACATCCAAAATATAAATCAAAACATCCTTAATTACTGGAAAATAGATCCAATCTGTGAATCAACTTATTTTCCCCACATAACTCAACTAAACATTGGGAAATAATCAAAATCAGATTCGAAACACAAAATCAAGGATCAAATGCTTGGGAATTTCTGTAAAGAACCATACAATATAGGAGATCTCAGACCTTGCCCCTATTGTGAAGTTTCTCCCTCAATTGATTTGTGAAAAGCTAAGAAAACACAAGATTATTGTAAGATTTTCTGTAAACAATCTTTATAAACACAATTTGAAACAATAAAATCAAGTTAGAAACCACCTTACCTCTGGAAATTTGGTGAAAACCTGAGTGTCTAGCTGAGGAGAGAATGGAGAGAAAAGAAATAACGTGATTTTTGTTTTGGAAATATATAACTAACTTTTAACAAAATCCTCTTTAATTAATAATTGAAAAACATGTTAAAATATCTTCAATTGAGGGAGAAACCATCAGAAACCAATTGGTAAAATAGCTCCTTAAAGATTCTAAGTATTTGACCCTTTTCATTTTAGTCACTATGAAATCACATTTTTGAAAACATCCATTTTGGTCACTAACCAAAATGTCCGCCTTCCAAAGCTCATTTTACAAGATTGATATCACCATTATTAAATACATAACTAATAGTGATTTTAAAGCTTTTTCTATAATTTTCCAACACCAATAATATACAATCCTAAAACCGACTCGAATCTCTACTCCAGTCCACCAGACCGTCTAATAAACCACCAAACTGCTAAGCCCTAAAACTGGGCGTTACATTGAGACTGATAAAGAGGAAACTGTTCGAGTTTATATTATTCGTATGCATATATGATAAAGGATTATTAAGAGAATTTATCCGATAAAGATTTCGGGTAAATTATCAGTATATTAGACCGAGTTAAAATTTCAAGATTTTGATTTTTCAAAAATTATGGAATATTTTTGTATATCAACAATATTTATTTATGGAAATTAGAAATATGCGAATTTCAGATTTGATCTGATAGTTCGAAAAATGGAAAATCGTAGTAAGTGATTATCAGGTAATCAGATTGAATTGGAATTTTAAAGACAGTTCCAAGAGCATGGAAAATTCACAAAATTTACTTTTACATGATGACAAATTAGAAAATAGAACTTAGTTAGAGGGTTATTTGGACTTAAGTAATTAAATGCATTTAATATTCATTTAATTAAACACATTTGGCATTAATAACATAAAAGATGAACACAATATGTTCATCTTCTACCCTTCCATTTTCGAAAAACACCAAGAAAGAAAAGGGAAAATACACAAATTTTTCCTAGGCATTTTGAAGGCTTCCAAACAAGATTCAAGGTATGTTTTTATAGAAAATTAATCTATGTTTAATTTTCTTTCATTTGATAGTAATGTTACAAGTAGGACAACCTGTGACAAGTCGACCATGATATTAATTAAAATGCATGTTAATTAATAATTGTATGAATGTTATGAATTAATAATGTGACATGTATAATACATTGTCATAGTTTATAGATTTATCCAAGATAAATCAAATGTTTAGATTTTGGGTATGAACTGCCCATTATCGAATTATGGATGATAGTATTGATGGATTGGATATTGAATGTGAAAATATTATATTGTTATGCACAAGTACTAGTGTGAGAGCCTTTGGTATAATTGGATATCCATAGAGTCTTAGCAGCTATATTCCAACACTACGGTGCGTTCCAGACACTTCAGTGTTGACATCATACGCTACGACGTTGCAGACACTACGGTGTTGTTTAGACACTTCGGTGTCAACTAGCACAAAAGGTGCGATAATTAGGAGCAAAGGGCATCCTCGAGTACGTACCCACCATCAGACGCTACGGCATTGTAGACACTACCGTGTCGTTATGATGACTCGTATACCATAGGTTCACATGAAATTGTACTTTGGGCTATAATTCATGAAATGCTTTTATGCAAGTGGATAGGGGAGTAAGGCTATCATATTTCCTACTGCTAAAGTAATAACGATATTATGACTTTGGATATATATACATAGAATTATGATTTATATTGATGCTTTGAACATGGAATGTTGATTATAATGTTGATTTTGCCCAAGTACTATTGTGAAGTCTTTGGTATAGTTGGATATCCATAGAGTCTTAGCTGCTACGTCCTAGCACTACGGTGCATTTCAATTTCTTTGGTGATGTTTAGACACTTCTGTGTCGACTTAGACGCTATAGCGTAGTTCAGACACTTCAGTGTTGTTAGCACAAATGTACGATTATGAGGAACAAAGAGCATCCTTGAGTACATACTCATCTCAGTCGCTTCGACAATGCAGACGTTACTGCGTCGTAGACACTACGGTGTCATGATGACTCGCGTACCATAGCATCACATGGTCTTGTACTTTGGGCTATAATACTTGAAATGCATTTATGCAGGTAGTTAAGCTAAAAAGCTTAATGTACAGAAGACTGGTAAGACATATCGAATCCTATGATATGAATATTATATTGGTTTAATGAACTATACATGTAAGGTAATTTTATGCATAATAAAATGTAATCAACTGCAATTGGAAATCGCTTGCCATTTTTGCAGTGCCTCACTAAGTTATACTTAGCGTGTGTTTCGTATCACACTTAGGTACTTTGGACTAGATAGAAGAGGAGAAGCTGCACATCGTTGGATCAAGTTAGCCTGCATTATCAGTAAGTATCACCACATCCTAATCTAGTGAGGCATCTATGGATATTAAATAAGTACCTATTTTGTATGTCTAAACTTTTATACTCTACTTATAAGTTAATGTGGATGTATGATCTAGAAACATGACTTTGTTTGAGGAATTAATGATATTAGAAAATATGCTTCAAACGATTTTAAACTTAGTTGGTTGTTTATCGCATAGCGATTTTAAAATCAATAAAGGGTCTAGGCAGCACACATAGTTTTCAACCTAAATTATATTTTCATTTTAATAACTGCTTAAAGTATTTTATAAACCAATTCAAGGTCGAAACTAGGAGACTCTAGATAATTTAGTGAAAATCGAGAAAAGGGTTGTTTAATCAAATTATTTTTGCATCAAATAAAAAAAAATTTACAAGTCTGAAAATCAATGTAAATCAGTTAGTAACATTATTAATGTGTATTCAAATATCAAATATACGTTGAGGGTGTTACATTTTGTGGTATCAGAGTAAAGGTTTAGCCAATTTTTGGAGGTTTAACCTAGTCCAATATGATTTTGCTAAAGTGTACATGCCCCTAAGATGTGATGTTACTGATGTATTGCTTGCATAACTTGATGTAGCTCCTCAATAGTATGAATAAGACTCTAATGGGTATAAGAAAAATAAGATACTGCTAGATTTCGTCAGTTGACAAATTTCAAGGGTTAAGAAAAGTCCCATAGTGGATACAACACAGTGAAATAAATATGGTAGTTAACTCCTATCCAAGATGAGTTATTTGTATAATAGAGAACTGGTACATTAATTATAAGATATTAGTCTCTAACATATTTATTTGTACTTACGCTTATAATAGCATAAGTTATAAGAAATTTAGAGAGAGTAAGGGCTCATACGCACATTTTAAGGTGAAAGGTAGCCATAGGACGGTAAGCTTATGATTAAATGGAATTGTGATTGTTATTAATAAATTAAGATAGTTAGACATGAAAAGTTAGAAAAAGAAGAAGTATTCTTATTCTAGAAATACGTATTTGTTAAATGGCTAAACATGAAATTGTTGGAGATTACTGCAGATGTAATCTGGCAGCCTGCTTAAGGTAAGTTGAAGGCTGTGATTTTGCATTATAAATTTGGAGACATTATCTATATAGTGAAAACTGTTATATCTACACAGACTATAACAGTTTGAAGTACTTAATGACACAGCGAGATCTAAAATTTAAGCAACGAAGATGAATTGAATTTCTAAAGTATTTTTGATGTTATTACTGATTATGAGAGGCTAACGTGGTAGCCGATGCTCTTAGTCGAAAGACATTCTCTGTGTTGTGTGCAATGAATGCACAATTATCCTTGGGAAATGATAGTTTATTTGCAGTAGAACTTCATCTTAAACCAACCTTGTTGGATCACATTAAAGATTTGCAATTTTCAGATGAAGAATGCATTGAAAATAGGAAACAAGCTAAATCTGGGAAGCGCAAGACTATGAAATCAAGTTTATATTCCTGACAATGGTGAATTGAAGAAAGAGATTTTAACAAAAGCTCACTATTGCCAGTTAACTATGCACCCAAGAAGTAATAAGATGTATCAAGATTTGAAAAACCATTATTTGTGGCCGCGAATGAAAAGAGTAATCTCAGAGTTTGTAGCAAAATGTTTGACATATCAACAAGTTAAAGCAGAGCATCAAGTACCTTCTAGACTGTTACAGCCTATCTCCATTCCTTAGTGGAAATGGGAAAAATGACTATGGATTTTGTAACAAGGCTACCAATTATGCTTAATAAAAAGGATTCAATAGGGTCATCATGGATCGTTTATCGAAGTCTGCACATTTTATTCCAATTCGTGTGGATTATTCAATGGATAAGTATGCAGAATTGTATATTAGAGAAACAGTACGACTATATAGTGTCCCAGTCTCGATTGTATCAGATAGAGACCCGAGGTTTACTTCGAGGTTTTAGGGAGCATTACACGAGACACTAGGTACTAAATTAAATTTTAGTACTGCATTCCATCTGCAAACGGACGGGCAGTCAGAACGAACGATCCAGATTTTAGAAGACATGTTGAGATCTTGCATTATTGAGTTCACTGGATTATGGGAAATGTATTTGCCATTAGCTGAATTTGCATATAACAACAGTTACCAGACAAGCATTAAAATGGCACCATTTGAAGTACTTTATGGAAGAAAGTGCAGAACTCCTCTTAATTGGTTTGAATTATAGGATCGAAATATTTTTACTAACCCAAAAATAGGTGGGATTGATTTAACCCGAGAAATGAAAGATAAAGTGAGGATTATTCAGAATAATCTCAAAGTAGCCGTGGATCGACAAAAAGCATATGCAGACAAAAAGAGAAAGGATGTTGAATTTGAAGATAGAGTATTCCTGAAGGTCTCACTTGGAAGAAAGTACTACGTTTTGGTCGAAAAGGGAAACTAAGTCCCAGATTCATTGGACCTTATGAAATTCTCAAAAGAGTTGGACCAGTGGCTTATCAACTGGCCTTACCTCCAGAGATGAGCAAGATCCATGATGTATTTCATGTATCTATGCTGCGAAGGCATCGATCAGATCCCTCTCATGTTATCACTCCATAAGAGATTGAATTGCAACCTGATTTAACATATGAAGAATAACCAACGGAGATTTTATCGTATGCAGTGAAAGAATTGAGAAATAAGAAAGTTCCATTGGTCAAAGTCCTTTGGAGGAACCACAAACTGGAAGAGGCAACTTGGGAGACCAAGGAGAAAATGAGAGAGCAGTACCTGAAACTATTTAAATTAGGTACGTTTTAAAATTCGAGGATGAATTTTCTTAAGGGGAGAATTGTAATACCCCGAATTTGTTATGTTGCTTAAGAGTCATTTAGTACTAAGATAAGGGCTTAAAAGCTAACTTAGTGACTAAAATGACAAAATATAAAAGTTAGGATTTCTTTAATTATGGACTCTAGGAAAGGAATTTATGAGAATTTAGAGTACTGTGTGATCGAGAGTAAGCAAAATAGGGTACTTGCGAAGTTTGGTTGAAATTTGATGAGAAAAGTATAGCCTTCAGATGGAATATTTTCATTGCAAAGATAAGTAGTACATGTTACAGGAAGTTGATATGTATAATTAGATTTCTGATATGAGATTTATGTGGAAATCTATTTTTTATCAAACAATTAAGGGATAAGCATATACTTGATTCAAATAAAAATGCGATATAAGATATCGAATTTCGATTGAACTGCAAAGTTAAGCGTGCTCACGACATATGATGGGTGACCTATTGGGAAGGTCTCATGTCAGTACTTGAGACTGATAAAAAGGAATCAATTCGAGTTAATATTATTCGTATGGATATCTAATAAAGGATTATTAAGAGAATTTTATCCGATAAAGATTTCTGGTAAATTATCAGTATATTACACCGAGTTAAAATTTTAAGATTTTGATTTTTACAAAATTATGGAATATTTTGTATATCAACAATCTTTATTTATGGAAATAAGAAATATGAGAATTTCAAATTTGATCCGATACTTCAAAAAATAGAAAATCGTAGTAAGTGATTATCAGGTAATCGAATCAAATTGGAATTTTAAAGACAGTTCCATATGCCATGGAAAATTCATAAAATATTATTTTTATGAATATTTTAATATTTCTAGTTGGATTATAACTAGATTTAGTTCTACTTTTACATGATGGCAAGTTAGAAATTAATGTAGGGGAAAAATGTGAGAAAAATTATCAAAATATTGGATTAATTATTCGATACAAGTTTGCAAGTTTATGTGTGAAATTAGTGACTAAAATATCACTTTAGTAAAAGTTAGTGGATGAAGGGTATTGAATAAAATTTGTGACTAAATTATCGAAATGTGCAAAATGATCACTATGAACTATAATGAACAATTCGACATTATTAAAGGAAAATGTGAAAATTTTTGGAAATATTCTGTATTCTGATAATTATACTAGTATAGTATAGTTAAGCAATGTTAGATTAAAAATCTAACATATTGTTATGTATGTTCAAATGGTATTGTACAGCTATTGACGAGGCTAAGGGTACCAAATCAAAACAAAAGCAAAAAAAAAGTATCCAAATAGATTAGTGAGGCTAATATCATGCATGGCCCAGGTGAGTACATTTTTACTTATTTATATATACATGTGATATGTGTGAGTGCATTATATGTATGTATGGCATGTTACAAATACGACGACTTGCGACAAGTCGACCTTGATATTAATTAAAATGCATGTTAATTAATAATTGTATGAATGTTATGAATTAATAATGTGACATGTATGATACATTGTCATAGTTTATAGATTCATCTAAGAAAAATCAAATTTTTAGATTTTGATTATGAACTACCCATTATCGTATTATGGATGATAGTATTGATGGATTGGATATTGAATGTGAAAATATTATATTGTTATGCCCAAGTACAAGTGTGAGAGTCTTTGGTATAATTGGATATCCATAGAGTCTTAGCAGCTGCATTCCAGAACTACGGTGCATTCCAGACACTTAAGTGTTGACATCGGACGCTACGACGTTACAGACACTAGGTGTTGTTTAGACACATCAGTGTCGACTAGCACAATAGGTGCGATAATAAGAAGCAGAGGGCGTCCTCGAGTACGTACTCACCATCATACGCTACGGCGTTGTAGACACTACGGTGTCGTTATGATGACTCGTATACCATAGGCTCACATGAAATAGTATTTTGGGCTATAATTAATGAAATGCTTTTATGCAGGTGGATAGGCCAGTAAGGCTATTGTATTTCCTACTGATAAAGTAAGAACGATATTATGACTTTGGATATCTATACATACAATTATGATTTATATTGATGCTTTGAACATGGAATGTTGATTATAATTTTGATTTTGCCCAAGTACTATTGTGAAGTCTTTGGTATAGTTGGATATCCATAGAGTCTTAGTAGCTGCATCCTAGCACTACGATGTGTTTCAGTCACTTCGGTGTCGATAGACGCTACGACATTGTTCAGACACTTCGGTGTTGTTACCACAAAATGTACGATTATGAGGAGCAAAGAGCGTCATTGAGTACGTACTCATCTTAGTTGGTTCGAAAATGTAGACTTTACGACGTCGTAGACACTACGGTGTCGTGATGACTCACGTACTATAGCATCACATGATTTTGTACTTTGGGCTATAATACTTGAAATGCATTTATGCAGGTGGTTAAGCTAAAAAGCTTAATGTACACAAGACTGGTAAGACAGATCGAATTCTATGATTTGAATATTATATAGCTTTAATGAACTATACATGTAAGGTAGTTTTATGCATGATAAAATGTTATCAATTGTAATTGGAAATCGCTTGCCATTTTGCACGGCTGTGTTATTTATAATCATTGTTTTACGTTGTTATGATTGTGCCTCACTAAGTTATACTTAGTATATGTTTCGTATCACACGTAGGTACTTCAGACTAGATAGCAGAGGAGGAGCTGCACATCGTTGGATCAAGTTAGCTTGCATTATCAGTAAGTATCACCACATCCTAGTCTAGTGGGGCATGTATAGATATTAAATAAGTAGCTATTTTGTATGTCTAAATTTTTGTACTCTACTTATAAGTTAATGTCGATGTATGATCTAGAAACATGACTTAGTTTGAGGAATTAAGAATATTAGAAAAGATGCTTCAAACGATTTTCAACTTAGTTGGTTGTTTATCGCGTAGCGATTTTAAAATCAAGAAAGGGTCTAGGCATCACACATAGTTTTCACCCTGAATTATATTTTCATTTTAATAACTGCTTAAAGTATGTTATAAACCAATTCAGGGTCGAAACTAGGTGACTATAGATAGATTTGTAATTTAGTGAAAACCGAGAAAGGGTTGTTTAATCAGATTTGTTTTGCATCAAATAAAAAATTACAAGTCTGAAAATCAGTGTAAATCAGTTAGTAACATCTTTAATGTGTATTCGGATATCGAATATACGTTGAGGGTGTTACACTTTAAGTTTCCCAACCTCACAAAACACAAGTAGAAAGCATCATACAAGTCTAAAATCATCATCCAAACTATTACAATAGGGAGTATCTCCAAAATATAGCTCCCAAAACAACCTGGTCACATTGCCTTCTTATTACTACTTAGTGCGTAATAAAACCATACTTTGCAAAGGTATCAAATCCTTGGATCCTTCTTGTTCACGTGCAGCCTGGATAGCTATTTCTCTGCATTGATGAGGAAAAGAGAGCGTTAGCAATAAGCTTAGTGAGGGAAACCGTAAAACTCTCATTAATGCATTTAAAACCATTTAGCTCAAAAACACATTTTTATAACTCAAGATGAAACATCTCATGCTTCTCAAGTCATCTTAAAATATGCACATTCAAATCATTTCAACACATGTATCACAGATTCAAACTCTACCTCATTTTAAGCTTCCTACCACAACACCTTTATAACAAGCTTAAAGAGCAATACATGTATAAATCACATTATACAAACATAATCCATTTCTCATGATACATTATCTCATATATTAGCTTTCAAGTGACTCAAAACAGTAACCTTCTAATTCATGAAACACATCGGATACACGGATTCTCAAGTGGTTCACACAACCACTTCACATACATAACTCGAGTGGAGTAACAACACACTTGCCCACCTCAACGGTTCAAACTGGAGTAACGAAACATTTACCCACCTCTACGGTTTGGATGTATTAATCCACCAGTGGGAGAAAATAGAACATTTACCCACCTCAACTACTGCAGTTCTCATGTTGCAGATTTGGACACTTTAACACCCCTCGACACACATGAGGCGACTTTTTATAGTGCACTTTAAATCCTATGACCGGTCAACTATATTCGATAACATTTTTAACTCAGCCACTTGGCAATATATTCAATAACCAACATTACATCACTGTTTTACATATGCATCAAAATCATTCCAACACAATACATTAAACCATGCATTTTCATTTTCACAAATACTTGCATAAACCATATACTAATCTCAAAAGTCATCATCAATGATTAATTGCATCATTTTACACTTCCAAAACATGCATAATACAGCGAGTATTAAAACCATAACATGTGCATAAGATTTCATTTCATATAAACCGAAAACAGAGAAAAACTCCATCGATACTTACTTTCGAGCTTAGATAGGTGTTTCAAACCTTATCTAAACTCCCACAACTTCTTTTCAAACCTTTTTACAGCAATAAAATGTTTATCCACTCACCAACTAACCAACGCTCACTTGTCGATGCATGATTCAAGCCTCTGTAATTTTCGCGCCTTCTTCGCTTAGTAAAGTGTTCAGCTCCCCTGCCTTACCAAGCCAAAAATAGAGGATTAATAACACATCTCTGTATCAAAACCTTCTAGCAACCAACAATCTCAACAACACCTTACAAGAATCTACCAAACACCTTCCGAAAAGTAACGAGAACACCTCCTAACCTCACTCCAGCAAAGCCCAGCCAACATTCAACAATTCTAACACATTAACAACATCAATTAACATTCAAAAATAGCCTAAACATGTCCTTATACCTCCAGCAACACCACAACAACTAAATCACACTATAAACCAACAATAAACAACCTAAAAACTAGCAATCCATATAGTTTCAGGATTCCATTGATAAATTGATCCTTTCAACATTAAAACACGACCAAAATAAGATATAAATCACATAAATTCATCCTCAAAACAGATCCAACTCAGTTTCTATAAATTTTCCAAGAAAACTCAATTTAATTAACAAATTAATGTTTAAATCACAAATCCACAATATAAATCAACAAGAAAGGATCAAGAACTTGGGAATTCCATTAAAGAACCTTTAATTAGAGCAGAGAAATGAAAATCACCTCTAATTGCATATTTCTCCTTAATTGGCAAAGATTTATTGAAATCCAAAGAGGTTTTGCAAAGGTATTTGAAGAAATCAAGTGGAAATTAAAAAGGAATTCAATAAGGATTGAATCCTGGAGATTTAGAAGTAGAAATCTCAGTTTGTTTGCTGAGAGAAGTTGAGAGAAAAGTTTTGGAGAAAAGTGGTTACGTGAGAAAATGTTTTGAAGAAATAAAGATCTTTTTATTAAATCATTTTTAATCCAATTAATAAGCCATTTAAAAATACTTTAAAATGGCCATAATTAAGAAAGAAATCTGTTGAAAAAGAATGGGTTAATAGCTTCTTAAAGATTCTAAGTTTTTACCATTTTTCGATTTAGTCACCAAAAACAGATTTGAAAACTTCAAATTTAGGCACTAGACTAAAATGTCAAAAAATCAGAATTAATTTCATCAAATTGAACTTTACAACATACTTAAAATATTATTTAAGTAATTTAAAACATTTTTCCACATTTTATTTTCCCCCAAAATCACTTTTATATAATTATTTTTTTGAAACTATTTGAATTGCTAAAGCTGGTTCTCCCTAACCACCGGTCTAACCCGGTTCACATCTAGGCCCATTTTCAGGGCATTACAACTCTTCCCCTCTTAAGAATTTTCTTCCCCAAAATTTACCTAACGGAAAAAGATAAGAGAACAGCTTTAGCATATCCTTTTTGCTCTCCCAGGTTGCTTCATCTATATCGCGGTGCCGCCACAACACCTTTACCAATTCTATGGTCTTTCCACGAAGAACTTTACTACTCGAATCTAGAATCCTCATCGGTTCCTCATCATACGTCAAGTATGGATTCATCTCGATCTCCTGAACAGGCATAACATACGAAAGATCTGATCTATACCTCTGCAACATCGATACATGGAAGACATCATGTATTTTTTAACTCAGTTGGCAACCTCAATCTATATGCAACAGGACCAGCACGCTCCAACACCTCATACGATCAATGAAACTAGGGCTCAACTTGCCCTTCATCCTAAACCTAATTACCTTCTTCCACGGTGACACTTTCAGAAACACACGGTCGCCAACCACATACTCAATTTCTCTTCGCTTCAAATCAGCGTAGGACTTTTTTCGATCCAAAGCTGCCTCCAAACGATCATTGATACGCTTTACTTTCTCATTGGTATCTTTCAACGCATCTGGAAAGAAACATATTTTTCCCCTTGTAACGCCCTAGTTTTGGGCTTGGATGTTTTGAGTGTTGGTTCGAAGGCCTGCTAGATCGGTATTAGAGGTTCGAGTTAGTTTTGGGATTAAATCGGATTAAATTTTTTAAAGGTGATAAAAATATGGAAAAAATGTGGTAAATCATTATTTAATATAATAGTGATTCTGGTAAAATCAATTTTGGAAAAATGAGATTTGGAAATTGGACATTTTGGAATAGTGACCAAAATGCAAACTTTGAAAACTGTTTTTAGTAACTGTTTTGAAAAGGATCAAAAATTTGAATCTTTAAGGAGATAATTATCCTAAATATTTTTAACAGATTTATCCCTTTAATTAACACATTTTAAATGGGTTTTAAAAGGCTTTAAAAGTGGAGATAATTAATAAATTATATTTTAGACTTTTAACAAAATTCACGTAACAAACTTTGCAACTTCTTTCTCTCAATTTCTCTCCAGCCAAACACCTTTCCAACTTCAATTTCTTTAGGTAAAAGTCAAAAGTTTTGATTTCCATTTGATTTCCTAATGCTTTTTCATCAAATACTTATTGTTATTCTTTTGATTTTCATGTTTTACTAAGCAATTAAGGGGATAAATCAACATTGAAGGTAAGGATTCGTTCTTCTCCTCTAATGAAAGGTTATTTAATGAAATTCCCAAGTTTTTGATTATTTACAATTGTTTTCTAATGTGTTTTGATAGTTTAATTAAGGAAAAAATGGTTTAAATGTGTTTTGATTGATGAAATGGGTTTATGTTCGATGTGGATCTGTTTTGCTGGGTTCTTGATCGGATTAGATCATTATTTAGATGTTTATTGGTGTTAAAATTTTGGCTTTAACATTTTAATCCTGAAACTAGTTGAATCTCCGATATTTAAGGTTGTTAGTTAAAGGTTTTTGAGATAATTTTGGTGTTCAATCATTGCTCGAAGTAAAAAGATGTTGTAAAAGGGTTTCAAGTTGTTAATTGATGATGTTGAATCGCTATATTGTGGCTGGGTTAAGGTTGAGAAGTGGTTGAGGTTGATTTTGGTATGTTTGAATAAGTTTTGAGTGGGAAACTTGAGAGTTTCGGGTAATTGCTTGTAGGCAGTGGTTTGAATGCATAATGATGCATTTGTTCTCTGGTTTTATGTGATTAAAATAGGGGATAGTTGAGGCAGTGAAGCGTGATGTTGTTTGTTGCTTGCCGAGAGCTCGATTCGCGTTGGCGAGCAAGGTAAGGTGTATCAATGAGTGGAAACTGGTTTTAATGGTTTTCAAAAAAGGTTTGCGAATGATGTTGGGAGTTTAGGATAAGCTTGAAACGGTTACCTAAGCACGGAAGTAAGTTTCCCTTATTTTGCTCTTGAATATCGGATAGGATATAAGCATGCTTCGATTTCATGTTTTGGTTTAAACATGGTGTGGTTTACTTACTGTAAATGCATGGTTTGGACACATTTGCAATGAATTTAAAGTATATAAATGCTAGATAGCCTTGGTTTTCATTCCGTTTGGGAATGGTGTTATTGCATTGGCAATGTGGTTTGCAAATGTGGTGGTTCTTGTATAACTGTAACACCCCTTTCTCGTATCTGTACATCTATTACGAGTCGGAAAAGTTACGACTTCTTTAATAAAAAATCAGGGTAATTTAAAATTTTCAGTAAACTTCTCAATGGTCACCCATCCTCAAATTTCTCTAGCCTAAGCACGCTTAACTTTATTTAAAATCGACATAAATTATTTATATGAGTTCCAATCATAAATCAATTATCTTAGCATGCAACTCATCACCAAAAGTTATTCTTAACCTTGAATCTTTCTAGAAACACCAATTATCTTGAAACCATAACGAACTTTAAAGGCCAATCACAACTCAAATAGGCTTAGCAAGTATACATGCCACTATAATAATAATCAAACCTCAATTAGGATGTCATTATTGTGATTACCTGTTGAGCTTTCCAATATTGATGCAATGCTTTTCTCACTCTCATCTTGATTTACCTACGTGTGTAAAATCAAACACACGCTAAGTACGAACTTAGTGAGTTACCTGTTGAGTACAATATAGCTTGCTCGGTAAACCTAATGTAGCTTGCTCGGTAAACCTAATGTAGCTTGCTCGGTTCGGTCTTGCAACTAGGCCAGGTTGAGTGGGTTACTGTGATTACCTGTTGAGTTTTCCAATATTGATGCAATGCTCTTCTCACTCTCATCTTGATTTACCTACATGTGTACAATCAAACACACCCTAAGTATGAACTTAGGAGGGAGTTAAGGAAGTTAATAACAATAATTTAAACTTTGTTCAACTTTATGGCTATGTTTATATAACATGATATATATATATATATATGCCAAAGCATCATCTTTCATCATCCTTCATCCAATGGTCTAGATTTAATCTTGATCTAGTAGTTACCAACCTTGCCTTTATAATTTTCATCCAATGACTCGTATTTAACATGGAAAATCAACATAAATCCAAGGGTTCATATTCTTCCAACACAAAAAAATATCTTAGACATGTAAAATGACGTAATTAACCTTGCCTTATCATCCTTCGAAATATCCTGGGTATTCGATCCGATTATCGAAATATTTTTCTAAAGTTTATCGCTTTATAGCTATTAATACAAACTCCGTACAAAAAATCTGGGTAACACAAAAATATCATTCTTGGGGGTAAATTATTCATTTACGGGACTAAAATACATAACTTTTTAAAATTACAATTTAGTCCCTAAACTTTTCCTAAGTTTATACTTTATCCACAAAACTTTCAAAATTTACATTTTAGTAACTAGCCAAAATTTGGGACATTACAATTCTCCCCTTAGGAAAATTCGTCTCCAAAATTTCAACACATACCTGATTCAAAAACAATGAGAAATCTATTTTCTCATATCGTTTTATCTTCCCCATATTGCTTTTTTAACTTCATGATTTCGCCAAAGAACGTTAACAAGCGAGATCATCTTATTCCTTAGTTCTTTGACTCCTTGTGCCAAAATCTTTACCTATTCTTACTCATAAATCAAATCCGATTGAATCTATATTCCTTATGGGAAATGATATGTAAAGGATCTGATTGATACTTCTTAAGCATCGATACATGAAATATATTGTGAATCTCATCTATTTCTGGAGGTAAGGCTAGCTAATAAGCCACCGGACCAACTTTTTTCACAATCTTATATGGTCCAATAACTCTCGGACTCAGCTCTCCTTTTTGTCCTAGACTTGAGCTGAAGCTGTGTAATCAATACACTATTTTCCTCCAAAGATAATTGGGCATTTAATGCTTATAAGCCAAAGAATGACTTTTGGCTAAATACATCAACTACTACTTTAGCCTTATTACATCAATACACATCCCAACCTATTATGGGACGTATTATTAAATAAGGTATAATCCTTACTAGATTCATACTGCACTAATACTAGTGCTACTATCAAATCATATTCTACTGGTAATAATATAATCGTAATTTAACCTTAGAGGAATATTACTGCTTCTTTAACTAACATCACTAGAGCTTCCTAAGGCGATATACTGGGTTGTATAAAACCTCAATCTAATGACTCTTGCAACTAGGTCTTTAGCTTTCTCAATCTAGTAAGAGCCATTCCTGTAGAGTGCAATTGATATAGGTCCCATGTTGAATTAAATCCAATCATAAACTTAGCCTCTCGATTAAGCGTCAAGCCTGGCAGCTCCTCTTGGGCAACCCATTTAAAAATCACAAACAATAGGAATACTCTCCCAGCTTACCCTTGATGCTCGGTATCCATAGCATACATTAAATGATCTTTAAATTGGTAACAAATTCCAATAAAAACTTTGTATGCTCATGCATGCCAATTATCACAACCCTCACATGATTATTTTTATGGTTTTCTTGAATCTCCAACATTAATTATAAATGTCAGAGAGTTCTTAATTTTCCTTGTCCTGATCTTTTAGCGGAACTATGTAATAAATTCAGCTTGATATCTTTGCCGAGAATCCTCACCACTTTTTAGAAGTGGTGAAATACATAATGATTCACTACTCCTCTTTACGTCCTGTGACCTCTGTTTAGATATTTTCTCATTATGAACCCTTTGCCTTGCCTTTAGCATAAATTACTGCTTCGTGAAATTTTGAAATACATAGGGCAGTCAGTACTTCTTTGTACCTGAGCTCCAGCCCTCTATGAGCTGTTATAATAGGCTCTCTTTCTGTCTATAGGAAGCAGTTAAAAGCAAATCAGCTAAGTTTATTAAACTTGCACTCATACCCATAAACAATCCAATTGTCCTAATTAAGATGCAAAAAATTTTGTTCCATCTCTAGGATAAACTTTGTTACAGAACACTCAAAGAAAGACCTTCTAGTTAATATACTTTTGAGCATGTACCGTAACATTACTTTATCAAAATACGGATATAATCCTTTCAGATGAGATAATACTTTTTCTTTGAGTCTCCTCCGATCATCAATATAGAGTTCCTTCAACATAACTTTTATATCATTAAACCATAGATTAACAATCATAGGATCTCCATTAATATCTCTCTAAAAATCTAGTGTGTCAAAACTCTTAATTCTTTTGCAATCTGTGCCTAAGCAGGCTAAATCATGATCACATCTAATGTCTGGAAGAAATACTCTTAATCTAGAATATGCATATCATGTTACTCTGGTGCCTCTGCACCATGCTAAGTTGACGGTAGAATATTATCATTAACCTTATCATGCTCGTGAATCTCTTATTGATTCACTCGCCTAACACCTAACACGATTCTTTTACCCTTACACATTGGAATTTAACATTATTATCATAATGAAGTAAGCAATTGCATCCATTCAAACAAGTAAAATCATCATTAATTCTGACATCCTAGTGGCATGTATACACTTTTGACCTCTACCATACTTCGTTTAACTCCTGAATCGGGTAAACCTATAGCTCTGATACCAATAAATTTAACACCCCCTTCCTGTATCCCTACACCGGGTAGAAGTCAGAAATGTTAATCAGGAATTGGGGTAATTTAAAATTTCCAGAAAACTTCTAAATGGTCGCCCATCCTAAAATTTCTCTAGCCTAAGCACACTTAACTTTATTTAAAATCGGCATAAATTATTTATTCAAGTTCCAATCATAAATCAATTGTCTTAGCATGCAACTACATGAGTTTACTCTTAACTCTGAATCTTTCCAGAAATGCCAATTATAATGAAACCATAACAACTTTAAAGGCCAATTACAACTTGAATAGGTTTAGCAAGTATACATGCCACTATAATAATCAAACCTCAATTAGGATGTCATTACAGTGATTACCTGTTGAGCTTTCCAATATTGATGCAATGCTCTTCTCACTCTCATCTTGATTTACCTACGTGTGTACAACCGAACACACGCTAAGTACGAACTTAGTGAGGCAATAAAGGAAGTTAATAACAATAATTTAAAATTTGTTAGACTTCATGGCTATGTTTCTACAACATGATATATATATGCCAAAGCATCAACTTTCACATTGCATTAGTAATGATTTACTACATGCTAATGTCATAAGACTTTCATGCTTGTCCATTTGTCATAATATGCCATATATGCATAAATACATCATGATCACTATACATGTAATACCATCATGTTAATCATATATTGACATAATATAAACTAGATATAAATTTCTTACCAATATACTTGCCATTTATTCCAAAAGCTCATAAGCTTGCTCACCTGTTTATCTTTTATTAACCAATAAACCATAGCCCAAATACAAGCCTATGAGGACCCTGGGTATACAAGTCAAATATGCACTGAAGTGCTAATACACATAAGGTCGTGCCCACCATCTGCACATTTACAAGGCAGCGTTAACCATCAGCACATTTATAAGGCAGTGCTAACCATCCGCACATTTATAAGGCAGTGCTAACCATCCGCACATTTATAAGGCCGTGCTAACCATGTACACCAAGTGTCCTTTATATACACTATAGTGCTAAACAGAGTATGCAGCATGCTGCTGGACTCTATGGCATGCCAACTATACCCTATCCCTCAATGACTTACTTGGGCATATTTTCCATATTTATTTCATCCATGGCAATGTATATCAACATAATTTAACATTGGGCAATTCATACCCAAAATAACATTCATAATATAACATCATATATAACTAGTGATCCATGCATTTATATTCAACTTTTGACATATTTAAAACATGTCAAATATATAATTATGACATAAATATCATGCCAATATAAACAAGGTAGACTCATCGCGAGTCTTCCTAATGATGTATAAAACATCCATGTATCATGTTATGTATGCATTGCATTACCTTGGCCACTTAACACAATGCCTCACTAAGTCCTAGCTCGATCCTTTCTTTCATAGTACCTTGAACCTTCTTTGATTAGGACTTGACTTCATTAATCACATGAATAAAATAAAATATTTGTTAGATTCAAATATATCAATACCTTAAACATGTTGTCTAATATAATCATTCGAATAAAAATTCATATCTTTTAACTCGAAATTCGAAATCAGTTTCCGTTTGTTGGAAATGAACTAGACTAACAATTCTTTCCAACGGTATAAAATTCATTATCTAACCATTTTTGTAGAATTTATGGCAAAATTTTAAACTGACTGCCATAATTCAATTCCAACATAGCTTTCCATAAATAACTTCTAATTTACACCAACTTCTCCCTATTTCTCTACTTGTCAATTTAGCCCCATCACTTTACTTCAAATGACCAGAATAAAGTTTGTATTCATATGTTCTATTTTCATCCTTCATCAAAATAGGCTCAAAACTTTACTTCTCTAATTTCTTTTGATTTGTCGAGGTGGTCACCAAATTTCAAATATAAGAATTCAAGCTTCTTAACTCTGCAAATAAGTCCTCCAATCAACATTACTACCTTAATTCCATCATTTTAACTAAAAATCAGATTTACTCATACATATCCACTTCGCCGAATAGACCATTCAAGTTTGAGAATTTGTTAAAATGGTCACTAATGTGATTAATCGTCGGTTTAGCATTCTAACTTCATTTTCATGTCTCTAACATTATTAATAATATAAATGCACATCAAATTCATTAAAAAATTATATGCAGTCCCTTAATTTCAAAGCTTGCCGAAATGGTCCATATGCATTTAACTTAGGGTTTTGCTTCCAAACAACAAATCAAGCTTACTAAATCATTAATCCAACATCACAAACCCTAAGTTAAACTTGAATCCATAAACTGTAATATTCTCTATGGAAACCAAAATATGTAGGGTTTAAATCCCAACTCAATAATAACATGAATCCAACATCATACAAGCATGATTCTAACTTAAAATCAACCATGGATTCATAAAATCATAAAAGCCCCAATTTGTTCATAACCCCTAATTTCTTTCACATATCAAATCTCATCAACCAAGCAAGTCTTCTATAAATTATTTACATCAAAATATAGAGCTCAAAGAGTATAACAACTTTGTAGTTCGAATGATTACCTAAAAATCGAGATTTGGGGCTTAAATCGAGCTTGGAAATTTCCCTCTTCTTTCACCTCTTTCTCCATGGTTTATGGCTGGAAAAGATGAGCATTTTTTCATCTTTTTACTATTAAATTTCACTTGTAACTATTAAATGAATTTTAAATTCATTTAAATAGTGAAATTACCAATTTAGCATTTAAATCCAATGGCCAATTTAATCTCATCCAAAATCAAGGGCCAAGATGAAATCCATAAATATTTCATCTCCCAAAAACTTCCTCAGCATTTCAAAAATATTTCAAAATTGTCATCCTTGCCAAATGACCAATTTTCCCTCCAACTAGTCTTTATTTACTAGTTTGTTTCAAAATCCCATTCCATTATAATCAAACTAAATTAGTTCATTCTCAACTGACCACTATTCCATAAATATCATTTTATGATTTTCCATGGCTTATGGAACAGTCTCTGAAATTTCAATTCAATTTCCTGATATTCACTAAATACTTCTACTACGATTTTACCTTTACCGAACTATCAGATCTATTCCAAAATTTCTATATTTTAATTCAATATGATTTCCCGATATTCACTAAATAAAGCATGAGACGCTGGTTTAAACTCATAAGTAAGTAAACGTGGTTTATCTCTCTAGGTCGTGCTAGATTGAAATGGTTTTATGCACTTGTTTTGGATTACATGTTACCTATTATTTAAGCATGTTTAAAAGTATTTGAGATACTGTTTTTGAGTATCAGATGCTGAAGGATGCACATGGTAAATGATCCTTGTAAGTATTGTGGTTTAAAGCATGGTTATTGCTTTGGAAAAATGGGTTGGTTTTATGCTTATCAAAAATAGTGAGGTAAATGGCAAATGGTTAATTATATTGGCAAGTGATGTGGTTTTAAAATTGTTATCGGATATAGTTGGCCTACCATAGGATTAATAGTGCACTATAATAAGTCGCCTTGGATGTTGAAGGGTTTAGATTCGTGTACCACCGAAAACTCCATCCAAGTACCCTAACGGTAGAGGGGTTTTACAGTCCCGTATACTCCTGTTAGTGGATTAAGCATCTAACCAAGGTAAGGGGTTGGTGTCCCCGAGGGTTGAAAGTGTACCCAGTTGTTAGGTACCACGATTGTAGTTGTATCGCTATTTCCGGTTGAGATGGCTTGAAGTGTTGGGTAACACTTGTTGAATCCGTGTATCCGATGAACTCTTTTGGTAAATGAACTTGGTTAATGATCACTTGTGAGCCAATATAATTGTTGACGTATCATTGGAAAGTTTATGTTGTATAATTTGAATTATACATGTTTACTCTTTAGGCTTTGCATATGGTTGTTATGCATGGGAAGGATTAAATTGAGGTTGAGCAATGGGACTTGTTGTTGGTTAATGATACTTGTTGCATATGGTTTAATATGATGGTTTCAAAGATGTTAAGTGCATGCTCTAAAGGCATGATAATGTTTTAAGAGATGATTGAAATGAGATGTTAATGTAATGTTGAGAAATGATTTTAATGCATTGATGGAGTGTTGTTTTAAGCACTCCTCACTAAGCGTAGTGTACTTACGCTCTCTTTGTCCATCAATGCAGAGAATTAAAGCTTGGGAAGGCAACGACAAGCAAGGGATCGGAACAAGACTTGGTTACCAAAGTATATTTGAACTATACTATAAGTAATAAGGGCAATGGGGGTTCCATTGTTGTTTTGGGAGAGGTTTTGTTAAACTCCCTATTTGAGCAAGTTTGTTTAGCTGCTCTTGAATTGTAAATGGACTTTATGGTTTGATTTTGGTGTTGGTTTGGAGTTTCATGTTTTACTTGCTTGGTTAATTAGGTTGCATGCCTATAGATTTACATTTGATGGAAAATGCCATGAAATGTTGTTGAATTTTTGATGTAACGTTGCGGTTGAATTTTAGAATATGTTGGCAGTATGTTAAGGGCAGTTAGAATGTTTTGGTATGGTTGAAAGCTTGTTAAACCAGCAAAAATGGACATTATAGGTCCAGGTGTATCGGTATGGGTAAGCCATTTCAGGCTTACGTACCGATACGTGGGCAACTGTTTCAGTACGGACAAAGTCAAAAATGGCCAGCATCTTGGTACACGAGAAGGCGTTTCGATACGGTGAGGGGGTTTTAAGAGAGGTGTTCCGATACGCTCAAGGCGTATCGAAACGGTATTTGGTCACTAGAATTCTAGATTTCAAATTATGGTAGGCGTATCGAAACACCCCTTTTCGTATCGGTATGGTGACCGTTAAGTCTGTTATTTTGGAATCTTCTTAAACTCTATTTTCTTGCATTTTAGTCCCTGAATATTGTGGATGCAATTGGTTAAGATCGAATGATCATTTTGAGATGAATTTTGACGTGTAAGCATGTAACCTGTCGAATTAAAGGTTGGTAACTTAAAATTGGGCTAAGTCCTTGAAATTTTTAGGATTTACAATTTGGTCCCTAAATCGTTGTTATGACCAATTGGATGTCAATTCGACGCCCGATCGAGTTGGGTTTCCACCAGTGATCTGTATGCACACATAGGATAACTATTTTGTATCTAGAAAAGATAAAACAAAAAAAATGGTCCGATTTCGGGATGAATCTATTTACGATTTACTTTGGTAAACCTAATGTAGCTCATTCAGTTCAGTCTTGTGACTAGGCCGTGTCGAGGGGGTTACATCAGCTGCTTTTAGAGCTAAAACCATAAAACTCGGCACCTCCCGAACTACACAGATGCTCTAACGGAAGCTCTATTAATAGCTGCTACAAGTGTCAGACAAGGTACTTGTACTCTAACCATGGCTGCCAGAAATGCTCTGATCATTGCCTAGATTAATGGTATCATATCACCAAAAATAGGTCATTGTGATGCCTGAGGCACACTACCCTCAACTCTAGCATCAATCGGAGGAATCGGTGGAGGAGAAGGCAACTCATCATTTTGTCCATCCACAACACTCCCCATAGAGGCTCTCACTCCCGTCTGGGTCCCATTTCGCAAAAATATGAGTCTAAAACATGATAATGCAATAAAAATACAACTAGAACAGGTTGCAGCAAGAATCCAAGTCGCTCATGATTAAAAACAAAAACCATTTTGCACTAGTAGTAATAAAGCAATATGTCCCCAAGCTAATACCCCCAACATATCTCATTTCAAACATAATCTCAAAAAATCAAACACCGTGCATATCAAACAATAGAATCATACACCAACAATACATCATTCAACTATAAACCACCTCCAAACAATCATAACCTGTCTCTAATACCAACAAATGTAACCCTCTTGACCCGGTCTAGTCGCCAGACCAAACCGAGTGAGCTATATTAGGTTTATTAGGACAAACCCAGATGAATTACTGAGAATACGATTCATTTTTTTATTTTATCTTATCTAAATGCATAATGAAGTCCTAAGGTGATCATGCTGGCAACGGTGAAATTTACAACTCAATCGGGCATCGAATTGACATCCAATTGCACGAGATTGTATTTCGGGGACAAAATTATAATTACAGTTAATTATGAGGACTTCTTTAAAATTAAATTTACCAATCCTTATGTAACGCCCTGGTTTTGGGCCTAGGAGTTTTTCCTAGTGGTTTAGACGGTTCGGTGAGCCGAGATTAGAGATTCGAGTCAGATTCAGGATTAAAATCAGAATAAATAATTTTGGTGCGAAAAAAATGTGGGAAAATTATCTAAAAATCATTATTTGATATATGGATATTTTGGTAATGTAAATTTTAGAAAATGGAATTTGGAAATTAGAAATTTTGGCTAGTGACCAAAATGCAAAGATTAAAATCTGTTTTTAATGACTATTTTGAAAAAGGGCCAAATCGTAGAATCTTTAAGGAGCTATTTTACCAAAACTTTAATATCATAAGTTTCTCTCATTTAGGATTATTTTAAAAGAGTTTTAATTTGGTAATTAAAATGATGATTAACAAAAAGTAGTTATTTTCTTAAAACCAAAAAATTATGTAACTTTTCTTCCCAAACTTTTCTCTCAAAGTTCTACAGCCAAACACTCACTTTCTTATAAAAAATCTGAGGTAACACTCTTGATTTCTTAAATTCTTGTTTCTTAATTGATTTTTCAATCTTGCATTGCAAAACCTCCTTGAATTTCTTTATTTTCAAAATTAAAACATCCAATTGAGAGGGAAATCACCCATTAGAGGTAAGGTTCATTCTTCTCCTCTAATAAATGGTTCTTTATTGAAATTCCCAAGTATTTAATCCTTGTTTAATGTTTTCTAATGAGTTTTGATGAGTTAATTATGGAAATTGTTTAAATTAATGTTTAATTGATGAGATTAAGTGATTTTCGTTTTGGATATGTTTTGATGGGTTCTTGATTGGTTATAATCATGATTTTGATGTTATATAATGTTAATAAATTTGTTTTGACATTGGAATCCGGAAACCATGAGAATCTTTAATTTTCTAGGTCGCTAGTTATGTGTTTTTGAGGAGTTGTGGTGGTTAATTGAATGTTGGAGATATAAGGATGTTTGAGATGTGTTTTTAGATGTTAATTGATGTTAATTGATAGTTTATATCCATATGTGGTGGCTGGGTAAAGTTTTTGAGATGCTTGGTGATGTTTTTGGTTTGTATGGAAGGGTAAATGTTGATGATTGGTGAAGATTATTGCAATTTGATGTTGCTAGGTTGTGAATGTATTTTGATGTGTTAGAACCTATATTTTATGATGGTTAAAAACAGGAGAGGTGGGTCCTCAAGCTTGAATGAACGTTTCGGAAGCTTTGGAGGCATTTTTATCGTATCGGCAAGTGAGGCCTTGTGTGTCAGTGAGTGAGAATTGTTTTCAGCTTTTCAAAGGTTTGAAAATTGTGCTTGGGTGTTTAGATCGAGCTTGAAATTCTAGACTAAGCTCAAAAGTAAGTGAATGAAGAATTGTCTCTCGAACTCGGTTTGACAATTGATTTTATACACTTGCTTTAAAAGTTTTAAGTTTTGAGCATGGTTTAATGCTGGAAATTGTTTTTAGAAAGATGATCATGCATTGTGAGGAAAAGCATGTGTTGATAATGTTTTGAGCATGGTTTAATGCTGGAAATTGTTTATAGAAAGATGATAATGCATTGTGAGGTAATGCAATTGTTGATAATGTTTTGAGCATTGTTTAATGCAAGGTTGATTGCATTGGTTTGATGATTTTGATGATGCATATGAAAACAATGAGTAAATGATAATGAAATGAATTATATTGGCAAGTGATGTATTATAGGGTCATGGGAAGTGAATCGGATATAATTGGTCGGCCATAGGATTTGATAGTGCACTATAAAAAGGCACCTTGGATATTGAGGGGTTTATACGGTGTACCGAATACTCCATCCAAGTACCCTAATGGTTGAGGGGTTTATACGGTGTACGAAAGACTCCTGTTAGTGGACTATACATCTACCGATGTGTGATGTTGAAGGGTTTATATGATGTACCGAAAACTCCATCACGGGTATCACAACAGTGGAGGGGTTTACGTGTACTGAAACTCCCGTTGGTGGGTCTTTTTGATACCGATAGTTTGTATGTTAAGTCTTGGGAGAACACTTGTTAAATCCGTGTATCCGATGTTATGTTAAGATTGTAAAATGGAGTTGTGGAGGGATGTTTTGTAAAGGAGAGTTGTGGAGGGATATTTTGTAAAATGGAGTTGTGAGGGAATATCTCGTAGAGTGGGATTGTGGAGGGATGTTTTATAAAGTGGAGTTGTGGGGAATGACCACTTGTAAGCCAATATAATTGATAATGTATCATGAGAGGGATGATATGATTTAATGTTAGTATAATATGATTTTACTCTTTAAGCCTAGCATTGGTAGTATGCTTGGGAAAGCTTAAATCGAGGTTAGCAATTGGAATATTGTTGTTAATTCATGAGATGATTTGTATATGTTTTAATGTGGATGTTTTGGAAATGTTAAGTGCATTTTTTCGTTAAGGCATGATGTTGTATTGACGTTTTAAAAGTAATTTGGAAAATGGTTTGTGAATAAGATTGTAAATGGTTTTAAATGCATTGATGGTGTTTTTTTTTAGAGCACTCCTCACTAAGCCTAGTGTGCTTACGCTCTCTTTTTCCATCAATGCAAAGATTTAGAGGTTGAAGGCAGGGAGCAAGCTAAGGGACATCCAAGGACTTGAATTTGCAAAGATGAATATGAAATAGACTTGTAGTAATAATGGCAATGGGGTCATGTGATTTTTAGGAGGGTTTTTAATAAACTCCCTGTTGTTGCAAGTTTCGAATTGTTGTATTGGACTTGTAATATGCTTAAGTGATGGAGATATGGTTGGCCCGATGCTTTGGATGTGGACTATGGAGCATGCCTCTAGATTTGATTGATTGAGTATGCTAGGTGTTCTAGGTTGGCTTCTAGTGTAGCTATGATGATGTTCAGGAATGTTTGTGATGCTATATGTTGGTTAGCTAGGCGTTAATGATGTTCGAAATCAGCCATAGAGTCATATGTTGGACCTAGAGGTCATTACAGGCCTTTGTGTACCTATACTGGTACCTCAAGGTTTGGTATGCGGGGTCCTATAGAGGCTCAAACTGCTAAAAACAAGCCTAGCATACCGATATGCCTAGCCAACATATCGATATGCCTTGAAGGAAAACAGGTGATGGTGTCAGTACACGGGCTAGCGTATATGAACGCACCTTCGTTATTAACAAGCCGTATCGATATGCGGGGTATCATATTGATACGGGTTTGAGCTACTAGAATTCTAAGGTTTTCAAAGAAATAAGGGGTATCGGTGTGGGTCAACATCATATCGATACGATATGGTTAGCATACTGTATCAATATGACATAAATGTGTGTCGGTACGGGAAGTCGTTATGTCTGTTAAGCTGTATCGATACAGGCTTGCCTGTATTGGTATGCAATGTTGATTTATTGCTATTTGATGATTCTGAACTTTAGAAATTTTGCCATTTAGTCCATGTTTGCCATGAATGAAATTAGTTGAGCTCGAATGATTGTTTTGAGATGGAAATTGACCAATGTGTATGTAATTGGATTAATTAAAGTTTGGTAATCTTAACCATGGAATTTGCCAGGAATTGATGAGATTTGCGTTATGGTCCTTAAAGTGTTATATTGAGCAATTGTTTCTTGATTTGTAATCTGATTAATATGAAACGCTAATGCTGAGTCATGTACACATAGTACCTTAATAAAATGCATATGGACAAGATAAAAAATGGGTTTGATTTAGGGTTTTAGATCGAGTTTGCTTCAGCAAACCTAATGTGGCATTTTTAGTTTGGTTTCGGCTAGGCTAAGGGGGTTACATTTGATGGTATT
The DNA here is from genome assembly GCA_019671005.1 of Hibiscus mutabilis. Classification (NCBI taxonomy): domain Eukaryota; kingdom Viridiplantae; phylum Streptophyta; class Magnoliopsida; order Malvales; family Malvaceae; genus Hibiscus; species Hibiscus mutabilis. The sequence goes on along the minus strand of CM033751.1, from coordinate 666,086 downwards.
AGAGGTAGGTTTCAAAAAGTGGGGTGATGTTGGTGTGTTGTTTTGCGTGTTTATGGAAATTGGTAAGATGTTAATGACTGTTCCATGCCGTTTGCTATGCACGGTGATTGTTTATATGTGTAGTGTTTGTTATATGCCATGCTGGGGTATTATTGGGGACCCATTGCCTACTACTATAGTTACAAAATGATTTTTGGATTAAAATGAAAATCTTGGATCCATGCTGTTGTTTTCTTGGGTAGATTTCGATTCTATGCATTTCTGCATCTTGGATAAGCATGTAAGGCCATTGGATATGCATATTGAAATGTATAATATGTTGCTCGAATAGTTAGTTGGGATGAATGAGAATGGTACAAAGATGTACCGTAGATGTTCGTTGTTGGTTTAGGACCGTGGGGTCACTGAGAATTTGATGGAGTTGTTGTATAATAGGTTTGATAAGGTGTTGTGTAAGAATTGCTTGTTCAGGTATAGGGATGTTGTGAGCTTGGATATCTCAACGAACAATGTGTGTTGAGGCTTATGGTTGGTTATATGATTATTGTTGTTACTTTGGGAATGAGTTAAAAAGGTTAAACCTATGATAGGGATATACCGTAGAGTTGATAGTGTGGATGGATAGAAAGAATTTGGTGAAGGTTAATACGGGGTTTCTTTATAGAAGATAAGATAAGGTTGACATGAGAAGTTAGAGCGTTAATTGCCTTTGCAAATCTTGTTGCAGGGGGGATATGAGTTTTGTAGTTTAGTATGGAAGAAAGAGCTGAGTGGCTTGTTTGTTGATGTTTCAGTAGTGACGTTTAATGGTTTTTGGTTGTGTGAAATTGTGCTTTGTCCAAGAGGGTGAGGTTGGAAATTTTGGAGTCCTTATGATGGCCGTATGTGTGAAAGAAATGGTTCTAGATTGGTTGAAGTATGTTGTTGAGTTCCTTGAGAATTCGGGATATCTATGGCTTCGGGTAGCGTGGCGTTAGAAGGGTCAGCGAAGTTGTTCGCAGTGGTGATCTTAGCTTGGCAGTAAGTTATGCTATCATAAGGCTGGTAAGGCTTGTTTGTAAGTTGTTTCCATACGTCAAGAAATGTATGTACTGGGTTGGATCTTTGGGCAGGGATGGTGGAATGAATGATGCTTTGGAAGTTTTGGCCCCAAAATATTCATGTAGTTGTAAGTAGTAGTGAGTGGTTTAAGCTGGTGGTTAGTAAAAGGTTGTAAGGTTTGGTTGGGTTTCTGAATGTTTTTGTAAACGTTCGGGGTTGTAGTAAGATATGCATTCTGGGAATGCTTAGGTGAGTGGATAGATAGAGTGGTGGTACACTTTTACTTAGGGGATCTAGAAAGGCTTTAACTTGAAGACCGAAGGTTGGGTGTTGAACCTTCGAAACTAGATGGGTGGATGTTTTCTTATATCTAGATTTGAAGTAGGCAAAGGGGTAGAAATGTTAGTTCTATAAATGTTATTAGTAAGTGTGGATGGTTGAACATGCATAATGCATAAGCACTTATATGTATATACATAAATATTTCAGTTAATGCATGCATGTGGCCTGAGATTAGTAGTCTTGCATTCAAATACATAGGCATCATTTGGAGTATGTATGTAACACCCACCCTGAACCCGGTTTAGAAGAAAACCAAAATTGAAGATGTTAATACAAGAATTATCATGACACACGCAATCAAGAATTGAAACTTTTTAAGTAAATCGAGACAAGCTAACAATTTTTTATATTATTCTGTATTATACTATTAAGAGCATCCAAAAAGTATAAATAAACAAATCATGAAGGAAGCATGCTTGCCCCAATAAACGTTTCCAAATATTCATAGATTTTTCAGAAACAAACAAATGAAGTCTTACATTTAAGACTAAGAGGGATCAAAACCATTCAAATAAGTGATCATAGTTTTTATGTTTAATTCGAAACAAGTATATACATGAATTACTTACTCAAAGCATACATATATAGATGTGGATACCCATCATAACATAAAATGTTCAAGTGTTAATGGTCTCATAATTTATCAAGTTGATTTATAATTCTACGCTTAAACAAGAATTAGCCATTTTAAGATAAGGCATTCGAGTAAGGCAATTACATATATTTGTACGTAGGTCTTCCAATAAAGCTTATTCATAACATACATGAGTATTTAATCAAACTTTCTTGGTTTCTCCTTTCAGAGATTTTCAATACATAAGATATTTGACATACAAGTTATCTAACTTGACATATCATAATATGGGTTCATTGCCAAATAAGTATCAATCGTAACATAGCATCACATGAATTACATGTTAATTAAGGTATTCAACTAACTGAACCAATTATATATATGTATATAAACCATCAATCGAACACACATATACTAAAGTATTAACAAGCATGTATCTTATTCTCAAAGGATTTTCAAGAAATTCATTTATACATCTTACTTATCGTACAAGGTATTTTTAAGAAGACACATATATATATATATATAAGAATTCTATCAAACATTTGACCAATTCCAAAATCAAACAAGCTTTTAAGTCTATACATAAGTTTCATACAAACTGTCTAATTATCACGTTCATGTATTTTTAGTCTCATTCGAACCATATAGTAGGTTCATACACCCTTCTATGATATTTATTCATTAAGTATACAAAGTAGTCAACCAAATATAATTATTTAAACATTGTCAAGAAACAGATAAGCCAACCAACTTCTTATCTATCCAACCAACTGTCGCCAATCTCCTTACATCTCCCCCGTTACCTCCTACTGTCGCCAATATATCACATATATAGGGTCGTCACCCTAAGTCGTAGCTCAAGGACCGTAGTCCCGAAATATACCTTTGCACCATGCCAAAGTGTCCAAGGACTTCCATTGCATAGGCAACTTAAACTTTTTATGCTTAGGAGAAGTATCTTATGACCAAGTATCTTACTTGTTTCTTTTCTTAGTAACTTGTACATTAAATTAACCTTTTAGCTCCTTAAGGCTTTAGAATTCAAGAACTTATAACATTGAGATTCAATTCCTTTATTATAATCTTATGGCATTATAGGTTAGAAGTTAGCTTCAAGCTTTATCATAAGGATAGTTTATCTTCGCTTTCATACATCATAACATAGCAAAGTTAAAGTGCATATGAAATGCAACATCAAACAAAAGACTAACAGAGATGCTATGCCATGAGTGTATGTTTTTCCACCAATATGCTCTACTTGAGCTTTATGCAAAATGTATACATTTAAAACATAGTGATCAAATAAATAAGGATTAGGATTACGCCTTGTCATCTCAAATCCACAACTACAATCACCTGATATCCCGAAGTTACGGGATACCTGAATCCGCAGCTATAACTTGTTTCCAAATATTCTCTCTTCTCTAGCTTTCCTTAATTGAATATCCAATTCCAATATTGTACTTCAATGAATTTCTTGTTCCCAATTAATCTCACACAAGTGTAAAAATAAAAACAAGGCATTAGGATACATTCATGCTATCAAGACTGCATATCGCATTATTACACCTATTTTTCAAGACAATATCATGCTTAATTCACAACGCAACCATCACAACATTTAAAATCAAACAAAACAGCCCCCTATCGTACATGTATTCACATACACAATCACAAAACAATTCACTAATTTATATTTTAGTGCAAAACAATCCATTCTTTGAATTACATACCTAAATATTATAAAACAGCCCACATAACTTTTACATTAAGGCAAAACAGTCCAACAATGTTCATATTTATGCAAAAAAGTCCTTATTTCATTCATGAAGCAATTCTCCTATTTTTAAGCTACTCCAAACAGTCCACACATCTTATTATAAGTTCAAAACGGTCCACACATTCTCATGCTTACACAATTCAATCCAATTTAAACATGTATAATCATATATCCAATCAAGCATTCTAACATAGTTCTAATGTTTCCAAATCTGTCCAGATTTTACATATATAAACATATATGAAATCAAACATTCTAACATAGTTCTTATGCATACAAATCTGCCCAGATTTACATGTACAAACATATATGAAATCAAACATTCTAACATAGTTCTTATGCATACAAATCTGCCCAGATTTACATGTATAAACATATATGAAATCAAACATTCTAACAGAGTTCTTATGCATACAAATCTGCCCAAATTTACATGTACAAACATATATGAAATCAAACATTCTAACATAGTTCTTATGCATACAAATCTGCCCAGATTTACATGGCAAAACAGTCCCGAAAACTTATGTATATCCAAAACAGACCCAAATACTTTGTATACATATTTTTACGTAGCAGAACAGTCCCAAATACTTATGTATATCCAAAACAGTCCCAAATACATTGTATACATATTTTTACATAGCAAAACAGTCCCAAATACTTATGTATACATATTTTTACATATGTACCAATTTGATTAATTCACTAACATAAAATCGAGCATAATTGGCATCTTAATTAAGTTGCAAAGTCTCATGGCATGGTAGTTTAATTATATGTATCATTTGAATGACCAGGAACCTTACAACCACATATAATCAAAATTCAGAGAAGATGATCTACATAGTCTAACATGTTACATACATGGTTCAGTTCTAAACATGAATCAATTGATCGATCTAGATACATTACTTAACATGAAATAACCGTTCTAAGGAAAGTCATAGCATGAAACACTCTTCGAATATTTTACCAACAACATGGTTATGAAAGATTTACTAAAGAATTCAAGTCCCCTCATTTACTCAAGAAGAATTTAACATGCACGTCTTAGAGTAAAAAGATAAGGTGAAGGGTCCTTACCCGTAAATTCAAAACAATTCGGAAGAAGGTTCATCCGATTGAACCAAGTGAAATTTTATACAAACTTTGGTAAGCTTTCTATCTCTCTCCCTCACTAATATTTTGGCTCCCAGTCATGCTTAAGGAAGGAAGAAGAATATACAATTTGATGTCTCCTCATTCTCTCCAAGTGCCGGTTCAACAATATCCCCCCACACATGTGTCAACTTTACAAGACAAGTGTCTTAGTCCTTCTATTGATATTAACTTTACATGCAAAATCTAAGGTTTACATTATTTACTATTGAGTTCTTATAATGTGGCTCTTAGCTTGCTAAGATTCTCAATTTAGTCATAGATTCATAATTTGAATATTCTAAGAGACAATTTCAATTAATTCTAGTCACATACAAATCACACTTTAAAATTTTTAAGTCATAATATATATAAAATTAATTTCACACTTTAATTTTATCTTAAAATGTCTAATAGCCACCAAATAAAGTTATGCAAATTTATTATATTTCAAAAGACCATTTCAAATACAAAATTTACTAAATATAGTTGACCCGGTTTTAGGGGCATTACAATTCTCCCTCCCTTAAAACAAATTCGTCCTTGAATTTCTCTTGAACTAAAAAGCTAAATCTATTGCTCTTATACAGAATTGTTACCAATATCCAAAGGAAACAGATCGTTTTAGTCGCAAGTCACAAGTTCTGAATAGAATTTAAAACTCCTAGGTAGTATATGCAGAATGCAGACATACAATAGACTTCGGTTTAACCCTAGAATTGGCTAAACCTAAACTCTAATACCAAATTATAACACCCTCAACCCGGTTTAGAAGAAAACCAGAACTGAAGATGTTAATACAAGAATTTTCATGAAACAAGCAATCAAGAACTGAAACTTTTTAAGTAAATCGAGACAAGCTAACAGTTTTTTATATTATTCTGTATCATACTATTAAGAGCATCCAAAAAGTATAAATAAATAAATCATGAAGGAAGCATGCGTGCCCCAATAAATCTTTCCAAATATTCATTGATTTTTCATAAGCAAACAAATGAAGTCTTACATTTAAGACTAAGAGGGATCAAAACCATTCAAATAAGTGATCATACTTTTTTATGGTTTATTCAAAACAAGTATATACATGAATTACTTACTCAAAGCATATATATATATATATATATGGATACCCATCATAGCATAACATGTTCAAGTGTTAATTGTCTCAAAAATTATCAAGTTGGTTTATAATTCTAAGCTTAAACAAGAATTAGCCATTTTAAGATAAGGCATACGAATAAGGTAATTACATATATTTGCACATAGGTCTTCCAATAAAGCTTATTCATAACATACATGAGTATTTAATCAAGCATATCTATTCTCTTATTTAGTTACTCAAAATCATTAGAAATATATTACTTACTATGCTATAATTACAATAATACATTAATTTTGGTTTATAAGCTTTCTTGATTTCTCCTTTCATAGATTTTCAATGCATAAAATATTTAACATACAAGTTATCTAACTTGACATATCATAATATGGGTTCCTTGCCAAATAAGTATCAATCTTAACACAGCATCACATGAATTACATGTTAATTAAGGTATTCAACTAACTGAAACCAATTATATATATGTATATAAACAATCAATCGAACACACATATGCTAAAGTATTAACAAGCATACATCTTCTTCTCAAAGGATTTTCAAGAAATTCATTTATACATCTTTCTTATCATACAAGGTATTTTTAAGAAGACACACACATATATATATATATAAGAGTTCTATCAAACATTTGACCAATTCCAAAATCAAACAAGCTTTTAAGTCTATACATAAGTTTCATACAAACTATCTAATTATCACGTTCATGTATTTTAGCCTCATTCGAACCATATAGTAAGTTCATACACCCTTTTATGATATTTATTCATTATGTATACAAAGTAGTCAACCAAATATAATTATTTAAACATTATCAAGAAACAGATAAGCCATTTACAAATTTTGAGTGTCTAATACCATATTACATCAATGTTATTGATATGCTTCTATACATTACTATGCCACTATCTAGGGAGTTTAGCTAAGGCAATCTACATCTACATGAAACATTAATCAGTGACTTGGAAATGTTCAACACGATCAACTCATGGAGAAATCATATAACCTGCATATGCATGGAAAAGAATACATTAGGCTGATATAGCCTAAGTGAGGTAGTGATCCATATTAATCAATGATATTAATAAATACAAAGGAAAGGTAACAAATTTCCAAGTTTTATTAGTGATTATGAAATATTCAATTTTTAGCTTTATTAAGATTTAGCTTGTCTTTTGAAGCTTTATCAGGGTTTGTAATCATCCCAATCTTATTCAAAAGTTCTTCAAATCTTGAACTAAATTCTTTTGGATTCTTTTATCAACTTATTATAGTTCAAAACTTACAGGACTAGAGGCCTAACGAAGCTTAGCATGGTTCTTATCAAACTTCCAGATATCATAACAGAAATTATCTAAGTTCATATCATTTCTTGTCAAAGTTTCCATTCGAAATTTAGTAGTTGAGTTCATACATTTTAGAACATTTGCCTTGGATCACATTTGGACATGGGAAGCATCGGTTTGTATTTGACCGTATTGGTTCAAATTACACATAACTCAAAGCACATAGCAATGGCTAGTGTCAGAGCATAACAAACCTAACTTCTTATCTATCCAACCAATTGTCGCCAATCTCCTTACACCTCCCCTGTTACCTCCTATTGTTGCCAATATATCACATATATAGGGTTGTCACCCTGATCAGTAGCTCATGGACTATAGTCCCGAAATATACCTTTGTACCAAGCCAAAGTGTCCAAGGACTTCCATTGCATAGGCAACTTAAACTTTTTATGCTTTATTGTTAGGAGAAGTATCTTATGACGCAAGTGTCTTACTTATTTCTTTTCTTAGTATCTTATACATGAAATGAACCTTTTAGCTCCTTAAGGCTTTAGAATTCAAGAACTTATAACATTGAGATTCAATTCCATTATTAGAATCTTATGGCATTATAGGTTAGAAGCTAGCTTCAAGCTTTATCATAATGATAGTTTATCTTCACTTTCATGCATCATAACATAGCAAAGTAAAAGTGCATATGAAATGCAACATCAAACAAAAGACTAACAGAGATGCTATGCCATGAGTGTATGTTTTCCCCCCAATGTGCTCTACTAGAGCTTTATGCAAAATGTATACATTTAAAACATAGTAATCAATTAAATAAGGATTAGGATGACACCTTGTCACCCCGAATGCATAACTACACTCACCTGATATCCTGAAGTTACGGGATACCTGAATCTGCGACTATAACTTGTTTCCTAATATTCCCTATTCTCTAGCTTTCCTTAATTGAGTATCCAATTCCAAGATCGTACTTCAATGAATTTCTTGTTCCCAATTAATCTCACACAAGAGTAAAAAAGAAAAACAAGGCATTAGGATACATTCATGCTGTCAAGACTGCATGTCGCATTATTAAACCTATTTTTCAAGACAATATCATGCTTAATTTACAACACAACCATGTCAACATTTAAATCAAACAAAATAGCCCCCTATCGTACATGTATTCACATACACAGTCACAAAACAATTCACTAATTTATATTTTATTGAAAAATAGTCCATTCATTCAATTACATACTTAAATATTATAAAACAGCCCACATAACTTTTACACTAAGGAAAACAGTCCAACAATGTTCATGTTTAGGCAAAAGAGTCCTTATTTCATTTATGAAGCAATTCTCCTATTTTTAAACTACTCCAAACAGTCCACCCATCTTATTATACGTTCAAAACGTTCCACATATTCTCATGTTTACAAAATTCAATCCAATTTAAACATGTATAATTATATCTACAGTCAACCATTCTATCATAGTTCTAACGTATCCAAATCTGTCCAAATTTTACATACATAAACATATATGAAATCAAACATTCTAACATAGTTCTTATGCATACAAATCTGCCCAGATTTACATGTACAAACATATATGAAATCAAACATTCTAACATAGTTCTTATGCATACAAATCTTCCCAGATTTACATGTACAAACATTTATGAAATCAAACATTCTAACATAGTTCTCATACATACAAATCTGCCCAGATTTACATGGCAAAACAATCCCAAATACTTATGTATATCCAAAACAGTTGCAAATACTTTGTATACATATTTTTACATTGCAAAACAGTCCCAGATACAGAAGTATATCCAAAACAGTCCCAAATACTTTGTATACATATTTTTAGATAGCAAAATAGTCCCAATACATATGTTATCCAAAACAGTCCCAAATACTTTGTATACATATTTTTACATAGCAAAACAGTCCCAAATACTTATGTATACATATTTTTACATATGTACCAATTTGATTAATTCACTAACACAAAATCGAGCATATTTGGCATCTTAGTTAAGTTGCGAAGTCTCATGGCAGTTTAATTATATGTATCATTCGAATGACCAGGAACCTTACGACCACATATAATCAAAATTCAGAGAAGATGATCTACATAGTTTAACATGTTACATACATGGTTCAGTTCTAAACATTAATCAATTGATCGATCTAGCGGCATTACTTAACATGAAATATCCATTCTAAGGAAAGTCACAGCATGAAACACTCTTCTAATATTCTACCAACAATATGGTTATGAAATATTTACTAAAGAATTCAAGCCCCCGTCATTAACTCAAGAAGAATATAACATGCATGTCTTAGATTAAAAAGATAAGGTGAAGGATCCTTACCCATAAATTCAAAATAATTCAGAAGAAGGTTCATCCGATTGAACCAAGTGAAATTTTATACAAACTTTGGTAAGCTTTCTATCTCTCTCCCTCACTAATTTTTTGGCTCCCAGTCATGCTTAAGGGAGGAAGAAGAAGATACAATTTGATGTCTCCTCATTCTCTCCAAGTGCTGGTTCAATAATATCCCCCCACATGGGTCAACTTTACAAGACAAGTGTCTTTGTAAGGCCTCGATTTTAGGGCTTAGCAATTTGGTGGTTTATTAGAGGGTTTGGTGGATAGGAGTAGAGATTCGAGTCAGTTTTAGGATCATATATTTTTTGGTGTTCGAAAAATTATGGAAAATGTTCTAAAATTGTTATAAATTATGTATTTAATAATGGTGAAATCGATTTTGTAAAACGAGTTTTGGAAGATGGATATTTTGGTTAGTGACCAAAGTGAGAGTTTTGAAAATTGTGATTTCCTAGTGACTAAAATAAAAAGGGGCAAATACTTAGAATCTTTAAGGAGCTATTTTACTAATTGGTTTCTAATGATTTCTCCCATAATTTTACTTATTTTTAACATGTGTTTAATGAGTAATTAAAGAGAATTTTGTTAAAAAGTTAGTTATTACTTTCCAAAACAAAAATCACGTCATTTTCTCTCAACTTTTTCTCTCCATTCTCTCCTCAGCCAAACACTCAGGTTTTCATCAAATTTCCAGAGGTGAGGTGGTTTCTAACTTGATTTATTATTTCAAATGGTTTTATAAAGATTGTTTACACAAAATCTTACAATAACCTTGTGTTTTCTTAGCTTTTCACTAATCAATTAAGGGAGAAACTTCACAATAGGGGTAAGGTCCGAGATCTCCTCTATTGTATGGTTCTTTACTGAAATTCCCAAGCATTTGATCCTTGTTTTTGTGTTTCTAATCTGATTTTGATGATTTTCTATTGTTTAATTAAATTATTTGGGGAAAATGAGTTAATTAATGGATTGGATCTGATTTCCAGTAATTAAGGATGCTTTGATTTATATTTTGGATGTTTAATAATGTTGATAAGTGATTTTTATCAATGGAATCCCAAAACTTAAGAATCTCTATTTGTTTACGTTGTTAGTTTTAAGGTTTTGTGGTGTTTCTGTGGTTGTAAGGTTGCTGAAGGTGGTAGGTTGTTTTAGATATATTTTTAGATGCGTTTTGATGATGAAAATGATGTTGGATTGATAGATGATGGCTGGGTTGTGTATCGAAGTGTTATGGTTATGTTTTCGGTTGTTGTGGAGGTTTAGTTGTAAAGGTTTTGTGCAAATCTGTGAAGGATTGTGGTTGATGTGTTTAGAATGCATTATGATGCATTAATCCTCTATTTTTTGTGGTAAAAAATAGGGGAGGTTGATCCGAAAGTGATTGGAGAAGCGTTGGAGGCATCGGATACTTGATTTTGCATCTGTGAATCGAGGTTTTGCGTATTGTTGAGTGAAAACGTGGTTTAAAGCATTTTGATGTTTTGGGATCAAAGTTTTGGGAGTTAAGTTAGAGCTTGAAATGCTTACCTAGACTCGAAAGTAAGTATAAAGTGGTTTTACTTCCTCAATCGTGCTTGTTCGAATGATTTTATGCACTTGATTTTAATGTTCATGTACCTATTAATTAAGCATGTTTTAAAGTATTCGATATACTATTTTTAAGCATGTTTTGCTGAAGGATGCACATGGTAAGTGATCCTTGTAACTATGGTTTATACTTGTGTGTTTAAGCATGGTTGTTGCTTTGGAAATGGCATGGTTTAATGCTTGGTAAAACAGTGAGGTAAATGTTATTTGGTTAATTATATTGGCAAGTGATGTGGTTTTAAAATTGTTATCGGATATAGTTGGCCGGCCATAGGATTGAGTGCACTGTAAATAAGTCACCTTGGATGTTGAGGAGTTTATACGGCGTACCGAATACTCTATCCAAGTACCCTAATGGTTGAGGGGTTATATGGCATCGAAAACTCTCGTTAGTGGATTAAGCGTCTAACTGAGATTGGGATTGGCGTCCCCGTGAGTTGTAAGTGTACCCGGTTGTTAATGTACCGTGATTGTGATTGTATCGCTATTCTAGTTTAGATGGCTTGAAGTGTTGGGTTAACACTTGTTGAATCTGTGTATCTGATGAACTCTTTTGTTAATGGACTTGTTTAATGATCACCTGTAAGCTAATATTATTTTTAATGTATCATTGAAATGTTTTATGTTGTATAATATGACTTATGCATGTTTCTCCTTGAGCTTTGCATTTGGTAGTAATGCATGGGAAGGCTTAAGTAGAGGGTTAGCAATGTAACTTGCTGTTGAATAATGATACATTTAGCATATGGTTTAATATGCTGGTTTTAAAGATGTAAAGTGCATGTTTTAAAAGGGCATGATGTTTTTAAAGGATGATGTAAAGTACATGGTTTTAAATGCATCGATGGTGTTGTTCTGAGCATTCGTTACTAAGCATTATGTGCTTACGCTCTCTTTGTCCATCAATCTAGAGAAATAAAGTCTCAGAAGGCAGCAAGAAGCAAGGAGATCTTGGCAAGACTTGTCTCCAAAGTACGTTAGAGACTAGACTATAATGAATGAGGGCAATGGAGGCATGAGTGTCCGCGTCTGGCCAAGGAGGGTCAGGCACCTGCGCCTATTGTGGCTAATGCTTGTTGGAGTTGTGGGTCAGGCATCGGTATACCCCATCTAACCCAATATCCTTTTAGTACTGGCCAACCATCCCTCTGAAGCCTCAGGGACAATCCTTGAAACTCAACTCCACCCAAACTGCAAAGATGCTCAAGCGACAAACCCAGCCCAACAACCGGTGGTACCGGCACAGGAATATCCGCAACTGCTACCGAAAAAGCACCGGTCATATCGTAAATCAGCGGTGCCATATCACCCTTCCCTAGCCCAGCTGGCGCAAGTGGTACTTACTCTACTCCCTCAAGTGGAATAGGTGGGGGCGGTGGTAACCCTCCCGGAGGTACAACATTTCCCTCAACATCTTACCAGTGGCAGTAAGAATCGTACCAGATCGCAACTCTCTCCTCGGTCCCATCGTGCTAAAATATATCTAAGGCATGATAATCATTTCAAAACAAAACTGTCAGGCCAGCTTCAAGCAAGGATCCAAGACATCCATTTCAAAAATCAAAACTTTCCAGACTATAATAATAAGGCAATAGGTTTCCCAAAATTTCCCCCCAACATGGCATAAAGCAATCACCATGCATATTAAACATCAGATAACAACTCACAATCACATCAAACATCAAACCAACTCTCAATTATCGCAAACCTAGCTCTAATACCACCAAATATAACCCTCTCGACCCGGCCTAGTCGCAAGACAAAATCGAGCGAGCTACATTAGGTTTGCCGAGGTAAACCATAAAGAAAGAAACCAAAACGCGACCATTATTTTCTTTTATCTTGTCTAAATGCAAAATCATTAACTTATATGTTCATACTGTCATCAGGTGAATACTCAACTCAATCGTGCGTCGATTTGATATCCAATTGGCTCAATTGAAAATTAGGGACCAAATTGCAATTTGACCAAACTATAGGGAATTAGCACATTTTTAAGTTACTAACCTTTAATTAAGCAGGTTTCATGTTCTCATGTCAGAAATCAACTCGATTCAAACATTGAAATCAACTCGATTCAAACATTCAAACTCATTCAATTGCATCCATAACATTCAGGGACCAAAATGCAAGAAAACAGAACTCCACTTCCATGACATTAACTGAATTAACAGACGACAGTACCAATACGCATGCCACCGTATCAATGCGGTGCCTTACACAAGAGTGTACTGTTTCGATACACTATAACCCGTTTCGGTACGCCTAGATGGCAATTTGAAAATGTTTAACAACCGTACTGATACGGTATGGTAGTGTTTCGATACGCGAGTTTTGTCCCAAAAAGTAGATTCCAGTAAAGAAAATTTGTACCGATACAACCAAGCCCATATCAAAAAACCATGCTCGTTTTTGCCTATTCGTACCGATACACCCAAGCCCGTATCGAAACACCATTCTTGATTTTGCGTAGTCGTACCAATACGGTCCCCCGCGTATCGGTACGCCTGGACCTGTAGTGTCACTTTTAGTTGGTTTAACAAGCTTTTAGCCTAACCAAAACACTCTAAAATGCTTCTAACTTACATCTAAAATATTTAGCATATAATTCACAGCATAGCATCACAGATTCAACGTCAATTCACGGCATCTTGCATCAAACGTAAATCTATAGACATGCAGCCTAGAAACCATTCAAGTAAAACATGAAACTGCAAACCATCACCAAAACCAAACCATAATGTCCATTTACAACCTTAGAGCAACCAAACAAACTTGCTCAAATAGGGAGTTTATCAAAACATCTCCCAAAACCAAAATGAGTACCCTATTGCCTTTATTACTTATAGTCAAATCCAAACATACTTTGGAAAACAACTCTTGCTAGGATCCCTTGCTCCTTGTTGCCTCCAAAGCTTTCAATTCTCTGCATTGATGGACAATAAGTGTAAAACCTCCTTCCCGTATCCGTACATTGAACACGAGTCAAAGATGTTACGAGCTTTTAGAAATATCTTTTAATCTAAAAAACGGGAATTTAAAAAAAATTAACTTTCTAGGAGGTCACCATCTTGAAATTTCTCTAATCCAAGCACGCTTAACTTTATCTTATTTAGGGATTAAAATAATAATTTAATACCCAATAGTAAAACTTTTTACATAAATAACATAATCATGTTAAAACATATAATAATAATAATAAGCAGTTAATATGTTTAATATTTATGAAAGGTTTATAAAACTATTACATAGACGATTTAAATATTTTATCAGAAAGATAGGTTTAACTAGTACATGCCACTATTAAACACAAAAACATGGATGTCATAAGTACTGAAATTAACTTGTCATTCGGTACTCCCCAAAAGAGACAGTGATGCAACGCTCCACTCCTATTTTCGTTTACCTACGTGTATAACAGAAATACACATTGAGTATAACTCAGTAAGGCATAAGATGAAAACATATATATATATATATACTAATGCATGATACTTTCAAAAGCATGATAGTCATTAAATCATATGATTCTGTAATGCAGGAACATCTGCATAAGAAAACATATAGTTATACTGTATAATCATGTAGCCCAAGGTAAATATCAAGTGACTAATAAACGAGTCGCGTACTTGAAAAGTACTATCCTTTTCTTTAAACTTGTAGACACATTGAAGTGTAAGACACAATGAAGTGTCAGGTAACTCGTAAGACACAATGAAGTGTCAGAGAACTTGTAAGACTCTAATGGTATGCCACAATATTGTCCAACTTAATATTATATTACCAAGGGCAAACTTAAAACAATTCATGCAAAAATGGAAAGCAACCTATATACATTTTATATCATGTAAAACATGTCATATTAGAGCAGTTCATACTGCAATATGCTCTATAACTTTCATGGTGTACTGCCATAAAAATAATTATATCAAATAACTTTGTCATGAATATATCATGCTATAAAACCATACGTGACCATAAAACATGCCACGATCTTTAAATCAATAAAATAAAGTACCATGCCAAAAATATATTATGTTATTTATAAAAATTCCTTACCTTTTTGGGGGACTTATCGCAAGTCTCCCTATTGTATGTTAATAAACATACATTTAAAATATGTATGTACTCATCTTAGCCTCGATAATTAATCGTGCTACTTGATTTCACTTATGATCATTTTCTTTTCCTTTTCTGCTGAAACGACCTTGACTTATATCGGAATCTACATTAAAATAACATATACCATTTCAAGTATATGTTAGTACATATTCATACCATATACAATAATGGAAACTAATTAAAATAACTATCCATTATGTACAAACTTGATCCAATAAAACTTTCTATATTCGAATCACAAATTCTCATACTTTCTTTAAATCCCCAACTTTTCCCAAAATATCTATTTTAGTCCCTAAGGACTCTTTTAAACTTCCAACAATAAATTTTCAAGTCTAAACCTTACATTTATCATCATTTACTCTTTAGGACCTAGATTTTAAAAAATTGCACTTTGGTCCCTGAAATAATCAAATATTCAATTTGACCCAAAATGTTGATTTAAACTTCAAAATCAACATTATAATCACTAGACTAAAATTTTCCAACATAATATACCTCAAATACAAGTTCAACATCAAATCCCTAAACTTTTCATAAATTCAAGACTAATCCCTAATTTGCTTCAAATTTTCGAATTAGTCCTTGTACTCCCAAAAATTTCCATTTTAATCCTTAAACATCAATTCATGCTATTTCAATCAGAATTCATCAATTCAAGTGCTAAAATAAATTTTCAATAATTTCTCAAAATTTTTGAAATGGTCTCTATAACTTCAATTAGGGAAATTATTTAATCTAACATCAAAATTAAACTTCCAACATCATAATTCATTCAATATAATCCTCATATTAACTTCCTAATCAAAACCCCCAAATCTTAGGGTTAGGGTTTATGACTTCAAACATGGAATTAATCCAATTTCAAACTTGATTCCATGTTGATAACATTAATTCTACACAAAACAACCTTAATTTCATCATCTACTATCAATTTCATAACCAACCTCATCCATGAACATAACTCATTCTTGACTTTATCATGCAAATATACTATCAAAATGAAGAGAATCAAATGTAGAATAATTTACCTCAATCAATTTTGCTTGAATCTAAACTTTGATCCTTTAATTTTGGCTTGAAAGATTGGAAACTTTTCATTTCCCCTTTTTCTCTAACTTTCGAATAGCCCAAAAAAAGGATGAGTAAAATTTTCTCATCTTTGTAATTAATCCACATGTTTTGAAGTAAAAATGAATTTTTAATTCATTTTACATAGTGAAATTACTATTTTACCCCTTTAATCCAATGGCAAAGATTCAATCTCATCAAAAATCAATGGCCATGATTAATTCCATGTGTTATTCACCTTCCAAATTTGCCCTCAAAGTTTCAAAATATTTTAAAAATGCCATCCATGGCAAATGTCCAATTTGCCCACCAACTAGTCTTTATTTACAACAAGACTTAAAAATTGTCATTCCATTAAAGTTGAACCAAATTGGTTCCAATCCAGCTGTCCATGTCCCAAAATATCTCAGATTTTTATTTATGGCATTTATTCCATCCAAATATTTGAATTTCATTCAATACGATTTTCAAATTTTCTTCATACGAACTTTAAAGCTTTATAGCCACTAATATAAGCCTCGTACTAAAAATCCGAGTAACACGAAAGTGTCACTCTTGGGGGTGAACTATTCATTTACTGGGTTAACTTACATAAATTTAGAAATTACAATTTAGTCCCTGAACTTTTCCAAAGTTTATACTTTGACCACCAATCTTCCAAAATTTTCATTTTGGTCACTAAATTAAAACCACCAATCTTTAACTCTTTACGTTTTAGTCACTAAGTAAATATTGGGGCATTACAATAAGAGCGTAATCACACAAGGCTTAGTGAGGATCACTCACAAACAAAACACCACCAATGCATTTAAAACCATTTATCAACATTGCATTAAAATTTTTTTCAATCAGTCTTTCAAACATTATCATGCCTTTAAAAACATGCACTTAACATCTTTAAAACCAGCATATTGACCATATGCAACATGTATCATTAACCAACAGCAAGTCCCATTGCTCAACCTCAATTTAAGCCTTCCCATGCATAACTACCATATGCAAAGCTTAAAGAGTAAACATGTATAAATCGCATTATACTACATAAACCTTTTAATGATACATTAACAATTTTATTGGCTTACAAGTGATCATTAAGCAAGTCCATTGACAAAAGAGTTCATCGGATACACGGATTCAACAAGTGTTCAACCAACACTTCAAGCCATCTCAATCGGAATCACGATACAATAACAATCGCGGTACATTACCAACCGGGTACACCCTTCAACCCACGGGGACACCAACCCCAATCATCGATTAGAAGCTTATAATCCACCAACGGGAGTCTGCGGTACTGTTTAACCCCTCTACCATTAGGGTACTCGGATGGAGTTTTCGGTATAGGAATCTAAACCCCTCAACATCCAAGGCGACTTATTATAGTGCACTCAATATTATGGCCGGCCAACTATATCCGATAACAATTTTAAAACCACATCACTTGCCAATTTTTGACAAGCAATAACCAAACCATTTTTCCAAAGCAACAACCATGCTTTAAACCACAAGTATAAACCATACTTACAATGATCACTTACCATGTGCATCATTCAGCATTTGATGCTTATAAATAGTATATCAAATACTTTAAATCATGAGTAAACAATAGGTAACATGTAAATCAAAACAAGTGCATAAAACCATTTAACACTAGCACTACCGAGAGAATATCCATTTTTACTTACTTCTGAGTTTAAACCAGCGTATCAAGCCAAGTTTAAACTCCCATAAACCACCTTTAAAACATTCCAATGCTGGAATCCACATTCTCACTCACCGATACGCGAAGCCTTAATTTGCTGACGCGAAATCAAGCGTCTGAAGCCTCCAATGCTACATCGTTCGCTTCCAAAACAACCTCCCCTACTTAAACAACATAGCAACAGAGGATTAATGCATCTCCATGCATTTACAGCACTACAACAACAGATCCTCACGTATTCTTGCATTCACCTCATAATTACCCAACCACAACAACTGATAACTTCATTTTATCATTCCCAAACACAACCTAGCCACACCCTAACAATCTAACACCACTTTTGTCATCAATTAAAATCAAAAACATAATCAAATCAACCTAACTCCTTTAGCAAACACACAGCCACCATAACACCTCAAAAACACAAATCTAGCAACCTAAACAATTGGAGATTCAAGAGTTTTGGGATTCCATTGATAAAATCGACTTATCAATATCGTTACACATCCAAAATATGTTCAAAAACAATTCAGAACACTAGAAATCAGATTCAAATTGAATCTTTCATCATTTCATCAATTTTACCTATTTAACTCTATATAAAAACATAAAATCATATTATAAACCATAAAATCAAGGATCAAATACTTGGGAATATCAATAAAGAACCATTTAACAGAGTAGATCATGGACCTTACCCTTGTTATGTGATTTTCCCTCGATTTGGTTGTTTAAAGCTAAGAAGACATAAGATTTCAATGAGATTTTGCAAAACAAAGTTAAAGAATTAAGTTAAAATAAATAATCTGAGTGAAAAGAATCTATCACCTCTAGATTTTGATGAAATTCTGATCGTTTGGCAGCAAAGAAGATGAGAGAAAAGGTTTAGGAAAAAGTTACGTAAATTTTCTTTAAAAGCTAATAATTAACTTAGATATTTTAATCTCTCTTAAACCACCTTTGTAACACATGTTTAAAATTATTTAATTGAAGGGAGAAACCACCAGCAAAAACTTGGTAATTTAGCTCCTTAAGGATTCTAAGAATTTGACCCTTTTCATTTTAGTCACTTTAAAACAGTTTTCAAAAATCGCATTTTGGTCACAAACCAAAATGTCACATTTCCAAATTCCATTTTCCAAAATTGATTCCACTGAAAATCAATATATATTAAAAGATGGTTTTTAACTTTTTTTCCACATTTTTATCTTACCAAAAAATATACAGTCCCGAATCCGACTCGAATCTCTAACCCGGCCCACTGGACAGTCTAATAAACCTCAAAATCGCTAGGCCCAAAACTGAGGCGTTACACATATTTAATATGTGGATAATATTGGTGAAATAAATTTTAGAAAATTGGATTTGGAAAGGTGTATTTTGGTTGGTGACCAAAATGTAATTTTTGAAAACTATTTTTAAATGGTGGCTAAATTGTAAAGGATCAAATTCTTAGAATCCTTAAGGAGCTATGTTACAAAGTTTTGGCTGGTGGTTTCTCTCCTCGATTAAGACTTTTTGACTTGTGGTTTATAAAGTAATTAAAAGAGATTTTATAACAAAAAGGTAGTTATTAGTTTTAAAGAAAACTTGAGGTAAACTTTTCTCTCAACTTATTTTCTGTCAAACACTATTGTTATCATCAAATTTCAGAGGTGAGAGGTCTATTTTCTTAAATTCTTGATTAATAATTGATTCTTCATCATTGATTTACAAAACCTTATGGAAATCTTACGTTTTTTCAAGTTGTAATCAATCAAGTGAGGGAGAAATCACACAATAGAGGTAAGGTTCATTTTCTCCCCTATTTAATGGTTCTTTATTGATATTCCCAAGTATTTGATCCTTGATTTATGATTTATAATCTGGTTTTATGATTTTGTAATGATTAATTGATTTAATTGATGAAATTGAGGAAGATCCGTATTGGATCTGTTTTGCAATGTTGAGGATTGATTTTAATCATATATTGGATGTTTTATAATGTTGATAAGTTGTTTTTAACATTGGAATCCCAAAACTCTTTTAATCCCTAATTGTTAGGTCGTTAGATATGAGTTTTGGGGGTACTTTTGTGGTTATTTGATTGCTGGAGATAAAAGGATGTTATAATTCTATTTTTAAGTGTTGATTGATGATAATGGAAGTGTTAGATTGTTAGATTGTGGCTGAGTTGTGTTTGGAAAGAGTTAGATGATGATTTCGGTTGTTGTGGTTAGGTAATTATGAAAAAATTGTTAAGGAATGTTGTTGTAGTGTTTTGAATGCACCGAGATGCATTAATCCTCTATTGTTATGTGGTTAAAACAGGGGAGGTTGATCCGAAAGTGATTGGTCAAGCTTTGGAGGCTTTGGATGCTTGAATTTACATCAGCAAATTGAGGTTTCGCGTATCGGTGAGTGAGAACATGGATTTCATTTTTGAAATAATTTAAAGGTGATTTATGGGAGTTTAAACTTAGCTTGAAACATTGGTTTAGACTCGGAAGTAAGTATCAAAAAGATTTCTCTCTCGATCATACTTTTATGAAATATATTTATCCACTTGTTTTGAATTACATGGAACCTATTGTTTAAACATGTTTTAAAGTGGGTTTAATACTGATTTTAACCATAAGATGGTGAAGGATGCACACGGTAAGCGATCCTTGTAAGTACGTGGAATACTTGTTAAAAGCATGGTTTGTTGCTTTGTTAATGATTTGGGTTAATGCTTATAGAAACAATGAGGTATGTGGTAATTGTAAATTATATTGGCAAGTGATGTGGTTTAAAAATGTTATCGGATATAGTTGGCCGGCCATAGGATTGATAGTGCACTGTAATAAGACTCCTTGGATGTCGAGGGGTTTTATGCGGTGTACCGAATATTCCATCCAAGTACCCTAAAGGTCGAGGGGTTATATGGTACCGTAGACTCCTGTTAGTGGGTTAAGCATCTAACCGAGGGTTGGGATTGGTGTCTCCGTAGGTTGTAAGTGTACCCGATTGTAATGTAGCGCGATTGTGATTGTATCGATATTTTAGTTGAGATGGCTTGAAGTGTTGAGAAGACACTTGTTGAATCCGTGTATCCGATGAACTATTTTGGTAAAGGAACTTTGTTATGATAACTTGTAAGCCAATATAATTGTTGATGTGTCATGTAATGGCTTATGTTGTATAATGTGATTTTTACATGTCTAGGCTTTAAGCTTTGCATATGGTTTATTATGCATGGGAAGGCTTAAACTAAGGTTCAGCAATGGGATTTGCAGATGGTTAATGGCGCATGTTGCATGTTGCGCGTAATAAGTGCTACGCAAATGTGCAAGTATACACGTCGCAAGTTATAGTATAAAAGATATCGTCTCCACAGGGATTGGTGCCACTTCAAGAATCTAGTCTCTTGCACTGTAAAAAAGTAAAAACACAAGTAAAGGATTATCGAAGTTTAACTAATTACTAATCTAGAAAGCAATAAAATAAAATAAAAGATGAATTCAATTGAGAGAGATAGGCTAGGTTATCGTGAGTTGAGGTGTGATAGCCGATTGGATTGTCTTGGTAAAAGAGTGCATGGGCAACTCAGTTGCCGTGGCGACTTGCACAACGGGGTTGCCTTGGCAACTAATTGATGGTTGCTTGGGCGACTAGTTGGGCAACTACTTGGGCGACTGGGCAGCAACTTCAAGGTTCGGCGGAGCGTTCTTCAATGGTTTCTTCTTATCCCTAAGTCGAAACTCTAGCTACTTGTGCATGCCTTGATAATACATCCTGCGTGAATCAAGGGTGAACAACAACCAATCTTGCGCTCTTCTTAGCCGTTGAAATCCTTAACTTATTCCTAAGCCGGATTAATCTTCACCATCATTGGATTGCATAAAGATCATATTCATTCGTTTCTTGAATCTAACTCTCCCGATATTAGATAAATGGATGAAATCACGAGATCCTCTCCCAATTCACTCAAAACAATAATAAGAATCAAGAATGAATAAACCTTGAAATAGAAAAGTGCAAACTCTTATTACCTAAACAAAAACCAATAGTTTCTCACAACCACAAAACACAATAACCATAGCCAAGTAAATTTAGTTCATGGCTAGGTTCCAAAGAAACACAAGATAATTAATCCCTAGCATGAACCCAATCGAACAAAGATGAAGGAAGAGGCTTGTCGAAATCCTCCTTGCCCTTGATGCTTGTCGAAAATTCTCTCCTCTTGCCCTACTTGGACTTGCCAAATTTCCCTCTTGCTCTCTCTATTCATCTTGTCGAAATCTCCTTGGTATTTATAGGGCTAGGCCAAAGTCCTTCTTTGAGGAGGAGTTTGAGTTGGAATTAAATTATCTTTAAAGAATATAATTCTTTATTATAATTTTATTCCTATTAGAACTTCTCCTATCCTCTTGGAATTTAATTCTTCTTTAATCTCTGCATGGCAATCAAATTCCTTTGGGCTTGGGCCTTGCTCCATGTCATCTTGGGCTTGTAAAGTCATGAATTTCGACATCCATATTGCTTTTGGTCTTTGTCGACAAATGCCATGGCAACTAGCTCGGCGTCTCCTTCATACCGCCCGCAACTAGCTCGGCATTGCTTTGGCAAGTGATTCTGCACATACACACACAAAAAACACACCAAAGCAGCATCTATTTCCACAAAAATCACCAAGTTATGTAATCAAGTTCAACGTTTGAAGGAAACATGGATTAATGCATGAATGACTAACTATGCAACTAATATGATCCTAAGTCTAACAAAGAATATGAGTAAAAAGGGTAAGAAAAATAGTACTTTTGAACACTTATCACACCCCCAAACTCGAACTATTGCTTGTCCTCAAGCAATGCAAACTCATAATTACCCGCCAAGACTTCAAATTTTCACAAACTTAGCTTTGAACTTGATTTCAATTCTCTCAACCGGGGCACAAAGTATGATTGGCTTTTTATTTTTTTCAAAAACGAGGAATTACTCGGAATCAAACTATAATGCTTGTGAGTGTGTGCGGAGTTGTGTGCAAGTTGATTTTTCGATTCTATGCAAACAATAGGTTTTCAAATTACTTCAATTGGGTTCTTTTTAACATGTTTTAACTAAAGCCAATTTCGGCACCTCTAGTGTTTTATTTTTAGTTTTCTTAAGTTAATTTAATCGACTAGAGCCGGTTTGCACACCTCTAGTTAAAATTTTTTAACGCCTCCTAGAGCCAGTTTGGGCACCTCTAGTGATCAATTTTTTTTTGCACATGCTAGAGCCAATTTCGGGCACCTCTAGCATTCATCCAATTTTTATTCTAATCCCCCAATTAGTTAATTATCAACCTAAGTTTACTAGAACTCCTTAAATCAATCAAACCACAACAGTGTTTCATCAAATTTAGCATCATAGTAAAATTCTAAGTTTTTCATGGTTATCCTAGAATAAAAATTCTATCAATTAAGTGCATTGGTAAAGTCATCATTGAATATTCATCAAATCTAAGCAATTCTTGTTCCAATTAAAGGCATGGCAAGCAATTTATGTATCCTAAATGTAATGCTTAAGATTAATGTAACTAAACATGGTAATTACTAATAACAATCCCCCAAACTCGAGTGAGGCATTGTCCTCAATGCATGCATAAAAATAACGAAAAATAAAAAAAAAATAAAATGCATACGAGGACTTACTTGAGAGTTCGTCATCGTAGATGATTAGTTTCCTTCTAGTTGGCGTCTTGATTTTCTTGCTTGAATGCAATGGTTGTTTTCTTGTTGCCGGGATGTCTTGACTTTGGTTGCGTGGCATCTTCAGGGTTGGTTGCCGTGGCATCAGCTTGTGCATGCATGAAGTAAGTTGTCGCGGCATCTTCTTCATTGGTTGCCGGGCAATGATCTTGGCATAAATTTCCTTAGCATAGTAGTTGTGAGTCTTGTTGTGAAAAAGAAAATAAAGAAAACCTGAAAACTAAAGATAATGAAGAAAAAATAAAATATCTCCTAAAATTAAAAATAAAAATAAAAAGAAAAAGAAAAAGGAAATACTGAGAGGAGAGCATGCTCATGCATCTCCTAAGTTGACCACTTCCTTGTTACGTTCCACATGGGCACCATTGTAGTGCTTCAATCTTTGTCCATTAACTTTGAATTCATGGTTGTCAGAGATGGACTTGATTATCACAAAGACCATGGGAGAATGGTTTGACGACTTCAAATGGTCCCGACCATCTTGATTTCAGCTTTCCCGGAAAAGTTTTAGCCGAGAATTGAATAGGAGAACTAGTTGCCCTGGCGTGAATTGCCGTGGCAATAGTTTCTTGTCATGCCATCGCTTTGTTTTCTCCTTGTATATTCGCATTGTTATAGGCGAGTGCACGAAATTCTTCTATCTCATTGAGATCCATCAAGCGCTTTTGTCCGCACTTTCCCAATCCATATTCACGGTCTTGATTGCCCAAAGACGCCTTGTGCTCGATTTCCACCGGTAGATGACATGTTTTACCATAGACAAGCCGGAAGGGGGACATACCTAATGGTGTTTTGAATGCAGTCGATATGCCCAAAGTCGTCATCTAGTCTTAATGACCAATCCTTCCTTGAGGGATTTACAACTTTCTCGAGTATTCCCTTCAACTCCCGGTTGGAAATTTCTGCTTGCCCGTTGGTTTGTGGGTGATATGCCGTGGCGATCTTGTGTGATATGCCGAGCGTTGCAACATCTTGGCAATTAGTCTATTGTCAAAATGCTTGCCCCGTCGCTGATAATTGCTCTCGGCATCCCAAACCGTGTAAATATGTTTTTCTGCAGAATCGTTGCACGGTCTTGGAATCGTCGTTGGGAACTGCAGCTGCCTCTACCCATTTAGACACATAGTCGACGGCGAGTAAAATGTAGAGGTTGCGAATGAAGATGGGAAAGGTCCCATAAAATCGATCCCCATACATCGAACAGTTCCACCTCGATGATGTTCGGAGTGGCATCTCATGTCGCCTAGAGATATTGCCCGCCTTACGCAACGATCACATTGCTTGTAAAAGTCTTGGGCATCTTTGTACAATGTTGGCCAATACAAACCGGATTGCAAGACTTTGGCTGCGTGTACGAGTTCCTCCAAAATGTCCTCCATAGGGTGAAGAATGGCATTGTCGGAGTACATTCTGTTGCTCTTCTTCGAGGACACATCGATCGTATAACCCGATCTGCACATTGTTTAAACAAAAGAGGCTCGTCCCAAAAGTAATGCTTAGCATTATGGCGGAACCGCTTCTTCCTTGGTGAGTAATGCCATACGGAAAAATACCACAAACAAGGAAGTTAACTAAATCTGCGTACCAAGGTATTGCCGGGCATGTCTTTGTCGTAGTGTCTGCTCCCAAAATTGCTGAGGCGTGCTCGTCAAAGTCTGCTGCAGCAAAGAGTTGCCGAGGCGTGTGCTTCCATGGTTTCCGAGGCGTCATGGGCTGCCGAGGCGTCAAGGGTTTCCGAGGCGATTAGAATTTGTTCATCCGGGAATGCATCACATATCTCTAGATCCGCGTCCTCCTCCCTATTGCGTTCCCAAACGTGATAAGTGATCGCCACTTGATTTTCTGTTCCTTTCCTGTCCTTAATTTCAATATCAAATTCTTGTAAAAGTAATATCCAACGAATCAAACGAGGTTTAGCATCCTTTTTAGCAAATAAGTATTTGATTGCCGAATGGTCCGTATGAACAATTACCTTTGTACCAATTAAATAGGATCGGAACTTGTCAAATGCGAAAACTACAAATAGTAACTCTTTCTCCGTTGTTGTGTAATTCACTTGAGCATCGTTAAGAGTTTTACTAGCGTAGTATATCACATGGAATGTCTTACCTGTGCGTTGGCCTAGGACCGATCCTACCGCGAAATCACTTGCATCACACATGAGCTCAAAAGGTAGCGTCCAATCTGGTGGAACAACAATGGGTGCCGAGGCAAGCTTTTTCTTTAGGGTTTCAAATGCTTGAGTGCAAGAATCATCAAAATCGAAGACTTTATCCTGTTCAAGCAGATTACACAAAGGTTTAGTGATTTTAGAAAAGTTATGAATGAACCTCCTGTAAAAACCCGCGCATGTCCGAGAAAACTTCAATTCTTTTAACCGAATTTGGTGGGGTAATCTCTCGATCACGTCCACCTTGGCTTTGTCTACTTCAATTCCCTTGGATGAAATCTTATGGCGAGCACTATTCCTTCATCTACCATAAAGTGGCATTTCTCCCAATTGAGGACTAAATCCGTTTCTTCGCATCTTGCCAACACCCTCTCTAAATTGCCGAGACAGCCGTCGGGTCATTACCAAAAACCGAAAAATCATCCATGAAGATCTCAAGGAAGTCTTCGACCATGTCTGAAAAGAGCGCCATCATGCATCTTTGGAAGGTTGCGGGGCGTTACACAATCCGAACGGCATCCTTCGGAAGGCATAAGTACCGTAGGGGCATGTGAAGGTTGTCTTTTCTTGATCTTCTCGGTGCTATGGCAATCTGATTGTAACCTGAATAACCATCAAGAAAACAGTAAAAGGGTTTACCCCCAAGACGGTCAAGCATTTGATCAATAAAGGGTAATGGGAAGTGATCTTTCCTAGTGGCTTTGTTTAGCTTTCGATAGTCCATACAAACCCTCCAACCGGTCACAGTCCTGTTGGGATAAGTTCATTATTTTCATTACTCACCACCGTTATACCTCCCTTTTTCGCACACATTGTACGGACTTACCCACGTACTATCGGAGATAGGGTATATAATGCCGCGTCAAGCCACTTGATGATTTCTTTCATTACAACCCCTTTCATGGCATGATTCAGTCTCCTCTGGGCCTCAATTGAAGGTTTGTGATCATCTTCCAACAAGATCTTGTGCATGCACACCGCCGGCTAATTCCCTTCAAGTCGGCAATTGTCCACCCTATTGCCTTTTATGTAGCTTCAACATGTTGATTAGCTTCTTTTCCTGCTCAGGCTGTAACTTAGAAGAAATAATTACAGTAATGTATTATCGATCCCTAAGTATACATATTTTAGTTGATCGCAATTGTTTCAACTCAAGAATTGGTGGATTTTCGATGAGGGGGTTTTTCGATCTTACCTTCCTTACCCGAGTAGTCCAAAGGTTTCAAAGTATGTACCTGGTCGATTTACTAGCCAATTTACCTCTTCTGGTTGTTCCTCATCGACCGGCTCTTCATTCTCCTCAGTTCCTCTTGATCAGCAATGTAGTTGCCGAGGCAACTAAATTCCTCATCGGTTAAACTCTGCCGTGGCATGAAGTAGTTGGCATTCTTCCGGATCATCGGCATGCCTTAGTGTTTGGAATACATTTAGTTTTACCTGCTGGTCATTCACCCTCATTGTGAGTTCTCCCTTTTCAACGCGATCAAGGTTCTCCCCATTCGCTAGGAATGGTCTCCCGAGAATGATAGGTGCATGCTCATCTCGCTTCACAATCCAAAACAATAAAGTCAGCGGAAAAATGAATTTATCAACTTTTACCAAGATGTCCTCGATTTTTCCTCTCGGATGCACATAGGATCATCGGCTAGCTGCAGCATAATAATTGTTGGGTCTTGCCTTCCCGATTCCTAGTTTACGAAAACCGATTTAGGCATCAAGTTTATGCTAGCCCCTAGGTCGCATAGTGCTTTCCCGACATAGTGATTTCCAATAGAACAGGGTATTGTGAAACTTCCGATCCTCCTTCAACTTGGGCGGCATGCGATTGTGCAACATTGCCATGCATCCCTCTGTCGCGGCAACTGTTTCAAACTCTCCTAGCCTTGTTCTCTTGGACACAATGTCTTTAAGAAACTTGGCATAGTTTGGCATTTGTTCAATTGCTTCCACCAATGGCAAGTTGATGTGGACTTGCTTTAAGATATCAAGAAACTTCTTGAATTGGTATTCTTGCTTTTGTCGCTTCAATCTTTGTGGGAATGGTGGTGGAAGTCGGATATCTTCTATCCTTTCATTGGTTTGAAACCTGATTGACGGCATTACAGGGGACATCGGTTGTCGATGCGTTACCAACCGGGTTGCCGAGGCGTGCTTATCGCAAGTTGCCGGCGTCACCGCCGCCGCAGCAATTCCTGGTTCAGCATCCGAGACTTTGCCGCTAGGTTCGTCTTGATCTTTTTGTGGAGTTTTGTTTGACGAGCGGGTTTGAACCTCTCTAAGTTGTTGGCCACTTCGGTGGTGATTGCCTTACATTGCTCATGGCGGTTCCTCTTGCGACTTCAGTATCGCTAGGTAAACCTCCTTGTGGTCTAGTGTTGATTTTGAGCAAACCGTCCGACTTGATTTTCCAATGATTTGATTGCCGCCTCTTGGTTTTGCAATCTCATCTCGGTCCTGTTAATAAAAGCATCAGTTCTTTTTATGAAATTACTATTCTCAGCCATATAAGATTCAGTTTTCATCATAAAAGCATTTAGAGAATTTTCCAAAGAACTAGATGTTGTCGGTTGTTGCTTTGCGACATCCATTTGCCGTGGCATATTCTCACTGAATCCGATGCTTGTGCATTCTGATTGTTCTGGTTTAGAGCATTGTTGGGATTACTCCATGAAAAATTCGGTGCTTCTTCCAAGCTGGATTGTATGTATTTGACATCATGTTGTTGCCCGATTGTAATTCCCCACATAGAAGCTAGATTCCGGATTCTGCATACATTCGGAAGAATTATGGTTATCACCACATAACTCACAAAAAGAATCCATTACCTTGACTTCATGTGTGTTGTTTGGTTTTTGCATGTTCGGACCATCTTGGTTAAAGCGGCCAATTGTGCGAAAATTGAATCGATGATCCTAGTTCATGTATTGTGGCTTGGCGCCTAACTCCTCCTCTTCTAGTGGATGGGAATTGATAGTCATTCTTGGCCAGCCTGTTTAAAATTTGCATTGCTTCCTCCGCGACTTATCTAAGAGTATGCCGTTTGCCGAGGCATCTAGCATCATCCTTGTTGGTGTATTCACGGCGTTGTAAAACATTGTCACTTGAGTCCACACCGGGAATCCGTGTAGAGGACATTTGTGTAGAAGTTCTCTATATCGCTCCCAAGCCTCGTACATGGATTCATCATCCGCTGCCGAAAAGAAGTAATGTCGTTCTGAAGCTTATCGATTAAATTTGTAGGATTAAATCTAGCAAGGAAATCACGACAAAGATCAGTCCAAGATGCTATGGATCCGCAGAAATGCTATTTAGCCATGATTTCGCCCTATCCCTCGGTGAATAGGGAATAATCTTAATCGTAAGACATCGGGGGTGACTCGTGTATCTTGAACGAGTTGCAAATCTCGAGGAAAGATTTCAGATGTTGTCGTGCATCTTCAGTTGCTGAGCCGCCAAATTGACCTATTGTGTTGATCATATTAAACATTACCGGTTTCAACTCAAAGTGGTCGGCTTCAATTTCGGGTGCGACAACTCCTGGGTTGAGTCCATCAAGATCTTCTTCAAGATAGTCTCGAATCGCTCTGTTTCGTGCAAGAATCACTCCTCCTCCCTGCCGAACATCTTGATTAATATTGCCGTCTTGATTTGCCATTGCTTCTCTTATCCTTCGTCTAAGTCTTTGTAAGGTTCGTTCGATTTACGGATCAAAGGGATATTCTGGTGAAGTCGGTCTCGCCTGTCATATACCAATGCAAAACCAAAGTTTGTTAGCCCTTTGAATTTTAAACAAGAAAAATAAAAAGAATGTGCAAGAAAATAAAAACAAAGTCGCTATTGCCAATCCCGACAACGGCGCCAAAAACTTGTTGCGCGTAATAAGTGCTACGCAAATGTGCAAGTATACACGCGTCGCAAGTTATAGTATAAAAGATATCGTCTCCACGAGGATTGGTGCCACTTCAAGAATCTAGTCTCTTGCACCTTTGTAAAAAGTAAAAACACAAGTAAAGGATTATCAAGTTTAACTAATTACTAATCTAGAAAGCAATAAAATAAAATAAAAGATGAATTCAATTGAGAGAGATAGGCTAGGTTATCGTGAGTTGAGGTGTGATAGCCGATTGGATTGTCTTGGTAAAGAGTGCATGGGCAACTCGGTTGCCGTGGCGACTTGCTGTGACGGGGTTGCCTTGGCAACTAATTGATGGTTGCTTGGGCGACTAGTTGGGCAACTACTTGGGCGATGGGCAGCAACTTCAAGGTTCGGCGGAGCGTTCTTCAATGGTTTCTTCTTATCCCTAAGTCGAAACTCTAGCTACTTGTGCATGCCTTGATAATACATCCTGCGTGAATCAAGGGTGAACAACAACCAATCTTGCGCTCCTCTTAGCCGTTGAAATCCTTAACTTATTCCTAAGCCGGATTAATCTTCACCATCATTGGATTGCATAAAGATCATATTCATTCGTTTCTTGAATCTAACTCTCCCGATATTAGATAAATGGATGAAATCACGAGATCCTCTCCCAATTCACTCATAAACAATAATAGGAACCAAGAATGAATAAACCTTGAAATAGAAAAGTGCAAACTCTTATTACCTAAACAAAAACCAATAGTTTCTCACAACCACAAAACACAATAACCATAGCCAAGTAAATTTAGTTCATGGCTAGGTTCCAAAGAAACACAAGATAATTAATCCCTAGCATGAACCCAATCGAACAAAGATGAAGGAAGAGGCTTGTCGAAATCCTCCTTGCCCTTGATGCTTGTCGAAAATTCTCTCCTCTTGCCCTACTTGGACTTGCCGAAATTTCCCTCTTGCTCTCTCTATTCATCTTGTCGAAATCTCCTTGGTATTTATAGGGCTAGGCCAAAGTCCTTCTTTGAGGAGGAGTTTGAGTTGGAATTAAATTATCTTTAAAGAATATAATTCTTTATTATAATTTTATTCCTATTAGAACTTCTCCTATCCTCTTGGAATTTAATTCTTCTTTAATCTCTGCATGGCAATCAAATTCCTTTGGGCTTGGGCCTTGCTCCATGTCATCTTGGGCTTGTAAAGTCATGAATTTCGACATCCATATTGCTTTTGGTCTTTGTCGACAAATGCCATGGCAACTAGCTCGGCGTCTCCTTCATGCACTGCCCTGGCAACTAGCTCGGCATTGCTTTGGCAAGTGATCCTGCACATACACACACAAAAACACACCAAAGCAGCATCTATTTCCACAAAAATCACCAAGTTATGTAATCAAGTTCAACGTTTGAAGGAAACATGGATTAATGCATGAATGACTAACTATGCAACTAATATGAGCCTAAGTCTAACAGTAATATGAGTAAAAAGGGTAAGAAAAATAGTACTTTTGAACACTTATCAGCACACTTTTGAACAATATTGGCTCGTCCCAATAGTATTACCTGACTTCCCGCAAGAACCTTTTCTTGGCATTGTATGCCAAGTCTGGTGGCAGAATGTTACTTACCAAGTAGTTGACAATATCGGCATACCATGGCATGGCATTAACTACAAGCAAATACTCATAAGGAAATTCATCTCTTATAAAATTGGTCTTACCATCTTCAAGATGATGCTCCAAACGTGAGAGATGGTCAGCTACTAGGTTTTCACTGTCCTTTTTGTCTTGGATCTCAAGGTCGAATTCTTGAAGTAGGAGCGTCCATCGGATTAGTTTGGGCTTGGCATCCTTCTTTTCCAAGAGATACTTCAATGCCGAATGATCTGTAAAAACCACAACTTTGTTACCAATTAAATAAGATCTAAATTTTTCAAAAGTAAATACAACTGCAAGAAATTCTTTCTCGGTCGTAGAGTAATTTAGTTGTACTTCGTTCAATGTTCGGCTGGCATAGTAGATGGCATGAAAACCTTGCCATGCATTTGTCCCAAGACTGCTCCAACAGCATAGTCGCTGGCATCACACATGAGCTCGAAGGGCTCATTCCAATCCGGTGCCACAACTATAGGGGCATTGATCAACTTTTCTTTAAGCTCCTGAAATGCTCTTAAACAAGAATCGTTAAACGCAAAAGTAGCATTATGTTCTAACAACAAGCATAAAGGTTTAGCAATTTTTAAAAAGTCTTTAATAAAACACCGATAAAAACTGGCATGTCCTAAAAATCTCTTTATACCTTTGACACTTGTTGGAGGTGGTAGCTGCTTAATTACCTCAACTTTTGCTTGATCCACTTCTAACCCTCTCTCAGTTACTTGTGCCCAAGAACAATGCCCTCCTTCACCATGAAGTGGCATTTTTCCCAGTTTAACACTAGGTTTGTCTCTATGCATCTCTTCAAGACTTACTCCAAACTCTTAAGACATTCCTCAAATGTTTTTCCAAACACTGAGAAATCATCCATGAATACTTTCATGTTGTGCTCGATCATATCAGAAAAAATGGATATCATGCAACGTTGAAACGTTGCCGGTACATTACATAGGTTGAATGGCATCCTCCTAAATACAAACGTCCCATATGGGCACGTGAACATAGTCTTCTCTTGATCATCAGGTGCGATGGCAATCTGATTATAACCTAAATAACCATCCAAAAAATAATAGAAAGCTTTACCTGCCAACCTATCTAGCATCTGATCAATGAATGGAAATGGGAAGTGGTCATTCCTCATGGAATTGTTCAGCCTCCTATAGTCCATGCACTCTCCACCCTATGATAGTTCTGGAGGGGATCAACTCAGCTTCACTATTTTGTACCACAGTCATGCTACCCTTCTTTGGCACGCATTGCATCGGGCTAACCCAAGAGCTATCAGAAATGGGATATATAATCACGGCATCAAGCCATTTTATGATCTCTTTTTTCACTACCTCTTTCATGCTTGGGTTTAGCCTTCTTTGGACTTCAATGGTCTTTCTATGGTACTCCTCCAAGATAATTTTATGCATGCAGATGGTTTGGCTAATACCTCTGATGTCTTCCAAAGTCCACCCTAATGCCTTATTATAGTCACGTAATATTGCCAACAATCATTCCTCCTGATCATTAGTGAGACCAGTGGCAATGATCACTGGCAGAGTTGAGTGTTCGCCTAAATAAGCATACTTCAAGTGATCTAGCAGTGGTTTCAGTTCCAACGCTGGTGGCTCCTCAATTGATGGTTTAGGTGCCTTGATTTCTCTGCCGGCCAACTGTAATGGCTCAAAATAACTCGCTTCTTCAGCATCCAAGACTGGTTCTTCTGGTTCCTCAAACAGATCAGCTATGCCATCTAAATTGTTGGCATCAAATTCTGTATCCTGGCATAACTGTGACGTGTCCAAAGTGTAAATGGACTCCATCATCTCCTTTGCTTGGCACTCGTCAGGTTCATCTACACATTTCAAAGCTTGAAACACATTAAATATAACCTGCTGGTCATTCATGTGTATTGTTAGTTCCCCTTTATGAACATCAATCAAAGCCCTATCCGTGGCAAGAAAAGGTCTCCCCAAAATATTTGGGACATTAATATCAGCCTCATAATCCAAAATGATAAAATCAACTGGAAAAATAAATTTATCTACCTTTACCAACACATCCTCAATCTTACCTTTATGGTGTGCATAGGATCGGTCTGCCAGCTGAAGTGTCACCGTGGTAGGTCTTGCTTCTATGCCAAGCTTCCGAAAAATTGACATTGGCATCAAGTTGATGCTGGCTCCTAGGTCACACAGTGCCTTGCCCATGAATTTGTTGCCAATGGTGCAGGGAATAGTGAAACTTCCCGGATCTTTCAACTTTGGTAGCAAACGGTTTAGGATCATGGCACTGCATCCTTCGGTCAGAGCAACAGTTTCAAAGTCTCCCAACTTTCTCTTTTTGGACAAAATGTCCTTCATAAATTTGACATAGTTGGGCATTTGTTCAAAGGCTTCTACCAATGGAATGTTGATTTGTAATTTCTTAAGAACCTCCAAGAAGCGCTTGAACTGCTGATATTGCTTGTGCTTTTGAAGTCTTGCTGGAAATGGTGGTGGTGGATAAACATATGCCGGCGCTGCTGGCTTTGCTAGGGCAGTGCTGGCATCAGTCTGTTTGGCATCGGTGCTGGCATCAATGTGCTATCTGGCATCGGTTCTGGTATCATCTGCTTTTGTTTCCTCTTTCTCTGCTTTCTTGGGATTATCTACTGGCACAGGCTTCTCATCTTGGCAATTAATTGGCTGTTTAGCAATCTTCTCCATCTCGCACTGCTTACCACTCCGCATAGTTATAGCTTTGCACTGCTCATTATCTTTGTGCCGAGCATCTTCTGTGTCACTTGGCAATGCTCTCTGGGGTTGATTGCTAAGTGCACTGGCAATCTGCCCAAGCTGGACTTCCAAGTTTCTCATTGATGCTGCCAAACTCTGGATTGTGGCATCATTCCTCTCCATGTACTCTATGTGAATGCCTCATTGGTTGAGTCTCTGCCCTTGCTGAAAATTGTTTTGGGCTTTCTGTGGCATGGCATTCTGATAGAATGCTGGCATGGCATTGATATTTTGCCTCTGAGTATTTTGGCGCTTGGCATTGTACTGGTTACCTCCTTGATTTCCCCAAGCTAAATTAGGGTGTTGTCTCCAACCTGCATTATAAGTATTGGATCCAACCTGTATTATAAGTATTGGAGTTAGGATTATAGTAACGATTAACATTGCCAACAAAGTTTACCGATTCAGGGTTGGCAGGGCATTCATCCACATGATGATTCTCTCTACATATTGTACAGAAAGGGTCTCATGCTTTGACTTCCTGGGTCTCGTTGTTCTTTTGCAACGTTCTTACCATGCTAGTAAGGATGGAAATCTCGGCATGAATGGATGTTAATTCATCAACCTAAAATTTCCCATTGGTTTTAGTTCCGGTCCCAAGTCTTGCAACAGGATATTCAAAATCATTGATTGTAATTCTTTCTAGAATGTCAACAGCCTCAGTATAGGTCTTGTCAAGCAATGAACCAGCTACTGAAGCATCAACAACAGTCCTCGTTTGTGCATTCAATCCATTGTAAAAGTTTTGAATCTGAGTCCAATTCGGGAATCCATACATAGGACACATCCTCAACAAGTCTTTAAATCTTTCCCAGGTATCATATAAGGTCTCATCCTCAGCCTGCCTAAATGTAATGATCTCACCCCGCAGTTTGACAGTGAGTGTTGGCGGCTAGAATCTTGTCAAGAACTTTTGGCATAGGTTTGCCCATGAACTAGCTGAGCCAGGTGGCAAGGAGTTAAGCCAAGCCTTTTCTCTTTCTTTCAAAGAAAAAGTAAATAACTTCAACTTCACGGTATCTTTAGGTACTCCATTTTATTAGAATAACTGGAAAATCTCCATAAATTGCTTCAGATGTTGCCTCAGATCTCCAGTGAGTGCTCCATCAAACTGACCTACATTCAAAAGAGTTTGAATCATTACTGGCTTAAGTTCAAAATTGACAGCGTTTACCTCTGTGCCAACAAGTCCTGGCATCAAATTATCAATGGTTGATGCTGAATGTTCTCTAATAGGTCTCTCATTAACAACTGGGACATCAAGTGGAGGTGGTATCTCATTGTTAAGTGGATTTCCTTCATTGTTCACCTCACCATTCCCTCCATTACCTTGGTTCATCTCTCGAAATCTTCTTTTTAACCTCCGTAAGGTTTTCTCAATTTCGTATCGTATGGCCACTTTTCCACCACATGATAGCTTCTGGTCATACACCGACAAAAAAAGTAAAAACAAAAATAAAGACAAGTAAAAATTTAAAAACAATCAATTTCGTTGCAATCCCCGGCAACGGTGCCAAAAACTTATAGACTCTCTGAGTGAATGCTGGAAAAAGTGGCAGAAAACATGTCTTGGAAAATATAAGAATATGCCAAAATGAGTCTTTTGCGTGCAAGTATACACGGTCTGCAAGTAATACAACTGGTAAGCTGAGTATTGATGCCACAGAGATTGACCTGGAATTCAATTGCCTTGATTGTTACTTGCCTTAAGAAAAAGTTGATTTGATTTGAAATTGGTTTTGGAAAATAATTAAAAAGTAAAGAAATGAAAGTAAAGTAAAGACGTTGGCAAGGAAGGTGTTTTAATGAATGATGAGCGTTGGCAGGAAATGCCTGGTTTTCACGCTGTTCATGCCATGCCAGCCTTTAACAACAACCTATCTTGGCATTGTTTGTCGAGCAGATTCATAATTGGAAAAGCCTCTCTCGATGGTCATTGCCCTAAATTGATCATGTAAAAACCTCTATATCTCTATAGTGTTTGTTTTTAAATAAACCAATTTGATTAAGCTCCAATCTATACTCCTAAGGGGTAGATTTCACTATCGAAGTAAGTTTATCTACTTGAACAACTTCTCTCGAAGCTTCTCTCCTCAGTATTCAACAACTTATTTTTTGCCACCCCAAGTATGTTAAGATATTGAGGCACAATTGGCCAACAGTGCTAGCTATCGCTTTTCAGAGTATTTAGGAAACATTAAAGTATGCCGAATAGATAAAATCGTGCCAAGGCAGATTTATTATTAAAAACTAAAGCATGAAAAAAACATAAAACCTAAACATCCTCCACCAACTATTAAATTAGTTCATGGTGAGGGATTTAACCAACAATCCATAAACGTTTTCGAGATACATCATCCTTAAAAACAAAATGAAATAACTTGAAAGAGAAAATAGGCTAGAATGGGTCTCTCGATGCAGCCCTTCAAGATCCAAGCTTCTCGGTCAAGTTGGTCGGACCACCCTTCTACGGTGCAACCGGTTGTCAATCGTCGGACACCAACTCCTCACGATCCAATCTTCTCTCCTCCCCAAATGCTAGCTTGGTTGGTATTTAAATAGGCATGCGAGGAAGGGATAGGACTAGCTCTTCAAATTTTGAATTTCAACTGCCCAAGGGGTAAGGGATTATCTTCTTATCCAAATTTGAATGAGAGCTGATCAGGCTAAGGCTGACGTCACCCTGCCGACGCTGCCTTAGCATCCAAGCTTGGCATGAATCTGCCAACAAGTCATGGCACCATCTTATCCGCTATTTTTTCGGAGATTGATCCAATTGCTATCTTTTTGGAGCCTGATCATTTCCTATTTTTTCGGGGTCCAACAGCTTCTTGGCATGGCATCAAGTTCACTTCTCTGCCAACCAGTGCTTGGCATTGTCTAGCCCATATGTGCCAACAACACTCGGCATTCTCTCTAGCGCTCCTTTCTGTGTTGCTTTTCTGGGCCAAATCCTATGCCAAACCTGCAAAATTGCCAACAAAACAACCCTTCACACTTGCATAGACAAAACTCCAAATTCCTTATGCAAATGCATGATTCTAACATTCTAATGCAACTAAATGTACCTAAAAATAAGCAAAAGCATTGTAAGATTTAAAAACAGTACTTTTGGAGAGGTAACACGGGTTTTCACTTTGACCAATATTTCTTTTCTTTTTTTTCTTTTTTCTTTTTTCTTTTCTTTCTTTTTCTTTTCTTTTTCTTTTTCTTTTTCTTTTTCTTTTTTTCTTTTTTCTTTTTTCTTTTTTCTTTTCTTTTTCTTTTTACTTTTCTTTTTTCTTTTGGGGCGCCCTTACGGGTTTTCGCCATCGGCTTCTATCTTGAACCTCAATGCGGAAGGCATTCGTCGTCTTCTGGGCACATCTTGTCTACTTTGCATACCATGTCCTTCAGTCTCGACTTTGGCAGACTTTCTTCTAATGGGATCGATTTCTGTCTTGAAACAACCTGCACTTAAAGGGTCAAGTCATAGTAATACCAAGAAATCCTTTGTTTTTCAATGATCTATGTTAATCTATTTGAATGATGCTCATGAAACGAAGGAAGGGAGGAAATAAAATATTTATTTATTAACATAAGAAATGTTAGAACAATTTGAAAGTCTTAGCAAACATGAGAAACAGGAAAAGATATAAGTAATATAAGGTGCAACATTTCGAAACATAGACTGTATGAATGATGCGAGAGCCCATCGACCGTGGTAAACCTCTCACTGCCTGTGGTAGACTGAAATTCCCAATAGCCCGAAAGAAGTTCCACCGTAACCCGAAGTAGGGCACTTGTACTGTATCAGACTTTATCAATCGGGTGTTTAACCTCAAAATTCATCTAAACCGTCCTTTTTGGATTTTCAATTCAGATCTTCCTTTGGTTTTAAGACGTCCATTTTTGAGTTTCCATCTTGAACCCTTCCTTTTTTTCTCTTTTTTTCTTCTTTTTCAAGCGTAATACTTTTTGACGGAGTTCAAATTTACTAGATTGCTTAACTCTTTCCCATCTATTTCTGCCAAAATTAATGCTCCTCCCGAGAAAGCCCTCTTAACAGCATAAAGCCCTTCCCAGTTAGACATCCATTTCCCTCAAAAATACTTTTGAATTGATAGGATCTTTTTGAGCACCAGATCTCCTTTTTGGAACTCTCTCGGTCGAACTTTCTTGTTGCAGGCACGCATCATCCTTTTTTGATACATTTGGCCATGACAGATGGCCCTTAGTCTCTTCTCATCAATGAGGTTCAACTGATCAATCCTTGCTTGCATCCATTCAACATCATCCAACTTTGTTTCATTTAGGATTCTCAGTTATGGGATTTCCACTTCGATGGGTAGTACCACCTCCGTACTATAGACCAAAAAATACGGTGTTGCTCCTATCGAGGTCCTTACAGATGTTTGGTAAGCAAATAGTGCAAATGGCAATTTCTCATGCCAATCCTTGAAAGTATCGGTAGTCTCGGCTATGATCTTCTTGATATTCTTATTGGCCGCTTCAACTGCCCCATTCATCTTAGGACGATAAGTGGTAGAATTGTGATGCACAATCTTGAACTGTTCACATACTTCAGTCATCTTCTTGTTGTTTAAGTTGGAAGCATTATCGGTGATGATTCTTTCTGGCAAACCATATCGGCAGATATTTTTTTCTTCAAGAATTTACATACGGTTACTTGTTGCGCGTAATAAGTGCTACGCAAATGTGCAAGTATACACGTCGCAAGTTATAGTATAAAAGATATCGTCTCCACAGGGATTGGTGCCACTTCAAGAATCTAGTCTCTTACCTCGTAAAAAGTAAAAACACAAGTAAAGGATTATCGAAGTTTAACTAATTACTAATCTAGAAAGCAATAAAATAAAATAAAAGATGAATTCAATTGAGAGAGATAGGCTAGGTTATCGTGAGTTGAGGTGTGATAGCCGATTGGATTGTCTTGGTAAAAGAGTGCATGGGCAACTCAGTTGCCGTGGCGACTTGCACAACGGGGTTGCCTTGGCAACTAATTGATGGTTGCTTGGGCGACTAGTTGGGCAACTACTTGGGCGACTGGGCAGCAACTTCAAGGTTCGGCGGAGCGTTCTTCAATGGTTTCTTCTTATCCCTAAGTCGAAACTCTAGCTACTTGTGCATGCCTTGATAATACATCCTGCGTGAATCAAGGGTGAACAACAACCAATCTTGCGCTCCTCTTAGCCGTTGAAATCCTTAACTTATTCCTAAGCCGGATTAATCTTCACCATCATTGGATTGCATAAAGATCATATTCATTCGTTTCTTGAATCTAACTCTCCCGATATTAGATAAATGGATGAAATCACGAGATCCTCTCCCAATTCACTCATAAACAATAATAAGAATCAAGAATGAATAAACCTTGAAATAGAAAAGTGCAAACTCTTATTACCTAAACAAACCAATAGTTTCTCACAACCACAAAACACAATAACCATAGCCAAGTAAATTTAGTTCATGGCTAGGTTCCAAAGAAACACAAGATAATTAATCCCTAGCATGAACCCAATCGAACAAAGATGAAGGAAGAGGCTTGTCGAAATCCTCCTTGCCCTTGATGCTTGTCGAAAAAATCTCTCCTCTTGCCCTACTTGGACTTGCCAAATTTCCCTCTTGCTCTCTCTATTGAATTGTCGAAATCTCTTGCTATTTATAGGGCTAGGCCAAAAGTCCTTCTTTGAGGAGGAGTTTGAGTTGGAATTAAATTATCTTTAAAGAATATAATTCTTTATTATAATTTTATTCCTATTAGAACTTCTCCTATCCACTTGGAATTTAATTCTTCTTTAATCTCTGCATGGCAATCAAATTCCTTTGGGCTT
This sequence comes from Hibiscus mutabilis, assembly GCA_019671005.1. NCBI lineage: Eukaryota > Viridiplantae > Streptophyta > Magnoliopsida > Malvales > Malvaceae > Hibiscus > Hibiscus mutabilis. Next base: position 625,919 of record CM033751.1, on the reverse strand, counting down.
GGACCTTGCTCCATGTCATCTTGGGCTTGTAAAATCATGAATTTCGACATCCATATTGCTTTTGGTCTTTGTCGACAAATGCCATGGCAACTGCCTCGCGTCTCCTTCATGCACCGCCTGGCAACTAGCTCGGCATATCCTTCATGCATTGCCCGGCAACTAGCTCGGCATTGCTTTGGCAAGTGATCCTGCACATACACACAAAAACACACCAAAGCAGCATCTATTTCCACAAAAATCACCAAGTTATGTAATCAAGCTCAACGATTGAAGGAAACATGGATTAATGCATGAATGGCTAACTATGCAACTAATATGAGCCTAAGTCTAACAATAATATGAGTAAAAGGGTAAGAAAAATAGTACTTTTGAACACTTATCACACCCCCAAACTCGAACTATTGCTTGTCCTCAAGCAATGCAAACTCATAATTACCTGCCAAGACTTCAAATTTTCACAAACTTAGCTTTGAACTTGATTTCAATTCTCTGAACCGGGGCACAAAGTATGATTGGCTTTTTATTTTTCAGAAAACTGATGAATTACTCGGAATCAAACTATAATGCTTGTGAGTGTGTGCGGAGTTGTGTGCAAGTTGATTTTTCGGATTCTATGCAAACAATAGGTTTTCAAATTACTTCATTGGGTTCTTTTTAACATGTTTTAACTAGAGCCAATTTCGGGCACCTCTAGTGTTTTATTTTTAGTTTTCTTAAGTTAATTTAATCGACTAGAGCCGGTTTCGGGCACCTCTAGTTAAAATTTTTTTAACACATCCTAGAGCCAGTTTCGGGCACCTCTAGTGAATTTTTTTTTAGCACATGCTAGAGCCAATTTCGGGCACCTCTAGCATTCATCCAATTTTTATTCTAATCCCCCAATTTGTTAATTATCAACCTAAGTTTACTAGAACTCCTTAAATCAATCAAACCACAACAGTGTTTCATCAAATTTAGCATCATAGTAAAATTCTAAGTTTTTCCATGGTTATCCTAGAATAAAAATTCTATCAATTAAGTGCATTGGTAAAGTCATCATTGAATATTCATCAAATCTAAGCAATTCTTGTTCCAATTAAAGGCATGGCAAGCAATTTATGTATCCTAAATGTAATGCTTAAGATTAATGTAACTAAACATGGTAATTACTAATAACAATCCCCCCCAAACTCGAGTGAGGCATTGTCCTCAATGCATGCATAAAAATAACGAAAAATAAATATAAAAATAAAATGCATACGAGGACTTACTTGAGAGTTTCGTCATCGTAGATGATTAGTTTCCTTCTAGTTGGCGTCTTGATTTTCTTGCTTGAATGCAATGGTTGTTTTCTTGTTGCCGGGATGTCTTCACTTTGGTTGCCGTGGCATCTTCGTGGTTGGTTGCCGTGGCATCAGCTTGTGCATGCATGAAGTAAGTTGTCGCGGCATCTTCTTCATTGGTTGCCGGGCAATGATCTTGGCAGATAAATTTCCTTAGCATAGTAGTTGTGAGTCTTGTTGTGAAAAAGAAAATAAAGAAAACCTGAAAACTAAAGATAATGAAGAAAAAATAAAATATCTCCTAAAATTAAAAATAAAAATAAAAAGAAAAAGAAAAAGGAAATACTGAGAGGAGAGCATGCTCATGAATCTCCTAAGTTGACCACTTCCTTGTTACGTTCCACATGGGCACCATTGTAGTGCTTCAATCTTTGTCCATTAACTTTGAATTCATGGTTGTCGAGATGGACTTGATTATCACAAAGACCATGGGAGAATGGTTTGACGACTTCAAATGGTCCCGACCATCTTGATTTCAGCTTTCCCGGGAAAAGTTTTAGCCGAGAATTGAATAGGAGAACTAGTTGCCCTGGCGTGAATTGCCGTGGCAATAGTTTCTTGTCATGCCATCGCTTTGTTTTCTCCTTGTATATTCGTGCATTGTTATAGGCGAGTGCACGAAATTCTTCTATCTCATTGAGATCCATCAAGCGCTTTTGTCCGCACTTTCCCAATCCATATTCACGGTCTTGATTGCCCAAAGACGCCTTGTGCTCGATTTCCACCGGTAGATGACATGTTTTACCATAGACAAGCCGGAAGGGGACATACCTAATGGTGTTTTGAATGCAGTGCGATATATGCCCAAAGTCGTCATCTAGTCTTAATGACCAATCCTTCCTTGAGGGATTTACAACTTTCTCGAGTATTCCCTTCAACTCCCGGTTGGAAATTTCTGCTTGCCCGTTGGTTTGTGGGTGATATGCCGTGGCGATCTTGTGTGATATGCCGAAGCGTTGCAACATCTTGGCAATTAGTCTGTTGTCAAAATGCTTGCCCCGTCGCTGATAATTGCTCTCGGCATCCCAAACCGTAAATATATGTTTTTCTCAGGAATCGTTGCACGGTCTTGGAATCGTCGTTGGGAACTGCAGCTGCCTCTACCCATTTAGACACATAGTCGACGGCGAGTAAGATGTAGAGGTTGCGAATGAAGATGGGAAAGGTCCCATAAAATCGATCCCCATACATCGAACAGTTCCACCTCGATGATGTTCGAGTGGCATCTCATGTCGCCTAGAGATATTGCCCGTCTTCGCAACAACGATCACATTGCTTGTAAAAGTCTTGGGCATCTTTGTACAATGTTGGCCAATACAACCCGGATTGCAAGACTTTGGCATGATACGAGTTCCTCCAAAATGTCCTCCATAGGGTGAAGAATGGCATTGTCGGAGTACATTCTGTTGCTCTTCTTCGGGGACACATCGGCGTATAACCCGATCGCACATTGTTTAAACAAAAGAGGCTCGTCCCAAAAAAGTAATGCTTAGCATTATGACGGAACCGCTTCTTCCCTTGGTGAGTAATGCCATACGGAAAAATACCACAAACAAGGAAGTTAACTAAATCTGCGTACCAAGGTATTGCCGGGGCATGTCTTTGTCGTAGTGTCTGCTCCCAAAATTGCTGAGGCGTGCTCGTCAAAGTCTCGCTGCGGCGTCAAGAGTTGCCGAGGCGTGTGCTTCCATGGTTTCCGAGGCGTCATGGGCTGCCGAGGCGTCAAGGGTTTCCGAGGCGATTAGAATTTGTTCATCCGGGAATGCATCACATATCTCTAGATCCGCGTCCTCCTCCCTATTGCGTTCCAAACGTGATAAGTGATCGCCACTTGATTTTCTGTTCCTTTCCGTCCTTAATTTCAATATCAAATTCTTGTAAAAGTAATATCCAACGAATCAAACGAGGTTTAGCATCCTTTTTAGCAAATAAGTATTTGATTGCCGAATGGTCCGTATGAACAATTACCTTTGTACCAATTAAATAGGATCGAACTTGTCAAATGCGAAAACTACAGCTAGTAACTCTTTCTCCGTTGTTGTGTAATTCACTTGAGCATCGTTAAGAGTTTTACTAGCGTAGTATATCACATGGAATGTCTTACCTGTGCGTTGGCCTAGGACTGCTCCTACCGCGAAATCACTTGCATCACACATGAGCTCAAAAGGTAGCGTCAATCTGTGGAACAACAATGGGTGCCGAGGCAAGCTTTTTCTTTAGGGTTTCAAATGCTTGAGTGCAAGAATCATCAAAATCGAAGACTTTATCCTGTTCAAGCAGATTACACAAAGGTTTAGTGATTTTAGAAAAGTTATGAATGAACCTCCTGTAAAAACCGCATGTCCGAGAAAACTTCAATTCTTTTAACCGAATTTGGTGGGGTAATCTTTCGATCACGTCCACCTTGGCTTTGTCTACTTCAATTCCCTTGGATGAAATCTTATGGCCGAGCACTATTCCTTCATCTACCATAAAGTGGCATTTCTCCCAATTGAGGACTAAATCCGTTTCTTCGCATCTTGCCAACACCCTCTCTAAATTGCCGAGACAGCCGTCGAAGTCATTACCAAAAACCGAAAAATCATCCATGAAGATCTCAAGGAAGTCTTCGACCATGTCTGAAAAGAGCGCCATCATGCATCTTTGGAAGGTTGCTGGGGCGTTACACAATCCGAACGGCATCCTTCGGAAGGCATAAGTACCGTAGGGGCATGTGAAGGTTGTCTTTTCTTGATCTTCTGGTGCTATGGCAATCTGATTGTAACCTGAATAACCATCAAGAAAACAATAAAAAGGGTTTACCTGCAAGACGGTCAAGCATTTGATCAATAAAGGGTAATGGGAAGTGATCTTTCCTAGTGGCTTTGTTTAGCTTTCGATAGTCCATACAAACCCTCCAACCGGTCACATCCTGGTTGGGATAAGTTCATTATTTTCATTACTCACCACCGTTATACCTCCCTTTTCGGCACACATTGTACCGGGACTTACCCACGTACTATCGGAGATAGGGTATATAATGCCGGCGTCAAGCCACTTGATGATTTCTTTCATTACAACCCCTTTCATGGCATGATTCAGTCTCCTCCTGGGCCTCAATTGAAGGTTTGTGATCATCTTCCAACAAGATCTTGTGCATGCACACCGCCGGCTAATTCCCTTCAAGTCGGCAATTGTCCACCCTATTGCCTTTTATGTAGCTTCAACATGTTGATTAGCTTCTTTTCTGCTCAGGCTGTAACTTAGAGGAAATAATTACAGGTAATGTATTATCGATCCCTAAGTATACATATTTTAGTTGATCTGGCAATTGTTTCAACTCAAGAATTGGTGGATTTTCGATAGAGGGTTTTTCGATCTTACCTTCCTTACCCGAGTAGTCCAAAGGTTCAAAGTATGTACCTGGTCGATTTACTAGCCAATTTACCTCTTCTGGTTGTTCCTCATCGACCGGCTCTTCATTCTCCTCAGGTTCCTCTTGATCAGCAATGTAGTTGCCGAGGCAACTAAATTCCTCATCGAAGTTAAACTCTGCCGTGGCATGAAGTAGTTGGCATTCTTCGGATCATCGGCATGCCTTAGTGTTTGGAATACATTTAGTTTTACCTGCTGGTCATTCACCCTCATTGTGAGTTCTCCCTTTTCAACGTCGATCAAGGTTCTCCCCGCCGCTAGGAATGGTCTCCCGAGAATGATAGGTGCATGCTCATCCGCTTCACAATCCAAAACAATAAAGTCAGCGGGAAAAAATGAATTTAACTTTTACCAAGATGTCCTCGATTTTTCCCTCTGGATGCACATAGGATCTGTCGGCTAGCTGCAGCAGATAATCATTGTAGGTCTTGCCTTCCCGATTCCTAGTTTCGAAAACCGATTTAGGCATCAAGTTTATGCTAGCCCCTAGGTCGCATAGTGCTTTCCCGACATAGTGATTTCCAATAGAACAGGGTATTGTGAAACTTCCGGGATCCTTCAACTTGGGCGGCATGCGATTGTGCAACATTGCCATGCATCCCTCTGTCATGGCAATCTGTTTCAAACTCTCCTAGCCTTGTTCTCTTGGACACAATGTCTTTAAGAAACTTGGCATAGTTTGGCATTTGTTCAATTGCTTCCACCAATGGCAAGTTGATGTGGACTTGCTTTAAGATATCAAGAAACTTCTTGAATTGGTATTCTTGCTTTTGTCGCTTCAATCTTTGTGGGAATGGTGGTGGAAGTCGGATATCTTCTATCCTTTCATTGGTTTGAAACCTGATTGACGGCATTACAGGGACATCCGGAGTTGCCGATCGTTACCAACCCAGGGTTGCCGAGGCGTGCTTATCGCAAGTTGCCGAGGCGTCACCGGTTGCCGCAGCAATTCCTGGTTCAATCCGAGACTTTGCCGCTAGGTTCGCCTTGATCTTTTTGTGGAGTTTTGTTTGACGAGCGGGTTTGAACCTCTCTAAGTTGTTGGCCACTTCGGTGGTGATTGCCTTACATTGCTCATGGCCGGTTCCTCTTGCGACTTCAGTATCGCTAGGTAAACCTCCTTGTGGTCTAGTGTTGATTTTGAGCAAACCGTCCGACTTGATTTTCCAATGATTTGATTGCCGCCTCTTGGTTTTGCAATCTCATCTCGGTCCTGTTAATAAAAGCATCAGTTCTTTTATGAAATTACTATTCTCAGCCATATAAGATTCAGTTTTCATCATAAAAGCATTTAGAGAATTTTCCAAAGAACTAGATGTTGTCGGTTGTTGCTTTGCGGCATCCGCTTGCCGTGGCATATTCTCACTGGAATCCCGATGCTTGTGCATTCTGATTGTTCTGGTTTAGAGCATTGTTGGGATTACTCCATGAAAAATTCGGGTGTTTCTTCCAAGCTGGATTGTATGTATTTGACATCATGTTGTTGCCCCGATTGTAATTCCCCACATAGAAGCTAGATTCGGATTCTGCATACATTCGAAGAATTATGGTTATCACCACATAACTCACAAAAAGAATCCATTACCTTGACTTCATGTGTGTTGTTTGGTTTTTGCATGTTCGGACCATCTTGGTTAAAGCGGCCAATTGTGCGAAATTGAATCGATGATCCTAGTTCATGTATTGTGGCTTGGCGTCTAACTCCTCCTCTTCTAGTGGATGGGAATTGATAGTCATTCTTGGCCAGCCTGTTTAAAATTTGCATTGCTTCCTCCGGCGACTTATCTAAGAGTATGCCGTTTGCCGAGGCATCTAGCATCATCCTTGTTGGTGTATTCACGGCGTTGTAAAACATTGTCACTTGAGTCCACACCGGGAATCCGTGTAGAGGACATTTGTGTAGAAGTTCTCTATATCGCTCCCAAGCCTCGTACATGGATTCATCATCCGCTCTGCGAAAAGAAGTAATGTCGTTCTGAAGCTTATCGATTAAATTTGTAGGATTAAATCTAGCAAGGAAATCACGACAAAGATCAGTCCAAGATGCTATGGATCCGGCAGAATGCTATTTAGCCATGCTTTCGCCTATCCCTCGGTGAATAGGGAATAATCTTAATCGTAAGACATCGGGGGTGACTCCGTGTATCTTGAACGAGTTGCAAATCTCGAGGAAAGATTTCAGATGTTGTCGTGCATCTTCGATTCTTTGAGCCGCCAAATTGACCTATTGTGTTGATCATATTAAACATTACCGGTTTCAACTCAAAGTGGTCGGCTTCAATTTCGGGTGCGACAACTCCTGGGTTGAGTCCATCAAGATCTTCTTCAAGATAGTCTCGAATCGCTTACTGTTTCGTGCAAGAATCACTCCTCCCCGCCGAACATCTTGATTAATATTGCCGTCTTGATTTGCCATTGCTTCTCTTATCCTTCGTCTAAGTCTTTGTAAGGTTCGTTCGATTTACGGATCAAAGGGATATTCTGGTGAAGTCGGTCTCGCCTGGTCATATACCAATGCAAAACCAAAGTTTGTTAGCCCTTTGAATTTTAAACAAGAAAAATAAAAAGAATGTGCAAGAAAATAAAAACAAAGTCGCTATTGCCAATCCCGAACAACGGCGCGCAAAAAACTTGTTGCGCGTAATAAGTGCTACGCAAATGTGCAAGTATACACGTCGCAAGTTATAGTATAAAAGATATCGTCTCCACGAGGATTGGTGCCACTTCAAGAATCTAGTCTCTTGCACTCGTAAAAAAGTAAAAACACAAGTAAAGGATTATCGAAGTTTAACTAATTACTAATCTAGAAAGCAATAAAATAAAATAAAAGATGAATTCAATTGAGAGAGATAGGCTAGGTTATCGTGAGTTGAGGTGTGATAGCCGATTGGATTGTCTTGGTAAAGAGTGCATGGGCAACTCGGTTGCCGTGGCGACTTGCACTGTGGGGTTGCCTTGGCAACTAATTGATGGTTGCTTGGGCGACTAGTTGGGCAACTACTTGGGCGATCGGGCAGCAACTTCAAGGTTCGGCGGAGCGTTCTTCAATGGTTTCTTCTTATCCCTAAGTCGAAACTCTAGCTACTTGTGCATGCCTTGATAATACATCCTGCGTGAATCAAGGGTGAACAACAACCAATCTTGCGCTCCTCTTAGCCGTTGAAATCCTTAACTTATTCCTAAGCCGGATTAATCTTCACCATCATTGGATTGCATAAAGATCATATTCATTCGTTTCTTGAATCTAACTCTCCCGATATTAGATAAATGGATGAAATCACGAGATCCTCTCCCAATTCACTCGCAAACAATAATAAGAATCAAGAATGAATAAACCTTGAAATAGAAAAGTGCAAACTCTTATTACCTAAACAAAAACCAATAGTTTCTCACAACCACAAAACACAATAACCATAGCCAAGTAAATTTAGTTCATGGCTAGGTTCCAAAGAAACACAAGATAATTAATCCCTAGCATGAACCCAATCGAACAAAGATGAAGGAAGAGGCTTGTCGAAATCCTCCTTGCCCTTGATGCTTGTCGAAAATTCTCTCCTCTTGCCCTACTTGGACTTGCCGAAATTTCCCTCTTGCTCTCTCTATTGAATTGTCGAAATCTCTTGCTATTTATAGGGCTAGGCCAAAAGTCCTTCTTTGAGGAGGAGTTTGAGTTGGAATTAAATTATCTTTAAAGAATATAATTCTTTATTATAATTTTATTCCTATTAGAACTTCTCCTATCCACTTGGAATTTAATTCTTCTTTAATCTCTGCATGGCAATCAAATTCCTTTGGGCTTGGACCTTGCTCCATGTCATCTTGGGCTTGTAAAATCATGAATTTCGACATCCATATTGCTTTTGGTCTTTGTCGACAAATGCCATGGCAACTGGCTCGGCGTCTCCTTCATGCACTGCCCTGGCAACTAGCTCGGCATATCCTTCATGCATTGCCCTGGCAACTAGCTCGGCATTGCTTTGGCAAGTGATCCTGCACATACACACAAAAACACACCAAAGCAGCATCTATTTCCACAAAAATCACCAAGTTATGTAATCAAGCTCAACGATTGAAGGAAACATGGATTAATGCATGAATGGCTAACTATGCAACTAATATGAGCCTAAGTCTAACAATAATATGAGTAAAAAGGGTAAGAAAAATAGTACTTTTGAACACTTATCATTACTCTCGTGATGCTAGCATAAGAGGCAGCTTCCACCCATTTGGTAAAGTAATTTATGGCCACCAAGATAAAGCGGTGCCCATTAGAAGCTTTCGGGTGTATTTGGCCGATAACATCCATGCCCCAAGTGGCAAAAGGACATGACGAGTTCATAGTGTGAAGTGGTACCGGCGGAGCGTGTATCTTGTCGCCATAGATTTGGCATTTATGACACTTCTTGGCATATTTGATACATTCTCCCTCCATGGTAGACCAAAAATATCCGCATCTCATGATCTTTCTGGCCATTGAGAAACCACTGGCGTGGGTCCTGCACAAGCCATCTTGTACCTCGGCTAAGATGGTTTGTGCCTCCCAAGCATTGACACATCTCAACAAAATTTCGTCTTTACTTCTTTTGCACAAAACTTCTCCGTCAAGGACGCAACCCGAAGCCAACCTCCTAATGGTTTTCTTATCATTATCGTTAGCATCATTTGGGTAAACCTAGAACTTAATGTACTGAGGATATCGTAGTACCATGGGTTTCCATCCTCCTCATCCTCCAAATTATACCAGTGAGCCGGTACCTCAAAAATCTGCATCTCAACTGGCTTCATCTCGGAAGTCGGGCTTGCCTCAAACATGGTAACTAGAGTCGCTAAGGCATCAGCCATCTGATTATATTCTCTTGGTAGATAAGGGAAGCTAATTTCTTTAAAATTTTTAACCAACTCCTGAATCAAATCATAGTATCTGACTAATTTCTGATCTCTTTTCTCCCATTCTTTTCGGAGCTGGTAAATCACCAAAGATGAATCTTTGAAGACCTAGAGCACTTTGATCTTTCTTTCTATGGCCGCCCAGAGTCCCATGACGCAAGCCTCATACTCGGCTATGCTGTTTGTACAAAAGAACTCCAACCTACTGGTAAAAGGGTAGTATACCTCATCGAGAGAAATTAATACTGCCCATATCCCACTACATAGAGCATTGGATGCCCCATCAAAATAAAACTTCCAAGATTCATTGGTGGGCATTCCTTCCACTAAAGTACCAATCAAGTCTTCATCCAGAAAACTAAAATCCAGAGGCTCATAGTCATCTGAGGTGCGGCTTGCTAAAAGATTGCTACCACGCTTTCTTTTACTGATTTCTAGCTCACATAGACGATATCAAACTCGGATAACAACATTTGCCAACGGGCCATTCTTCCGGTTAGTGTTGGTGCCTCCATTAGAAATTTTAGTGGATCCATTCGGGAAATCAAGCAAGTAGTATGATACAACATGTACTGCCTGAGCCGCTTAGTAGTCCATACTAGAGCACAACACAGCTTTTGAATCAAAGGGTACCGTGACTCACATTCGGTGAACTTCTTGCTCAAGTAATAAATGGCCATTTCCTTTTTGTCTGTCTCATCATGCTGTCTTAGCACGTATCCCATCAAGTTATCAAACACTGTTAAGTACAGAATTAACAGCTTGTCCGGTACCGGTGGTACTAAGATTGAGGCATTGGTCAAATACTTCTTAATCTTTTCTAAAGCCTCTTGGCAATCTTTATCCCATCTTCCCGGGTCATTCTTTCAGAGGAATCTGAAAATAGGACCACACTTGTCGGTCAATTGGAAAATAAACCGAGAAATATAATTGAGCCTTTCTAAGAATCCTCGGACCTCTTTATGAGTTTGAGGCAGCGACAAATCTTGAATTGCTTTACCCTTGTTGGGGTCGATTTCTATCCCCTTTCGACTAACCACAAAACCTAAAAGTTTTTCAGATGTGACTGCAAAGGTACACTAGGATGGGTTGAGCTTTAACTGATATTTTCTTAGCCTTTAGAATAGCTTCAGCAAATTCTCAATATGTCCTTCTTCGGTTCGGGACTTGGCTATCATGTCGTCCACATACACCTCAATCTCTTTGTGCATCAAGTCGTGGAACAAGGTAACTATGGCCCTTTGATAAGTTGCCCCGGTATTCTTTAACCCGAAAGGCACGAGTTTATAGCAGAACATGCCCCACATGGTTACAAAGGTAGTCTTTTCCATGTCCTTAGTGTGAATTTTAATTTGGTTATACCATGAAAAGCCATCCATGAAAGAAAACCAAGAATGCCCCGCAGTGTTGTCGACTAGGGTATCAATGTGAGGTATGGGAAAATTGTCCTTAGGGCTTACCTTATTGAGGTCCCTATAGTCTACGCACATACGTACTTTTCCATCATTCTTAGGCACCGGGACTATATTGGCTACCCATTATGGGTATTTGGCAACTTTCAAAAATCTAGCTTCAAATTGTTTCTTTACTTCCTTCCTAACCTTTAACAACATATTCGGTCTCATTCTTTGAAGCTTTTGCTGAACTGGATTGCACTCTGGCTTTATTGGGATTTTGTGCACCACTATATCCGTGTCTAAACTCGGCATGTCTTGGTTGTCCATGCAAACACATCTCTGAATTCTGAAAGCATTTCGACCAACTCTTATCTCACATTTAATGATAGAGTGGTACCAATCTTCACTTCTTTCTTTTCTTCTTTGGTCCCCAAATTCAAAACTTCTAATTCTTCTTTGTGGGGCAAAACCTGTTTCTCTTCACTAGCCATCAATCTTAGCAATTCATCTGGGACCTTATATTCCTCTTTATCACCCCCTTCGTCTACTTCAGCCGAGCACGAGGGTTGTTCAAAATCTATCCCAGGATTAGGTCTAGAATCATTCATACAGTTAATATTCAGGGACCTACACGAGTTTAAAAGTATGTATTGGGAATAGAAATAGCTTATAAATGAATAAACAAATAATAATGAAAGAATAAGTGATGAATGAATAAATAATGAATGAAATGAGGGTTATGCTTTCCATTTGAGAAACATAGGAAGCATACTTTTCATTGAAAATAAAAAAGATTGACATAATAGGCTTATTACAAAAGATTCCTATTACTCTCGCGACAAAAGCAATAGGGTGATTCTGGGCATTACTTTGATTGAGACCTAAAAGCTACAAACAGCTCTTTGCTGGTCCAATTGTTAAGTTTTTCGCCCTGAAAGCATGAATGGATCTTTTCCAAGGGTGGACCATCTTGCTATCTTCAGAGATTACGTTTACTTCCATTCCATCCATAGCTTAGCAGATCAACTCTTCATCGAGGATCCGCTCATTCTCCTTATTAGCTTCTTGGACTTTGAGTCTGAGATTCACGACTCCGCCAGACACGAAGACCTTCTTCATATCCATATAGATGATTGGAGCCCATGGAATCTCCTCACCTTTAAGTCGGGCTTTTCGTTGTTCTTCTCTTCCAATCTTGTTTCTTTTGCAAAAAGATGAGCTTATGTCCAAGCCCGAAACAATTATTCTTGTAGATAACACTTATGGGTTGCAGACGTCCCTGCAGGCTTCTTCCCAAACCTCTTCCTCTTTTCGCTCATCTTCCTAGTGTTTTCGTCACCGCCATCTTAGTGCAATTTGGCAATCTCAGGCATGGGATCCTATTCCCTTGAGCAACAAATGTGGCATTAACGAATTCTAATGCCCTGAAGGCACATTCCAAAGCCTTCTCATCAGTAGGAATGTATGGAGCGTCTGAAGTTATCGAAGCCACAATATCTTGCTCGGCATGGACTGTTACTATCTTTTCTTTAATGATGAATTTTAATTTCTACTGCAAAGAAGACGGGACAGCTCTTGCAGAATAGATCTACGGTCTCCCTGACAAACAGTTTTAGGATGGCCGGATGTCCATGACCACGAAATCCACAGTATATTCAGTTGGACTTATGAGCAGGGGTACTTTAATTTTCCCAACCACTTCCCTTTGGGTCCTGTCGAATGCACGCACAGCATTTTGGCAAGGTTTCATATGCGAGCTATCAATTGGCAAGCATTGTAGGGTAGCTAGGGGCATGACATTCAGGGCAGAGCCGTTGTCGGTAAGCACCCCCGATAGTATGTGAACTTTGCAATGGGTAGTAATATTGAGGGCCTTGTTGGATCCCGTACCCCCTTCCGGTATCTCATCATCACTGAAGGTGATATGATTACAATCAGTGATATATCCGATGTTTGGTCAAGCTTACCAACCGAAATATTACTCTTGACAAAAGTTTGATTTAATACTTTCAACAAAGCCTCACGGTGTTTTTTTGAATTCAACAGTAGATCAAGCACTGAAATCCGGGCTGGCTATTTTCTGAGTTGGTCTACCACACTATATTCACTGTGTTTTAAGAACTTTAGAAATTCTTGAGCTTGAGCCTCGGTCACTGGCTTATTGAGTTTTGGGGGTGGCTCTTCCCCAAATATCTTCATAGGTTCGGATTCAATTACCATGCCTTTTCTGTTCACCTCTTCTACTGCCTTCGGAGCCTCAAGAGCATAGTATCGACCGCTCCGTGTGAAATGCCCCACATCATTTATTTCTTTAGGGTTTGGCTTTATTGGTTCTCCTTCGGCAGGCTCTATTTCCTCAACTGGTTTCTTCTCTTCTTGCGAACTGGAACTTCCTTGTATAGAGACATTGGCGGTGTAGTTCCATGGCACCATCCGGGCATCCTTAAAGGGAAAGAACGTCGGGGCTGAAATTATAATTTTAGGTGCTATCATGGGACTTTTTTCTCGTGATGCATCCTCTTGACTTGGTTTGATGCCAATGATGAATGGCCTCTTCGCACTGTACTTGGTGTCTGGAGCGTCTAATGTGCAAATTTCTGAGTCACTGCTCTTTTCTTCCTCATCGAAAAATTCAATCACTTTACCATTCATCAACTTCTGGACTTTTTGGTGGAACTTCACGCAATCTTAGATTTGATGATCCCTCGACTGATGGTATTCACAATAGGGGCCACAACCCTTTTTCACAATTACCATTCCGCAGTCGATGAGACGAGCCATGCATAGTTGCTGAAAAACCCATCTCATGGGGACCTGACTTCTGACACACTTGTCTTAGCCCTTCTTGCACACCCTTCCTCAACAGCATTTACGCCTTGACCACCATGATTAGGCAAATGATTATTGGCGGTACTGGGCTCCCCTAACTATAGCACTCTAGTCTTGATCAGATTTTGAACGAACTTTTAAATGCTATGCAGTTCTTAATAGTATGGGCTAGAACGTCAGCGTGGTATTCGCAGTGGGCCTTAGGGTCATACCATACCGGATAATGGGGGTTGAAGGGAGTAACATGCGGAAGCCGAACCAAATTTTCCTTGTAGAGCTATGAGTAAAGTTCTTTATAAGTAATTGGTAGCGGTGTGAAAGAGTTTTCCTTCTTGGGTCCTCGCTCTCCCTCATATTATAATTTCGGGGGTTTGAAACTTGAGGCTGAGATATAGTGAAATTCTTAACAGCCTCATAAGTACTTGCAGTGTTCACTTTATGATCTTTTTCTCTTGAATTGCTTGCGTGACTGCTCTCCTCTATCGATTCTTCCGCTCTTGATTGTGGCTTTAATACGCTCACCGATCATTACCATATCAGTAAAATTACTAATAGGATTATTGATCAGACGGTCATAGAGTGTTCCTTTTAATGTGTCAATGAACATAGGGGCAATCTCATTTTCTAAAAGAGGGGCTGAACTTGAGTCGCTACATCACGCCATCTTTGGGCGTACTCCCTAAGGCTTTCATTTTTCTTTTGTTCTATTCCTTGCAACAGAAGCCTATTGGGGACCATATCTGTCACGTGCTTATACTGATCATGAAGGCCTTTGCCAAATCCTTTCATGATTTAATTTGAGCTCGTGTAAGCTGATTGTACCATCTTGTGGCAGATCCCACTAAACTGTCTTGAAAATAGTGTATCAAGAGCTTCTCATTATTGGTGTAGCCAGCCATCTTGCGGCAAAACATTGCAATATGAGCGGTTGGGCAAGTTGTCCCGTCAAACTTATGAAAATCTAGGGTTTTAAACTTGTATGATATCTCTACATCAGGGACCAAGCTGAGATCCTTAACGTTCAAACCATAAGAACCGTCTTCGTCTTCTCTCACCCAAAATTTCTCTTCGAGGTCTTTTCTAGTCCCTTCTAACTACTTGGAGAATTCCGCTTTCACTTTATTCAACTTTTCTAATTTATCAAAGTCCAGGATGCTATCTCCGATGTGTTCGACATTTACAAATGTCACGGTCGGCTGTAGAGGAGTAGAGGCATCGGCTTGATAGGACGAAAAGACCCCTTGTGGGGGGTTTGGTGTAGGATTAATGAAAATAGGGTTTACAAAAAATAGAGAATATGAAGGGTCTCCCAGATTCTGAATAGGGTTCACAGCAGCACTCTTCCCTCTTACGTCTTCCCCGCGACGGTTTTGCAGCATTTGAGATATTTCCCTCATCAAGTCTTGCTAAGACTTGATGATAGTATCTCTTAACTCTTGTTGTGTTCACTCCAATTGGCTCCTAAGATCATCCTCTAGCTTAGCAAAGCTCTCTTCCATTTTTCTGACTTGAAAGCGTGTGCGGTAAGGATGTGGAATGTTTGCAATTAATCTTTCAAATTCGGTCACAACATTCTCATTATTAATTTCATGACGTAATCGATTAATGCAAATTGTATGCAATATGCAATGTATGAATGAAAAATTTAGGAATGTATGCAAATAAAAGGCATTGATTCCATTGGTGGTCACCCTCGAATAACTTTCATTAAACATCATAAGGTTCTCATTACAAAGGAAGATAACTTCTGCAGATACGGTACGGCCCTAACTCCTAGCTCTTCAATATCCTCAAGTAACTAAATGAACCTAGGCGCCTCCTCCATGTCTGGAGCCACAAAAGGAAGAAGGGCTTCGGCCTCGTTGGCTTGGTCCCTCACATGCTTGGCGACTTCTTAACTTGCACCATCAGGTCGGTGTAGTACTGATCTCGGTCTTGAATCATACGGGTAGCATCACGAAGGCGCCTCAACCAATAATTATCCCCTCCCTCGGTAGCTTCTTCAAGAACCAAAATTCTTTTGAGATAATCTTGGACTGTAGCTTCTAACGTCTCGATCTGAGCTCGGAGAGTTGGATTCTCTTGTCGAGTAGCTTGGAGCTCAAAAAGTCTATTTTAAGCACGGTACTCATGGAGAGTCCGGTCTAGCTCCCCCACCCTTTCTTCTAACTAAGCATTTCGGGCTTGGCTTTTCTCAAGCTCTCGAGGGTAGAGTTATACAGACCTTGCATCTCGAAAAGTCAGTTTTTACTTTCTTGGGCCTTTCCCTTCCATGGGGTAGGATCCATTCCTTGTTTATCCTTTGCTCTTTCTTGTTGGATAGCGATTCTAGCAAGCTTTATTTCATTTTCAACAGTTTGTTTGCATTTCTCCGCTTCTCTTGCGAGTGCTTGCTTTCCTTTCTTTCTCTCTTCTTCAACTAAGCGAATCTCATTCACTCTTTCTCTTTCCACCGCTAAAAACTTCTTTCGATCGGTCGTTCCCACTAGAGCCTGAAGTTTGAGGGTGTCACTTTGATAAAGAGTATTTTTCTCCTTCAAATCTGTGTTGAGCTTCATCAATTGTTTGATTGTCCCATCTCGCTCATCCACATCTAGGATAACCTTATAAAGCTCGCTTGTATGCTCAGTTTGTAAAGCATCCATATTCTTTTTTAGCTCTTCTAGTTCGCTTCTTAAAATGTCGGCCTCGGAAGGAACCATTCTCAAATGTTCTTCAAGTGACATAGTTGGCCCTTAGTCGGGCTTCGGAGTTTTATCATTGATTCTCTTGTGCTTCCAATAGGCATAATATGGAGTGAACATACATTGCTGTCTTCTTCTACCTTTATGCGATAGAGGTGATCCCAAGCTCTCGAAGCATCTTAAACTTTCGACTTATATTCATTCTTAAATGGGAACTCGAAAGTGCTCAAACCGATAGTGACGGGCACGAAATGTCGGTATGATATCCCGGATGCATTCCCATGAAAAAGCAGTGCTATCACCTCGAACCTGAATCAAACCTTTAACCCAATCATCGTTCATCATGGCCAACGTTCTAAGCTTCAAAGAGTAATTTTGAGACCTAGTTGGTTTCGTGTAAATCCAATCTTCATGAATGTTCTTCTGATTAAGCAAAGCTGTATATTTTTCGATTGTTGGCATCAAGTTTTTCCAGTTGAAAGTGAATCAATAGAAGGCCGGATTCCAAAATTGAAAAATGGCTTAGAGCATAGGCTGATTGATTCGAGCGTACATCAACTGTGCTATGTCACCATAATTTTCTTAGAACAAATTTTACAGTCGTCGGTCTCATCCTTCCCAAATCTGTTTTAGATCCCATAGGTCATTTTGTTGCACACTGACATATGTATATCCCGCCACTATGCGCTCACTTGGAAGACTATCACCTTGAATTCTTTGGTTGACTTCAGACCAATGTCGAACAGCAGAATTAATTTCTTCCTTCTTAAGGTACCTTTTATCCATGGTGAAAGATTTTGACTTTGGTAAACCACTCGAATCAACACCTTCATGTTATGCAATGCACATGTGAAAAAAATACAGAATAAGACAAAAAGAAAACAAGTCAGTATCGAATAAAATTAATACACATATAAAACGGGAAGCAAGAATTTAAATCAAACATCAAACAATACAACCCTATTTACAGCCTTCCTAAAAAAACCTAGGTTTAACCGCATGGCTCTAAAGGGGTAGGTTATCTATGTTCTCTACATGCAGTTTAGGTTCTAAACGGTACCCGAACTGTCATCGCTGTCCTCTTCTAAAGAGTAGCAAGGCCTCCGGCCATTACCCATTATAGGCTCCTCTCAACCGAGTTTAATTCGGGGGGACCCTTTCACTATGTCCATACGGAGAAATAATATTCCCACGAAAACATAGGGTAGTCGAGCCCCGAAGGTACTTACTAGGCCCATACGGAGGAACAATATCCACACGAAAGCACTAGCATTTTCCCCCCACTTAAAAGGACGGGTTTAAATGTCAAATTTTAAATGTGTTAAAATAAACTCACATTTATAAACAAATATCAATTTAATCGTCACTTTAATTCACAACTTCCGATATTAATAAAGCGGTAATTATTGTTTTTATTTTTTTTGAAAAATGGCCTGACTCACTTTAATTTTGAAAAAATCAAAATCAATCTCCAGCGGAGCCGCCAGCTGTAGCAACCTTTTTGAAAATAAGTTTCGAATGTATGGGATCGCTAAAAAATGAGTAATAGGTTTCCTTTGGTTTTTTGGGAAAATATTTAGAAAATGAGGAGTGCTTTAAAAATTCGTGTTTTTGAAAAAACAATAAAACTTGGAGTCGCCACCAACGACTGAGGTAGGCCGGACACCATAAAACTAGAGATTCGATTAAAACAAGGTTCGGGAGTTGGTTACGGATGGGGAAGGTTTTGGAACCCACACCGCCCAAAAATTGGTACCGTTAAGAAAGAAAATAAATAATTACCGCTTTGTTAATATCGAACTTTGTGAATTAAAGTGACGATTAAGTTAAGATCCGGTTATACGTACGAGTAAATTTTGAGAGCCCCGTTATTCGAAAGTAAACAACAAGACCACCATCACTATGTTTGATACTAGCCGCATTTACCGTCGAATAAAAAGACCCCGCATTAACAACATAATATATCCGATATGCAACATTTACAAATCTAAACACAACACATACATGGCAAGGCATAGAAATCAAAAACACAACGGAAATGAACAAATAAATTAAACACAAACTAAAAATCATATCGTAACCATACCATGATAATTATGTGCTTTATTATTTTATTCTTATGTTTACCAAAATTTTTTTTAAAAAAACATCTAAGTCACATGTAAGAAAAACATATACACGAACCAAAAAACATACTATCATATATTTCAAAACATATAAATAAAGCAAAAACCATATTATACTACACATGTGAAATGCACTACATAACAAAATAAAGCTCTAAAACATATGCCAATCCCGATATACTCATCAATGTAAAAAGAGAAATTAAACATGTACAAAATAAACAAAAACTGTAAATTTAAATATGCATGCAGGATTTAAATCAAACTAAAAAGAAACTGAGGGTCCAAGAGTAATTTTAAGCACTGTTAGGGGGCTTAATTAAAAGATTTAAAACAAACAAGGACCAAATGAGTGATTAACTCTTTAAAAAATGAATTGCATTAAAATCTAGGACCTAATTAAATGCGGATCAAAACAAGAAGGACCTAGGGTGCCATTTTAAAAGACGAAAACCCTTAAAAGATTGAACAGAAACACGGAATGACCATATCCAAATTAACCCATTTTTAAGAACTGGCCCATTTTGATTTTGGACGGAATTGCAAGATTTGAAAATTTTTAAAGGACTTGGGTTGTAATTAAAAAAACGAAATGGCTAAAAGAGATATTAAAAAGGGACGGAAGGTTTTAAGTTGTTAAAAAAACCAATTTTAAAACGCAGGCCTGATATAAATAGGCTATATTTGGCAAAAAAACCAAACTTTGGCCATTTTTAAAATCCTCCCCAACTTTGCCAAATCTAGAAACTAAAAACACTCCGCCCTCTCTCCTAGTCCAGATGAACGCCGTCATTCATCGGGCGAAAAAACAGATATCGGTACCCTAAAACCCTTTAGACCTTCGTACGTCAGTACCAGAAACTCAAACGACATCAGCAGAAAAAACTCTCCTCACCTCCCAAAACACAAAACCTAAACCAGATCCCGAAGATCTACTCCCTATATCCTTAGATCTAGGCTTTACATTTCTGAAAACGAAAGGCCCTACCCTATCCGGTTCACCCTTATCAGCCAGTGGCCATAGGGTTTATTACCGGTGGGTGGATCCAGAGACAACGCTCAAAGCTCTAAGGGTAAGACTCCCCTCTTTAGATCTAGGTTTTTGGATACTTGGGACATGCATGCAAGTGTAGAGATGAGAAAGTACCTCTGAAAGGTTTTTTTTTTGTATTTTTTTCAATTCGAAAAAGTGGTTACAATAGTTGATGTATTCAATTTTTTATAACCGAACTGTGTTCTTACATGAAAATTGAAATAAAAACCGTCCATAACATGCTCTGAAATCTGCCGATGTTTGCTTGATTTTTGCTTATTTTAGCTTCTATTTGCCCTTGATCTTTTTGCTAATGTTTGTGTGTTTTTGGTTGCCTGGAAAACGTGGCCACATGAGGGGATGAGGGGACCAACAAAGGCTGTAGTTTCGGCAGCCGAGGCGTCAGAGGCAGCCCAAGCGTTCGGGGCGTGGAGGAGCAGGAAAGATGCGCGTGAGAGCATGATGGTTCTGGAAACTTACCGAGATGATCTGGACCATCCATTTGAAACCTCAAATCCAACGGTGGAGATGGCACAGCGCTTGGCAGATAGCACAATCCTAATTAGGGTTTTCTTCCACTGCATCTGGACCGTCAGATCTAAAACAGATCTGACGGTTGACAATGGGCTACGCATAAGAGTGATAGAAAATTAGGTCTTTTGCAGATTAAGGTTTTAATGTCGGGCTCAAAACGGGCCGTGTAACATTTATTATTATTTTTAAGCTTTTGTTTTGTAAATGGACTCTTAATAAATTATAAATTTTAGGCTTTCTTATTTATTTACCTTATGGGCTTTTCCTTTTTTAATCTGTTTTGTTTTTGTTTAGTTTAATAATAATATGTATATGATAAATATATTAATAGAATATAATAATATTAACAAAACAAATATAGTATTATCATAATAACAATACAAATACAATATTAATATACAAATTAAAAATGAAACCAAATAACATATTCTTTTGTGTTTTCTTTTCAAATAAGAAAGATGAGACATATCAAACGAACAAGCATTATATACTAACATGGTTAATTAACTAGTAATATTTATAAGCAAAGTCCAAAGCCCATTTAAACAAAAAAAAGCGGGTTAACCCCCGAATAAAAATAGTGATTACAAGGTCACGCAACGACGTGTTCGATTAGTAAGAGTATTTTTTTAATTACATACTTATCAATTAAAATTTTGTTACAAACAAATTATTTTAAATTGAAACAAACTTATAACATGACTTAGTATAATAACAATTTTAGTCCTCAAAACTTATATAATACGTTCTATTAATTTAGTCTTAGTTCGAAATAATTCAATAAATGTAACTATTCATATTTAAAAATTTTGATATTCCAACTTCTTGACACACTCTCTGACCACTTGTCAGTTCAATAACCGACATATGAGACAACTCGACAGACATAATCACTCAACTATTGGTTAACCAACAGACTAATGAAACATACTAATTATGACTCTAACATCGTCTACTAGTTGACAAACATATCACTAATGAAATTTTTAAATATGAAATGTTATATTTATCAAATCGCGTCAAATTGATAGATTATACACATTTTGAAACTAAATCAATTATTATACCAAACAAGTTTGATTCAATTTTAACCGTGAAGTGACTGATTGTAACTAACCACATATTTAAGTGACTTGGGGTATTTTATCCTTTATTAAACATGAAGTTTAATTAAAATAACCCGAAAATAATCATTCAATAAATGGGTTGTCAGCACAAATGTAACTTGAAGAATTGATTATGCATTTGATGACGCTATGTTTAAAGACATTGTCTGCAGCAACCCAGCTAATATCACAGCCTGTGCTCGCATCCCAATCACCTGTCTTCTCCAGCTCTCCATTTTTGCTTATACAGATCACCATTTTCTCTTACATTTCATCGGCAAACTCTTCGTTCCTGTCTTCAAACCCTTCATTCACAAGCTCTCGATGGATCCGTGCCCTTTTGTGCGGATCCTGGTGGGGAATTTGGCCCTGAAATTTCAAGTTCCGACAAGGACCAAACTGTCAAGAATCCAAGACCCTTGTTTTTCATGTTATTGTAAGATCAAGCTCAACAACTTCCCTCATCAAGTTGCTACAATCCCTTTAATCCAATCACAACAAGACATAGCAGCTTGTTTCAGTCTAAGCAAGTCCCAGATTTGTCTTTGGGGTTCATCGTACAAGCTGTCTGTCGAGGTTTATGTTGATGGTAATGGCGGCAGTGCTTGTGGACTGGTGTCTGGGAAGTTGTTGGGGAAGGTTTCAGTGCCTTTGGATCTCCGTGGAACTGAATCGAGGCCGTGTGTTTTACATGATGGATCGGTTCCTATAGGTCGAAATCGAAGCGACAAGAACGGAACATGTATGCAGTTGTGTTTAACCGTTAGGACCGAACCTGACCCCAGATTTGTCTTCCAGTTTGGTGGAGACCCAGAGTGCAGTCCTCAGGTTTTCCAGGTTCAAGGCTCTTTTAAACAGGCGGTGTTCACTTGTAAGTTTAGTATCAGATCATCTTTGTCGGAATCAAACAGGTCCAGAAACTGGTTGTCCTGTTTGAATTCCGATAAAGACAAGTTCTCGAGAGAACGGAAAGGATGGTCAGTTACGATCCACGACCTGTCGGGCTCTCTGGTTGCAATGGCATCTATGGTGACACCATTTGTCCCGTCGCCTGGCTCGAGCAGGGTCAGTAGGTCCAATCCTGGTGCATGGTTGATTCTCCGTCCAGGAGATGGAACCTGGAAGCCCTGGGGTCGACTCGAAGCCTGGCTTGAGTCCGGTTTCACCGACACACTAGGCTATCGAGTCGACCTCTTCTACAACGATATGGCGGCCACTGTCGCCAATTCAACCCTCAGCACCAAACTTGGAGGGAAATTCACCATGGATATTATGACAACCAACATGACAACCCCAACACGAACTCCATTGATAAGTCCACAAAGCAGCTGTGACTTCAGGTCGTTGGGGTCACGTTCCGGGTCAAGACCGGGGTCCGGATCGGGATCAGACTTCGGGTTTGGGGTGTTGTCCATTCCTCTGCAGAGTAGTAGTGGGTTTGTAATGTCATCAACGGTGGAAGGTGCGGGGAAATGCAGTAAACCGGAAGTGGAAGTAGGGGTGAAGCATGTGACATGCACGGAGGATGCAGCAGCTTTTGTGGCGCTGGCTGCGGCGGTGGATCTAAGCATGGATGCTTGTCGGCCATTCTCTCTGAAGCTAAGGAAAGAGTTAAGGCAGCAAACTCAGAGCTTTGTCGTTTAACATAGGTGGGGCTCTGTCGTTTTAGGTTGTTTGGTGCAATAAACAACTAATCAGATGAGTTGGTTTGATATGTTTTTAGATTGGGCAGATAAACAGTTACAGCAGTTCTTGAGCTTGATGTAATAACCATCAGTTTGTACAGCTCGAGTGACATGGCAGGACTTTGTTTTTGTCTCTCAAATTGTTTTATTCATTGTGTAGTTCTTGTGTGAGATTCCTATGGATATATTTTGAGTTAATCAAATCGTGTTTTCAGATTCGAATGTGATTCATTCATCCCAAAGTATCTTTTAGTTTTGCTGCAACTTTCATGACCAACTTATAGGGTTGTGTGATCCTACATCGTACCGACATCTAATCGAACATACGTAAGCAAGTATGATCCTATTATAACAATACCGGTCGAAACAGAGTGTAATACAAGCTGAATACAACACAAGAAGGCTCACCGATACAGTTAATTCTCGATTTGTCACCATTAATGAATCAAAACTACTTAATCGCTCGAGGAACACGAAAAGGATACGATTTCAGTTTCGAATTTTAAGACGCTTAAGATGGGTTACAAACAGGTCATTCCATGTATCTGTAACTCCAGGCAAGCACCAATGCATGCAGTCGTCGTGTTTCTTTCCTCCGGCTGTGGAAGGATGAGCGTCTGCTCTGAATTCACTCATACGAGTAATATCTAAGATGTGGATATTAGACCCCTTGAGGGCCTCATACAGGTGCTGATTCACGAGCCGTGTTTCCACGTTCGTCCCGTTATTCTTCAACGAGAATAGCTCTTCCACCTGAAAAGAGGGATATGACCAATTTCAAACATGATCCAAAGTGGAAACAAACCAAAAGATGAACAATTCTTTCTCCTCGGAAAATGACGGGAGTATTTCAGCATATAATAAGATGCAAGTTTATTCGAAAGGTAAAATGTTGCAATCCAGCATTTAGGTTAACCGATATAGCGTTCAACATAACTAGTAAAGAGACTCACTTCTTCTGGTAACAAAGACTGTGACCGTTGACAAGAACCACCTTGGTCCCAGTCGTCTCCTTCAAAATGCCTCGGTGATTGCGTGCGAAACAATTTAAAGGCACCTGTTCGCGTGGTTTTCTCCACAAACCGTATCTGCCGACCGACGATCAGTAAGAACTAAGGGAAAATAGTAGCTATAACTCTGCCAATGCCGAGTCTTCTCTAAACAAAAGTTGCAGCAAACATCGTTTGCAATAACATACCATGTGTTTTAAAACCTTTTCCAAGCCAACATCCGGAGGTATTGGAGGGATCACAGGCAGACCATTTTCAAAGAAAAGCATTGGTGACTTGACTGGGTCGAATTTCGATGGAGCCCACCACCTATAAAAGATCGATCAAAATAGTTAATCAATCCAAGTCCGGAAATCTTCAATAACAAACAAAAGAAATTGTGACCAGGAACCAACATAAATATGTAACACAACCACATACAGTTTGATCCAAAAAAGCACCGATGATTACATATAATTCGGAAACCACATCTTACTATGGCAATTTGCCATCGTATTAAAATTCACTTTGGGTCTTTTTCATTTGACATGAAAATAGGATGAAATGCTAAAAACAACTTAGGAACATCAAACAAGAACATAAAAGGTATGCAACCATACTCTTGGCACCGAAAGATATCAACAAACAACCAATATAACATTATAACAAAACCACAAGTTACACAGCTTGAGCCAAAGAGCTTCGACGATTGCATGTACTCGAAAACCACATCCAACTCTGACAATTTGTCATGTCAATAAAAGCCACTTTTGGTCATTTTCATCCACCATGAAATAACAACTTAGGAAGAACAAACAAGAATATAAAGGCATGCTACCATAATATTATCGGCACTAAAAGATCCCAACAAGTCATCATGCATCGACAATCTACTTCGTGTTAAATCGAAACGGGAAAAAGACTACCAGTGTCCTGTGTTAAAGATCAGTATATCATGGAAGCTCGGAGCCTTTTCCCATGTGCTTTCCGGAACATCAACATCAACTCGATAACCCTCTTTATATCCAAGAGCTTCTAACTTACCACCATTCGCATTAGCTGACCACCTGCATCAAACAAGCCAAAGCAAACCACTTTAAACAGAATGAATTGGAATTTATCTGAATGAACAGAAAGATCCCCCAAAGCAGCTTACCTACCATAGCGTGCCAAAAGATTAGTTATGTGATAGGCAATGGTGAGATTATAGTGAACAAAGGTAAAGCCTCGATCAGCTCCGGCGGGACGCCATTTCTTCACATCATTGGACACGCGTTTCAGAGTACAAAACAAAGAAACAAACATGTTTCTGTTTAAGGAATCACCAATAAACCCTGCACTGTTGAATATCGGTTAAGGCCTAAACAGGGATTTAAATAGCTGTCCGCAACCAAATAGCGGCCGTTATATAGCCGTATAGACACCGTCCGATACCCATAATCGTTATGTCCGCAATAGACCGCCCGCTATGGCATTTATTATGTCCACACCCGCAATAAAAGGCAACCGAAAAGGCGGCTGCAACCCTAATTTAGATCCCTGGACCTAATTGCTTAAATCAATTTTCTCTAATTTCAAATCTAGAGAGAGAGAGAGAAGAGAGATGGGGTGAAGAGTACCGATGTTGGTGTCTCTGTAAGTGTGAAGAAACTTGAGCGGATCGAACGGCGGGAGACGGCAGTCCCGAGGCTTCCACCGCCACTTCACGATGTCTCCAACGTTTGATTTGTTGTTCAGAATGCAGTTCCATCCTTTGAATATCTCCTTGCAGCTACTGTCGTACCTATCGAATCTCGCATCTGGGTCGTAAACCCACGACCCATCGGAGTAATCGCACGAAGAATCGCCGGCTGCAGTCGGTTCGGATCGGGTTGTGGCATTGGCGTCTATGGGTCTAAATCGGAAGAAATTGGGATGAGTTGCAGAAGAGGAAATTGAGGCATTTCTAGAAAGAGAGAGAAGGAGAAAGATGCAGATGAAGCAGAGGAGGGAGAACAGAGGGGAAAGAGATGAAAGCTTCTTCGTTGCTGCCATGGCTGTCCAAGGTAAACAACAATGGGATCAGAGCTTGAAGTGAAAAGCAAACAAAACAGAGCAATGGGTCGGGTACTCGGGTCCCGTATGACGTGCCCAAAAGGTATGAGCTTGAGTAATTCAGTTTGGACTACATTGACTCCCATACCAAACTCTATTGTAAAGTTTAAACCTTTGATTTGGCCGTATAAATAAAAGGCAGCGACTTTACGATTACGTAAATTATTATTAAATTTTATTTTAAGATTTATTTTAATAATTAATATTTTAAAATATTTGGTTTACTTACTAAAGTTTAGATTTTAGACGTTTTTTGTCACTTTTTTATTAATTTTTTAACATTCATTTACTTATGAACGAAATTTTTTTTTTAAAATTTAAATGGTGGAAAATTTCGTCAACACGAGAGAAACAACATACTAAAAAATAGGTTTTATCCGATTATAGTAGAGAGAGATAGACAAGAGAAAAATTAGAAGGTTTTTGGTCGATTCGTGAACTTCAGAGTATTTTTCGGCAAAATGAAGGTCGAATTCAAACTCAGATGACGGAGATGAAACGATTGGTAAAATTTAGGACAGAACGATCACCATCTATAATCGTTTGGGGTTTAAGAGTGACCAAATAAATTCAATGTCTAAACTTTAGTGACCCAAAAAATTCAATATCAAATTTCATGAACAAATTAAACATTTTAAAATTTTAATAATTAAAATAAATTTAAAAATAAAATTCATTGATAATTTACGTAACTTACTCTAATAATATTTTCGGAACAACCGAACAAGCTCAGGGACCAAGATCATGCAGCTTTCTTCGTTGTCGATTCACTTTCATATATTAAAATCATGGAATTGCAGTACCTTCCTCGGAGGTAAAAAGGACCAAAGATATTTACAGAGCCGGTGTAATAAAATTTTAATTAAGTAATTAAATTATATTTTTTTTAAAGAATGCATTTCTTCGCGACTGAATATATAATTAAATAACATCAATTGTATTTTACCCTTATTTTTTTTTATCGATATCAAAGTCGATGAGTTCATTCGAACATTGGTAAATAAAGATTGGGAGGTGAAAGTGAAGCACATTACGAGGGACATGAACCCTGTGGCGGACTTGCTAGCATTGTCACACCGGGAAGCTGTGTCTATAACTTAATGCTGTTTTTTTAGTTAAAATTTAATATATACTAAACATAATAATCTTAAAATTTATTTTTATTTTAAATTATGCACTAACTATAATATAAAATATATACAAAATTTTGTTAACTTTAATTTAATTATTAGATTTATTTTATTAGTTTAAATATTTTTATGTATTATAAGTGTGTTATACTCGAGTCGCTTTAATCCACATTTATTTTCTTTTTCCTAGCATTAACAACCAACTAAGATATATATATTAAATTTTGTATTTTTTATCTCAAAATTGTGCTTGGCCCAGTGGCAGAGGCATGCCACTTACACCAGTCATTCCCAAGTTTGATTCACCCCAAAGATAAGTTTCTTTTATTTATTTTCTTTCTCCAATCAGGTGACACATGTCACCACCTTATTGGAGATGAAAAGTAAATAATTAATTTATTTTATTAATTAAAATTAGAACCAAATTGATAGAATGTGTAAATAACGGGACCAAATGTGTAACTATACTAGTTTTGATTAACAACCACGTCAGCCTTTCCGTTATGTTTAAACGGTCGGTGGCTTGATTGAAACCACTTAAATAGTTAAGTGGTAAAATTGCTAAAATTGAAAATATAGTGTTTATATTGACACCAACCCAATAATTAAGTGGTCATTTAAGTAATTTACCCCTTTTTATCAGTTTTTTAACAAAAAGAAAAGTCGATGAGTTCAAACAAAAAAATGTTGTCCTAATGTATGCTTACACTTGAGGGATATTCCGTTGAAGCTGAGGATAATACATAGATCAAAATGGTTTTAAAGGCCTTGTCCAAGGACTTTGCAGGCTTTAAGGATGCTCATAACTATTTAGTCCCACACAACTCTATAGCGACTATTTTATTCGGGCCGCTACAAAAATTAAAAATCGAATCGTGTTTGGGGATTTTTCATTTTATTGAAAATTATTTAAAAAGAGGAATTTTTAGGAAAAAAAACTCAGATTTTAAAAATGGAGTCGCCACCGGTAACTTAGATTAGGTACCAAAAACAAAAATTAGAGATTTTAATTGGATTCGGGAGTTGGTTACGGATGAGGAAGGGTTAGCACCCCCACACCGCCCAAAATTGGTACCAAATAGATTCGTATCGTATTTATTAAGAAAAATAGAAAATTTGATCTAATTTAATTATTAATTCCTAAAATCATGGTTCGAACATTAATTTTGCCTTAATCTACGGTACCAGGAGATGACACCCGGCGACCGGGATGAAACTCCCACTAGAATACCGGGATAAAATGCCTAAAACTATACGCGACAAAATATAAACATGAATAATTAAATACATAGAATATAAAGGATAAACAAATATTAAATAAAGAAGTAATTACAAGTAAATAAATATGATTAAATGAAGCATCCATCCATGTATAAATCTAGTGCATATAATAATTAATACACATCAATATACAAAAATAATATAATATGTATGATATAAAAATATAATATAGATTGCATAACATGATATATAACACATAATATGATACATAATATATACTATTTAATGTATACATAACGTACTACATATATATAACATTATATTAAAATACCTATATTGATATATTTCCCTAACATACATATATACAAGGGAAATAAAATAATCTAATAAAAAATATATTAGCAACATATATCGAATGTAAAGCAACATCAAAAACATAAAAACAAATAGCATGTGTCGAACAAGTAAATAAATGTACAAACGAAAATGTAATATAAACATGCCTTTAATAAATAACAAAAAGAAACAATAATATCGAACAGAATAAATAAAATGTATAAACAATAATATATTAAACCCCAAAAAAACCAAGTACTGAATATAAACAAAAGTAAATATTAAGCACAAAATATAATCATGACTCGAATATAAAATAACAATAAAGCAAAAAAACACAACATAAAGGACTGGAATTATCAGAACCAAAAGGAAGGGGGCTAAAAATGAAAATAACCCTTTTACAACAGTTTAAATTGAAAGAAATAGGACCTGATTGCAAAAGCAACAAAAGAAAGGGGGATTGAAACTGATATTTTTCCTTTAAAGCAATTAAAACAACTTCATGGATGAAATTAAAAACAATTCTAAACTTAGGGGGACTAGATGTGCAATTATACCATGCGGCAGAGACGTTTTGAAAATACCAAAAGGGTGGAGGGACTTGAGGGGTAATTTTCCCTTTAAAAAACTGATTTAATATGATATTAGGATGAAATTAAAAGGATTTTGAAAGTTTAAAGGACTGGGGGCGAATTAAAAAATGTGGAAGGTCTAGAGGTAAAATATTAAAAACGCGGAGGGACTGATCTATAATTATCCCATTTTTAAAACAAAAAATCTATATAATGACCCTATTCGATACGATTGAACGCTTTCAACCATTTTTTTACCCCTTTAATATACTCTCCCCTTTTCCTCTAGAATGTTCATCCTCATAGATGAATGTCTGGGTATAAACCCAGATACCGGCCAAGTGCCGCTTTTCTTTCTGCCGCCGGCCGCAGCTAATCGGTGCCGGCAAAGCTCAAAACCAAATTTTGAACAACCGCCTTCACCCCTAAAAACCAGAAATGACCTCCGATTTACCCAAAAAAGTCCCTTAGTATACGGATATGAAAAAACGAGACATCTTTTTTTTGTTTTTAAAACCAGAAAAAAAAACCCTCCTTTACCACTCGACCTTTTCCCTTTCAATCGATTCACCTTTAGAGGGTTTGCCACTGGCAAGGAAAAGTTCTAACGGCCGAAGGTAAACTATTACTCTTTTACCTTTTTTGTTTTTATTATTTTTTTGTTCGAAACATGCATGCAAAGAAGAAGAGGCTACTAACCTTAAAAATGCTTTTTTTGTTATTGATACTCTCCCTAAAATTTATTACAATAGATTCTAGCTTATATATCCGATTTGTCTTTGATTTTTTTGCTTACAAGCATAAGCTATAATAAATGAAATCACTGTGGTTGATGTTGGATCTGACTTTTTTCTATTTTTTTGTTGTTTCGACCATGCCTGGTGGGTGAGCCGGTGAGGTCGTCGTACGGCGGCAACGGGTGGAGAAACCACGTGTATCGGTTGGTGTAGAGTTATCAGCCAGACGAAATCTGGGTCGTTAGATCAGATCTGATCCAACGGCTGAGGTGGCTTGAAGATCAGACGACCAGGATGTGATATGGAGGAAGACAAGGCTGCACGGGATCTTAACACGTGGCACGTGGAAAATAACGGTCTCGCGCGTGCAAGACGAACTACCTGGAGCGCCAGCTGGATGATCTTGGTGCATCTGGACCGTTGGATCAAATCTTAATCCAAATGTTAGAAGGGCGACGGCTGCAAGGAAAAGAAAGGTTATCAAACTTGTTTCTAGGGTTTAATTAATTAGGTTGGGTTTGGGCCTTGTAATTTTTAGTGCTTGGGTTTTTAATATGTAATGGACTGGACACTTTACTAATAATTTGGGTTTTAAAATATTTGGTCTGTTATATATATACCTATATTACAGTTAATATTATTAATAATAAAAATAAAAACAATAACAAAACTCATACATTAATATATATATATATATATACTTCTAATTTAATACACATACATATAAAACATGCACATACATACAACATGCAAACATATTTGTAGCCATGTTTTTTTTCGCTAAAAAAGGGTTGGTTTTCGAAGGTGTTTGTGAATTTTTCGGATATAAAATATTTATTCCGTGAGGTTTTAAAAAAACGCGCTATATTAGAAATTGGAGTCGCCACCGGCCACTTAGGTAGGCCGGACACCATAAAACCAGAGATTTAAAAACTGTTGGGTTCGGGAGTCGGTTACGGATGGGGAAGGATTAGCACTCCCACACCGCCCAAAATTGGTACTTTAATAATTACCGCTTTATTAATATTGAATTTTCCGGGTTAAAGTGACGATTAGTTTAAAATTCGGTTATAATTGCGAATAAATTTTAAAGGCTCGTTATCCGAGGGTAAACGCCCAACCTCTATCACTACGCCTGATACTGGCTCCGTTTACGCTCGGATAAAAGGGCACCGCATTGATAATTTATATCTCGATATGCAATCTTAGTGGGCAAAATATAAAACATGGCAAATAATTTAAATGCAATAAATATTAACATAACAGAATACTAATCTAACATAAATAAAATACTAAACTAAAAATACATATATACATATTAATCTAAGTCATAAATAAAAACATATCTAGCATAAATAAAATACTAATATTCATAAATATTAATCTAACATAAAAACAAATTCAACATAAATAAAATACTATTCTAAAACATACATACATAAATATTAATCTAACTCATAAATAAAACATATCTAACATAAATAAAATATTAATATAAAACACAAATTTAAAACATATTAAATATTAATCTAAAACATAAACATACAAAATAAAAAATAAGACTACAATTTAAAATAACTAATACTTCATTAAATTATAAAAATTACAACACTAATAAAAAATGGAAGAAAATATACTAACACGTAACCTAAAAGCAAAGAGAACATACAATACATGCTAAAATACAAAACATGTTGTGTACGAACCAACTAAAATGTCAATCTAATATATATACATGAAAATATATATACATGAAAATACAAAGCATATACGAGGGATATATGATAAGGCAAAAGGCTACATCAACATACACGATTATAATAAACGAACATGAATATTTACATGGAATCAGGACTGAAATGAAAAGAAATAAACATAAGGAACAGAAATTAAAGAACAATAATATGCGATTTAGGGACGAAATTGCAAACTAAACAGAACCTAAAAAGACCAAAACTGTAATTGAACCAAGGGGCAGGCTTGAAGTGAAAATCCAAAAACGCGGGATGGTTAAGGGGGTAATTTTACCATTTAAAACCTGAATTCGGTTAATTTAGTGATCAAATCGAAATAATACCGAAAAGGAAAAGGACCAGAATTGTAATTGACCCATGCGGCGAGCTCAAAACGAAAAATCTAGAAACGCGGAGGGATTAAAGCCGTTGTTATACCATTTTTAAAATGACCCAGTCTATAAACAAGCCCCTTCAGCCCGAAATCTGCCTCTTTGGCATTTTAAAATTTTGGTTTCAAAAATAAACCCTCCCCTTTTATTATTCTCTCAACTCGAAACCAAATAAACCTACACCGGCCGCCCCAATCCTCAGAAATCGGCGAGCTTTCGCCGTATCGGCCCCCTCAGACCACCGCCGTTCGCCGGCGGCGGCGGTCCTCGAACCAGGGCCTAAAACACCCCTTTTTCACTCTAAACCCACCTACGACCTTAGATTTTAGAAGAACGAGACCTATTTTCCTAGATCTAAAAAAAACAAAAGCCGAAACTTTTTTTTTTAAAAAGTTTTGTAAACCAAGACCAAACAACCCCTCCCCTTTACCGGTTCACCGTGTTTGGCTTAAGAGCCTTACAGCTTATTACCGGCAGCGGGAGGCTCTTTCGACAAGGGTAAGAACCGAGTTCTTTTCGTTTTTTTATATTGTTAATGCCCTTGAAAGATATGTATGAAGTGAAAGTAGAAAGAAAAATACCACTGAACTTGCGTTGCTTTTTTTTTTGTATTTCTGAAAACTCTCCTGATAATACACTTTTGGTTGGATTCTATCCTTCTTTTTTCTCTGTTTTTTGTAGAATATAATACATATTACATATCTTGTTCAATTTGGTACTGACACCCTGTATTTTCATTTTTTGTGCATCTGAGCATGGTGGTTGGTACGGCGGTATGGTGGAGGAGTGGAGAGAGTCATGGTGGTGGTGTCCTCTGTCAGATCCATTCACGGTCGTTGGATCAGATCTGATCCAATGGCTATGATTACATGGGGGATGAGCGGCCTAGATCGAGCCTTGAAATGAGTGCAGCTACATCTGATCTTGACGTGTGGCAGAGGGGTAATGAACGGTCTCGCGCGTGCAACGCACGCGCGAGTGGGAGGCGAGCGGTCTGGAGAGTGACATCACGCGCGCTAGCTGGATTATCTTGGACTGATCTGGACCGTTGGATCACGACTTGATCCAACGGCCCAGATGACGGCGGCTTCAAGATAAATGAGGGTTATCAAACTTAGTTTTTTAGGGTTTTTAATATACTGGGTCAGGCCAATATGGGCCTTGTAACATATTTTGGGTCTGTAATATATATTGGACTGGACTGTTAATTAATGAGCTTTTATTAATAAAACTTCTTGGATTTTATTTTAAATTAGCCCAATAATAATAATAATAATAATAACATATACACATATATAATTTATGTACATATAACCATACATGTAAATTAACATATACCATATAACATTCGAACACACATATACATATATTTGCTCTCACACCTAATTAATGTAAGTATACAAACATTATACATACTACAAACATACATAGTACATGCACATGCCAACCACATATATCACATACACCCAAGCACACACATACATGCATCTTATACACACAAAATAAGTATAACCAAATACCCCTAGTACATATATAAACTATTAAAACGTACGTGACATGTGACACACATACACCACACATAGTATGTATAATACGCATGCGCTTACATATATTACACACATTTTGTACACATTAATCACATATATAGTAATCATATAATATAACATGTATACGTGCAATAATAATACCTCATTAATTATTATGCTAATATATTAACAATATTTACAAACCGGATAAAAATGAGTGATTACAATATTAAAACAACCATATCACACATATGTAATATACATACATACATACCTTATATAATACATGCAATATTAATATTAATACCAATAATAATCACTAATAAATAATACATACATACATACATACATACATACATACTTATATCTGTACATATACATTCACACATACACAAATATTCATGCATAATAAACAAACTTTGATACGTTTTAATATTCTCATACATATACATCTACACACACATAAATAATAACACGCATGCGTACCTTAATATTAATAATAAATACATGCAAGCAACAAATATAATATTAATAAACATATGCATTCATATACCAAACTAATAGATACACATGGACCCACATATATACATATTATCACGCGTATATAGAGACATTAATGCATACATACTAACGAATACAAGAACTACTATAATTACTTAATATAACTATAATATTTACAACTTAGACAAAAATGAGTGATTACAAACTCATGATCGAGTTACAATCTTATGAGTCGATGTTGAATGACGAGGTCCCAATTCGAATACAGGGAGAAGTTAACTTAGCAGTTGCTACATCTTCGTTAAACGGCACGAAAAAGCAAGCTAAATTGCTCGGAACATATGCTGTTTATTAATCCATGGAGTTTCTTTGCATGCGTCTCTTTGATTTCTAGGGGGAGTTCTATGATATGCCGGCACAGTCCGAGGGAAGAACATTTGTCTCACTCCTTCGGATTGTATAAAGGGAGAACAATGCTTGATCCAACCTGAAAGAACAAGAGATACAGAAACGGTAACGGTAATTCGTATATCTTAATCGTGTTCGTGTTGTGTGAGAACTGGTGCTCTGTGAAGATACTGACCCAGAGGAGTTTAGCTCCGTTCCACAAGCGTTTCGGAGAAGGAAACGGGAGTAACAATCGGCCAACACCGTATATTGAAATGGCCAAGAAATGGAATGCCAGGTTTAATGGACGAGGGCGTAAACTGGCGTGCAGAGCTGATAGTCCATATGCGAATACACCTCCGAGTCTCAAATACTCAAAGCATGCCTGCTGAATATCCTCCATTGCAGGATCAGATGGCTCACTCAACACCTTCTGTAGGACATTAGCCAGAGTATTTATCGTAGACGACATTGGCTGCAAATGCAGTTAAAGTGCGAAATTATACCGTTTTATTACGTGTCGTTCACTTTCGAAATGCACATACAACATGAGATTGCATTACCTTCCTCAGAGTATAGAAAGACTCGAGATATTCGCATACGGCGGATGAGTCGGATAGATCGTGCAAAGGTCTTAGAAGATCCCTAAGTAAAACAACATCTGATAGTGCAACAGTCATTCCCCCTCCGGTTATAGAATGGCGCATATTGAACGCGTCTCCTATCAAAAGTGCACCGGGAGTCGGGTGGGGAGCAGCAGCCATGATTTTATTCGGCATTGTTCTTATGTTACTGGTCTCGATTGCAGATATGAAGGCAGTGTACAGTTCTGGAAGTACCTGAAATGCATGAGTCATATTTTTAGTCCATAAATTCAACCACATTCCCCTTATAAATCAATGTAAGAAAGATGATCCAAGTACCTTGGGAGCCACTTGAGTTTTCAAGTAACGGGCCATTTCACCATCGGAAACAGACAGTAAATTCTGACTCCGAACATCAACCAAGCAACGAATTTCGGTGCTGCTAATCGGATAAAATGCATAAGGCGAAGGACGTGCTATTACAAGACCTCCATAGTTTTCACGAGGAAGTTTACAGTTTGTAAGAACAAAACCAACACAATAAGAGGGGACATCAGTCTGCAGAAATAATCAACATCTTTATATGTTTCTCAAAGCACAAGAGTTTAACATGATTTCGTAAGCATTTTCACCTTAGGATTGCAGAGAGCACGTCTCAAATTCGAGAAACAACAGTCGCAGACGACGGTGAGTGGAGCATTGGCCGACAGCAGTCGACCACTCTTGTCTTTGTAGTGCACTCCTTTGACAGTTCCATTTTCTTGAAGCAGAGATGTTACTGTCCCTTGTTCTGGACTTACACTACATTACCATATCATCAAACACATGAGTTTCGAACTTGTCTAGATGAGTATAGGATGAAAGCAATGGATCGGGTTTACTTGTGAAGCGACGCGGCTTTCGTCCGCAACCTTTGAACGAAATGACCGTTACGAAAACCTCGTCCAGCGACATGGGACTGAAACTTTTCCAGAGGAAAAGATACAGTGGCATCCTTTCCATCCATGTAGAGAACATACCCCAGAACACGCTGAGCATCGATCTCATCAACACAATCTGCAGTGCCAACATTGAATGTCAAAGAAACAACACCACAACATCAATATGTGGGATTTCTCAAGTTCAATTACCCTCAAGGCCTAACTCAATCAACTTGAGGTAGCCCCCTGGCATTAGATTTTCACCAGCAATTCGGTGAGGCTCGTTTAAGTCCCTCTCGATCACACGCACTCGACGTCCGTCCTGCAACAATTAATTACCATAGTTTTATCGAAATAAGATGATGGAACTATGCTAGAAAGAAGAAAAAAAAGGAGAAATATTTGGACCTTTCCTAGAGAATAGGCAAGAGCAGCACCAGCAACACCAGCACCGACTATAATAATATCAGTAGCCTCACAATTCCCGGTTCTGTTTACGCAGTTTTCGTTCGGAAACTCCATAGAACCTGTTCTCTTGAGCTTGCTCAGTCCACTAAATCTCACAAGAGAATTGTAGCACAAGAAAACAAACCCAAAAACACAAGCTATAGCACCTGCAACTCCAACTACATAATGGCTAGCCATTGATTTAACAACAACATGGAACAAAATAAAGTGAACATATAGTCCTTAAGTAAAGGTACAGAAACAGTGGTGGGACAATCACTAATCAATGGTTGAACTCGAACTCATCGTTCATGTCTCACATCTAGCAAAGTTGTCCAGGAAAAGCTTGCATTGCCATGATGTGTGAAGGCAACCGGACCGGCCTAATCATCTTGTCTGCCGCGTAGTGTATGATCCATGCTTTCTTTGCTGTCACCCTTAGGGTGCTTATCGAGCAAGTTGATCGCGAGTTTGGCAGTGCTCGTTAAAAAATTTTGCTGCTCGACTCGATTCGTTGCTCGTTAAAATTGTGCTCGACTAGTGCTCGTTAAAAAAATTGTTGCTCGACTCGTTGCTCGTTAAGTTCGACTCGTTGCTCCTTAAGCTCACTAAAAGATTTACCTTATTTTTTTTAACTAAAGTAAAATTTAATAATACTATATGGGGCTTAAAATTAACATAAATTAACAAATTTAACCAAAAAATATCAAAAGAGTGTATAAAGCACTTTCAAAGTCTAAATTTCAAACTAACAATCCACAAATACACCTAACTAGCATATTAAAACTAAAGTAACAATCTACAAATTCACTAAACTAACATATTAAAATTAAAGTAACAATCCGCAAATACATCAAACTAACATATTAAAAGCATGCTTGAAAAAAAAAAGTTCAACGATACACAACCAATCTTGAAAATAAGGAAATCAACATCTCTTCAATCCATTCATTGTTGCTTGCAATCACCAAACTAACATATTATTAATTAATAATATTTTATTATTTATTAGAAAATTAATAGATTAGTTAATTTATCATTTTTTTATTATTTACTAACAAATTAATAATTATTATTTAGATTTATTATTTGAATGAAATAATTTTAAAATAATTACTAAAAAATATTTTTTAAAAAATTAACGAGCTACTCGCGAACTTATCGAGTCGAGTTAGACTTCGCTCAATTCAACTCGTTAAGGTCTCGAGTTGAGTTCGAGTCGAATCAACTCGAATAGAGCGTTTACCTAGTTTTGACCGAGTCGATTTCGAGCAGCTCACGAGCTGTTCAACTCAAGCACCCCTAGTCACGCTCGACAATAAAATTCTGATACACTAGCATTTGTGTATGATCCGTGCTTGTTTCTTACATCAAGTACAATTGGAAATGACAGACAGAAGGTTGAAACTTAAAGGAGCATTACTGTTCACATTAAATGAAACAAATTTCTTCTGCAATTAAGGACACTGAGATCATTGTCATTTTTTGTTTCATTTCAATAGCATCAAATGTATTAATGGCAGTAGGAGATGGTACAGAGGAAGAGAAACACACTAAAGATTACAGGCATTAACACCAGAGCAGGAGGAGCTTGTACATCCACTGTGTTTACTGTAAGGATCAAGTTCAATCTTGAAATTTCAACAGTTCTTTCCTAGAGGATTACTTAGCGGCTGGTTGCTCTAGTCAGATTATTATCTTTTTTTCGTTGTCCTCCCGGTTCTCAGGCTTTACACTGGTTAATCCGGATCAACTCACGTCGTACACTTGGTTTGGTGGGTGAGTCTACAACAGAGATTTTCAGCATATACAAGATCTCGAACTCGAGACCCGCTTAAACAATATCAATCTGCTTACCGCTTAGACCAATCCATTGGTAGATTATTATTGGATTTTTTTATGTAATCGAAGAGTATAATCTCTAACATTTATGGTTAATTTGGCATTGCTTTTAAGAAGTAAGATAGTAAAGTGCTTTTAATGGGATAAACGAATAATTTTACTCAAGTGTTTTTAAAAAAAATATTTTTGACCTAAAAACTACATGTTCTGCATTATATCACAATCCTAACAATGCTTTTCGAATTAGAACCAAATAAATAGAATTTATGTTTTGACTATTAAAAAAATTATATGTTTTGAGACTCAAATCCACAATGCTTTATATCACAATCCTTTATAATAATTTTATTGAAATGAGTTATAAACAATAAGCTTTCAAATAATCAATTCTTAATTCTTAAACAATAAGCTTTCAAATAATCAATTCTTAATTCTTAAATAATAAACTTGAAGTGATCAATTGGTTATGATCCTAACCCGAATTTAAAGTAAACAACTCTAAATAAATTGAATTTGTGGATTTGTTTTCCCGTTTAAACTGTGAAAGAAGTTAAACTTGTATGTTGGTCAGCCAAACTTGATCTATGTACCTTAAATTAATAAAATACAATGCCTTCATTTAAATAAAATAAAACTTGCTAAGTAAAACAATAAAAAAATTATTTCGGGGATCCTATAAATATTTTTTGGGATCTCCTTGAGATTTATAGGGTATGGTTTGGGAAATCCTACGGTGAGGATATAACAATCATCGTCCCCATCCCAATGAGTTTCGGAGATAAAATTTCCCCATCTTTATTCTCCATTCTCATCAGTTTAATTCTCCACAGTTTTTGGTTATTCTCCACCCGATTGCCACCCTATAATTGATTAAAATTTTTTTGGGTCAAGAGATATGTATTGATAAGGAATTATATGCTGTTGTCTAATTAGAAACAGCATTACATGTGCACTTTTATACATTTTAACGACATGTTTTAAATCATTTTGATTTGCAAAATGGTCCCTAAGTCCCACTATAGTTCATTATTGCAATAGTTATCACAACTTTTTAGGGAAAAACCTTAAATCACTTATGAATAATAAATGACACCTCCACTCCACCTCGTGATGACCTTGAAAATCTTTACGCTGTGTTGCAGCCGTAATTTAGTACTACATTAACTTCTCATGTGCACTTTTACTCGATATTATATTTTACATAGTTTCCTCATGGTCGAAATACCGACTTAAGTATTGAAACACAAACTCTGTCGCCTCTTAGCTCAGATTGTTTTGGACATGATACTAGTAACAGATATGAAATTTTGTTGTAAACATAGGATTTCTCACAACATATGCTGCTAATTATTTCCTGGGGGAGTTCTGTAACATGCTCGCACAGTTAGGGGGAAGAACATTTGTCTCACTCCTTCAGACCATATAAAGGGAAGAAGAATACCAGCTGCAACCTAAAGAAAACGTAAAAAAGGGAATGGTAATTCATATATTTATATCGTGTTTGTGTTGCATAAGAAATGTTTAGTAGAGGTACCGACGCAAAGGAGTTTAGCCCCCTCCCACAAGCGTTTCGAAGAAAGGAACGGGACTAACAATCGACCAACACCGTATAATGGCATCGTGAAGACATGAAAGGCTAAGCTTAATGGATGAGGGCATATACCAAAGAGCATGGCCGATACTCCATATGAAAAGTTTAACGCCCCGAATTTGGGCCTAGAAATTAGCTAGATAGATTATATGGTTCGGGTGAACCGGATTCGGTTCGATCTAGTTTCGGGAATTAAATCGTAATAAATAGTTTTAACGCGAAATAAAATATGAAAAAATAGGGGAAATGTTTATTTAATGTATTGAGGGTTTTGTTAAACTCAATTTAATGAAATAAGTTCTAATTAAATGACATTTTAGTTTGGTGACTAAAATGTAAAGTTTTCAAAATTGTTTTGGTGACTAAATTGTAAAAGGGTCAAAACTTAGATTCTTTAAGGAGCTAATTTACCAATATTTTTAATCATACTTTTCCCTTAATTTAGGTTATTTTTAAATTGTTTTAAAATTTTTATATAATAAAAATAAAATAGATTTTGTTAAAGGGATTTTAAAAGGTGATTTATTTTTCTCATGTAACTACTTTTGCTTTCAACTTTTCTCTCAACTTTCTTAGCAGCCAAACTACCAATTTCACTCTAAAATGATCAGGAATAATCTCTTTTGATTTCATTTTGATTTATCAATTGATTCCTTTTATTTCAACATCAAATCTTATTTGTTTTCTTGGAGATTTCACTCAAGTCTTGCCAATTAAGGGAGAAGTCAACAATTAGAGGCGATTTCCATTTATCTCCTCTAATCAAAGGTTATTTACTAAAATTCTCAAGTTCTTGATCCTTTACAATTGGTTTTTGATATGTGTTGATGAATAACTTGAGATTAAAAGGTTTTAATTGAGTTTTGATAGGAAATTTGGTAGATCTTGGTAATGGATTTGATTTGTGTTGGTTTTAATTGATATGGATCACATCTAAGATATATTTTAATGTTGTGAAAATATATTTATAAAAGAATTCCCAATACTAATTGAATTGCTAATTTTCTATGTTGTGAATAGTTAGATTTTGAAGTGATTAGGGTGTTAGAAGGTTGCTGAAGGTGTAAGCTTAAGTTGAAAGTGTTTTTAGATGTAAATTGACATTGATTAGATGTTCAAATCGTTGGTTTATGACTGGGCTTCATTTAGGTTGAGTTTAGTGATGTTTTCGGTTGTTCTTAGAAGGCGTTTGATGGCTTTTAGTGTGGCAAAGTTGAGAATAGATGTTGTTGGGATTAGAGATGCATAATAATGTATTAATACTTTGTTTTTGTGTGGGTAAAACAGGGGAGACAAATCCTTTAGCAATTAATGAAGTTTCAGAAGCTTGATTTCGCATCGGCAAGTGGAGCTTTATGTTGCCGGTGAGTGGAAACGCGATTTACAACTTTGTAAAGGTTTGAAAGTGATGTTGGGGTTCAGATTAAGCTTGAAACGCTTGTCTAAGATTGGAAGTAAGTGTTAGATGGTTTCACTCTCAATTTCGGTTTGGCAAAGTTGATTTTCTCATGTCTATGTTTATGTTTTGATACCTACTGTTTTATGCATGTTTTGGAAATAGAATATTATACACATGATCTTATATTGATGACATTTGAGTATGACAAATGATTTGTGAAAAGGATTTCAGTGATATGTAAATGCATGTTTTGTTGCATTGGAAATTGGTTTGGATGATGCATATGAAAAACAGTAAGGTATCATGTTTAATATGGAATATATTGGCAAGTGACAATGATTAAATGTTATCGGATATAGTTGGTATTCCATAGGGTTTAAAGTGCACTATAATAAGTTACCTCATGTGTGTCGATGGATTAATTGTGTCGTTTTCTCCACCATGGGAACCGCAGTGGTCGAGGGGTTAATTGTGTCGTATTCTCCCGCTGGTGGCTTACGTATCACAATGGTTGAGAGGTTAATTGTGTCGTTTGCTCCCATTGTAGATATTATACAACATAACCCCTCAAATGTGTCATTTACTCCGGTTATTGATATATGTGAAGTGGTCAAAGGAACCACTTATGAAATCTGTCTATCCGATATGTTTTGATAAAGAAAAAGTTCTTATTTTAGGCCAGTTGAAAGCCAATATATGAATTAATGTATCATGATGGATAAATATTTGTTGTATAATGAGATTTATACATGTTTTGCTCTTTAAGCTTTGCTATTGGATGAATAAGCATGTGAAGGCTTAAATTCAGGGTTTTGCATATGGGATTATGCATGAAATCCATGATACATATTTTGCATATGGTTTAATATGCATGTTTTACAAAGGTAAAAAGGGCATAAGATGTTTAAACATGATGTTTACAAAGTATTTTGACTCAAATAATTTAAATGCATTGATGAGTGTTTTTAGAGCATCACTCACTAGGCATTAAATTCTTACGCTCTCCTTTCTCATCAATGTAGGAAAGTAAGCTTTTAGGGCAGCAAGAAAGTAAGGAGAAATCCAAGAATTGAATTATTTCAAGTATGGTTTTAATAAACAAACTTGTAGTAATAAAAGAACAATGTGACCAAGTTGTACTTGGGAGGGTTGTTTGCTTACTCCCTATTTTGGACATGTTTCATTTGGTATTTTGGACATGTATGCGGCTATATGGTTTGATTTGAGGGGTTGGGCTGAGTTTTGCATGCTTAGGTAGAGACCATGCCTATGGGATCTATGGATTGTTTAGTTATAGATTGAGTGTTCATCTAGCATGCTTAATTGGTTGTGGAATTGATGTTAAATATGTTATATGATGTTTGTATGATGTTTGAAGCAAGTTTGATTGAGCCCAAGTGTCATATGTTTGACCAAGAGGTTATTACAGACCCAGCCGTACCGGTATGGGTCTTCAGGGATCAGTAAGTGGGGTCTGTCAAAGCTCAAAATTGTGCAAAATTGCACATGAGTATTGGTATGCCTAATACTCGTATCGGTACTCCCCTCAGAAATTACATCTGGTATTAGTATGCGGGCAACCGTATCGGTACGCCCTTTAGCTACTGCAATTCTCTATTTTGATATTGAACTACTGGTATCAGTACGCCTAAAAATCGTACCGATACCCCTTGCAAAATAAATCAGTATCGATACGAGCAAAGAGAGTATCGATACCTG
Source organism: Hibiscus mutabilis (assembly GCA_019671005.1). Lineage (NCBI taxonomy): Eukaryota > Viridiplantae > Streptophyta > Magnoliopsida > Malvales > Malvaceae > Hibiscus > Hibiscus mutabilis. The sequence goes on along the minus strand of CM033751.1, from coordinate 582,779 downwards.
GTCTATTATTTCTAGTATTATGCTTTGCTGAAGTTTATATCTTTGCAATTTAGTCCTTGTTTCTTAATCATGCAATTAAATGAGCTTGTATGATTATTTTAAGTTGAAACTTAATCGAATTATATGTAACCTGATTAATTAAGGTTTGGTAACTTTGGATTTAAGTAAATCCCTTCAGTTTTCCAAAATTACAATTTGGTCTCTAGAGTGCATTCTCGATTAATTGGATGCCAAATTGACTCACGATTTAATAGTGAGTTTTACACACTGCTAGTATGATCACTTTAGGATCAAATTATGCATTTATACAAGATAAAAGAAAAAATGTATCATTTCTAAGTAATTATTCGAGTTTGTCTCGGTAAACCTAATATAGCTCGCTCGGTTCGGTCTAGCGTCTAGGCCGATCAAGGAGGTTGCATTTGGTGGTATCGGAGCCAGGTTATGATTTTTGAGAGGTATTTTGTGTAGGTTTAAGAAGATGTTCATTGTTTTATGATATGTACAATGTTTGATTATATAATTTTATGACTTAAATGTGATGTTTTTTGGTAGAATCTTGGAGACACATTGCCTTATTACTACAAGTGAAAAAGAATTTTGTTTTTGAAACGCAAACATCTTGGATCCTTGCTTTAAGCTAGCCTAATTATATTTTTGGTTATATTTTCATTCTTTAGATACACATTTTTGAGTATACCAACGAGACGAGAGCTTAGATCGAATATGAGTAATGCTGTTGGAGGACATGGAGTTGAGGGGTTGCCTCATCTTCTGCCTAATATGCCAGTTAGAGTGGATGCTAGACAAGTGCCTTAAGTTTTACCTAGACCAGTCTTTAGGGATATGACACCGTTGATTCAGGCTATGACTGGAGCTTTTCAGGCAGTTATGGCTAAAGTGCATGTTCAGGCACCAACACCTGCAGTAGCTGTTAACCCAAGACTTTTGTTGGAACGTTTGTGTAGTTTGAGAGGTTCTGAGTTTAGAGGTTTAGCTCTTGAGGTAGCTGAGGAGTGGCTTGCGAGTACCGAGAGGATTCTTGGTCATATAGAGTGCACAGATGTATGTAAGTTGGGTTGCATTGTATCTCTGCTTCAGGAAGATGCCTATAGTTGGTGGGCTACCACTATAGTAGGAATGGCACCCGAGGATGTGACTTGGGAATTCTTTGGTACTGATTTTTGGAGAAAGTATTTGGGTACTCAGTACCAGGATAAAAAGAAGTGTTAGTTCATGTCTTTGGTTCAGGGCAATATGTCTGTTTCAGAGTATGAGGTTTAGTTTATCCGGTTGAGCCAGTATGTACTTGAGTTGGTTTCTGATGATCAACAATGATATGGTCATTTCTGTTATAGTTTGGTCAATGATGTAAGACCTATATGTTGGCTTCAAACTATACTGATTTTGATGTCTTAGTTAGCCGAGCTAAGGATATTGAGCAGAACTTGGGTTAATTTTCTTGTTCTGAAAGCCCGAGTTTCGACAAGAGAGTTGCCAATTTGGATGTTGGAGGTGGTCGATTTAAGAAGAATCAAGATATGAAGTATCATTCTAATCAGAGATATGGTAGAGGTTATACCGGATATGGATAGTAGGGTCAGAACGCCTATGCTAGAGTACCCGAGTGTAGGCGTTGTAAGAAGCATCATTCGAGATAATATTGGGCTATACATAGTATATGTTGAAATTATAGTTCACGAGATCATCTGAGACGTGATTTTCCATAGATGGCTAGGGGTGAACAGACTCCTGCATCTATTTTTACACCACAGAGAGGCCATGGTCATGGTTGAGGAAATTTCTATCATCGGGAGGAAGGTCAGAGGATTATTGCTCATATAGTGGCTATTCAACCCGAGGGTAGTAGACTTACGAGGATTTATGCTCATCGTGAGAGAAAGAATAACACATATGTGATTGCAGGTACTTTTACTTTGCAGTCCAAGTCATTACTTTCTTTGATAAATTCTGGTTCTACGCATTCATATATCTTGCGCGATCATGCACATTTTCTTGATATACCTATAGAAGTTTTAGATGTGGGTATGCGGGTAACTAGTATTTTTGGAGAAACAATAGTTGCTAGGAGGTTGTTTAGGATATGTCATTTTATGGTTCAAGGATATATGTTTGCTATTGATATGATAGAGTTGTTGTTTCATGGTTTTAATGTGATCTTGGGTATAGATTGGTTGATCGAACATATGGTTGTTTCGATTTCGAAACCAAGTGAGTTTCGTTGAAATTTGCTGATGATTATGAGGTGGTGGTTGTGAATGTTAAATTCTTGTCTAATTTGGTTTTGGCTTTAGAAGCACGAAAGTTGTTAGAATTTGAGGGTCAAGCATATCTAGCTTATATTATGAACCCAAATATGAAGGAGGTACGTGTTTAGGATATTCGTATCGTTTGCGATTTTTTGGGGGTATTTCCAGAGGAGTTGCTAGGGTTGCCACCGGATAGGGAGGTAGAGTTTTGTATTGAGATGCATGTAGATATGGCTCCGATGTCGATTGCTTTGTATCGCATGAAACCTAAAGAGTTAAAGGAGTTAAAGACACAACTTCAGGATTTGTTGGATCTTGGTTTCATCTGACCTAGTATTTCATCGTAGGGAGTATCAATGCTGTTCAAGAAAAAGAATGATGGCACGATGAGGATGTGTATTGATCATCAACAATTGAATAAGTTAACAATTAAGAATAAGTATCATTTTCCAAGAATTGATGATTTGTTCGACCAGTTCTGGGGCGCTACAATGTTTTTCAAGATTGATCTGAGGTCTGGTTATTATCAGTTGAAGGTTAAGGATAAGGATGTGCTGAAAACTACTTTTCGCACACGTTATAGACATTATAAGTTTTTGGCGATGCCTTTTGGGTTGAAGAATGCACCTGCTGCTTTCATAGATATGGTGAATCGGGTGTTCCATTAATATTTAGATCAATATATGGTTGTGTTCATTGATGATATCATTGTGTACTCTTGTATCGAGGAAGAACATGATCGGTATTTGTGAATTGTATTGCAAGCTTTGTTGGATAATGTTGTATACTAAGTTGAGAAAGTGTGAATTTTGGTTAAGAAAAGTAATTTTCCTTGGACATGTTATGTCAATGGAAGGTATCCGTGTGGATCTGCAAAAGATTAAAGCGGTGGTAAGTTGGAAATCACCTAAGTCGGTGTCGGAGGTTTGTAATTTCTTGGGGTTATCAGGGTATTATCATCATTTTATGGATGGTTTCTCGAGGATTACTGCTCTATTGACTAAGTTGTTACAAAAGAATGTTCATTTTGAGTAGATGGAGGATAGACAACAAGCTTTTGAGAAGATGAAGGAGGCTTTGACGCAAGCTCCGATCTTGATTCAACCTGAATCGGGTAAAGAGTTTGTCGTTTATAGTGATGCATCCTATATTGGTTTGGGGCATGTATTAATGCAAGACGAGAAAGTTGTGGCTTATGCATCTAGACAGTTAAAGGTGCACGAGCACAAGCTCTCAATTTGAAGCGTAGGGAGATTGAGTTTGCGGTTGGCGATAAAGTGTTTCTAAAAGTTTCGCCTTGAAAGAAGGTGATGAGGTTTGGACGAAAAGGAAAGTTGAGTTCGAGGTTCATTGGGCCTTACGAGGTGTTAGAGCGTGTTGGTCCAGTTGCTTATAGGCTAAGGTTACCCACGGAGTTGTAGAAGATGCATGATGTTTTCAATGTATCGATACTTCGGAGGTACAAAAAGGACCCATCGCATGTGATGCCTGTTGAAGAGATTAAGTTGAATCCAGATTTGACCATGAAGAGGAACCTATAAAAATTTTGGATTCTAGCAATAAAAATCTTTTTGGAAAGGCCGTTGAGTTGGTAAAGGTGTTGTGGGGACATTGAGGTGTCGAGGAGGCCACATGAGAAAGGAATGAGGACATAAAGAAGCAGTTTCCTCATCTTTTTTCGTCAGGTAAATTTTGAGGATGGAATTTCTTAAGAGGGAAGAGTTGTAACACCCTGAATTTGGGCCTAGAAGTTAGCTAGATAGATTAGACGGTTCGGGTGAACCGGATTAGTCCGTTCGATCTAGTTTTGAGAATTAAATCATAATAAATAGTTTTAACACAAAATAAAATATGGAAAATAGGAGAAAATGTTTATTTAAGGTATTGAGGGATTTGGAAAACTCAGTTTAATGAAATAAGTTCGAATTAAATGACATTTTAGTTTGGTGACTAAAATGTAAAGTTTTCAAAACTATTTTGGTGACTAAATTATAAAAGAATCAAAACTTAGAATCTTTAAGGAGCTAATTTACCAATATTTTTAATTAGAATTTTCCCTTAATTTAGGCTATTTTTAAATTGTTTTAAAATGTTTATTTAATAAAAATAAAATAGATTTAGTTAAAAAGATTTTAAAAGGTGATTTATTTTTCTCACGTAACTACTTTTGCTCTCAACTTTTCTCCCAACTTTCTTAGCAGCCAAACTACCAATTTCACTCTAAAATGATCAGGAATTATCTCTTTTGATTTCACTTTGATTTCTTAATTGATTCTTTTGATTTCTACATCAAATCCTATTTGTTTTCTTGGAGATTTCACTCAAGTCCACTACATCCTTCTTCAAACCAACCCAACAATACTCCTTCAAATCCTGATACATCTTCATACTACCTAGATGCATATAAAAAGGACTAGAATGAGCCTCCGTCAAAACAGTACGCCTCAAATCAACATCTTCTGGCACAACTATTCGACCCCTAAAGCACAAAACACCATCATCATTAAAACAAAAATTTGTCTGATTACCATCCATAATATCCTTAACATGTGGAACCAACACCTCATCATACTGTTGTTTCTCCTTGATCAACTATAACAATGATGGTTTTACTTGAAAATCAGCCAATAACCTACCATCTTGCGTCACACTTAACTGCGCGAATATAGCCCTCAACTCTACTGCTACTTTCCTACTCAGGGCATCGACTATCACGTTAGCCTCACTAGGGTGATACTCAATCTTCAAATCATAATTCTTAAGCAGCTCCAACCATCGACGTTGCCTAAGATTCAAATTTTTTTGTTACATCAAATACTTCAAACTCTTGTGATCTGTGTTATAAGGTTGTGAATTGCTAATTTTCTAGGTTGTGAATAGTTAGATTTTGAAGTGATTAGGGTGTTATAAGGTTGCTGGAGGTGTAAGATAAAGTTGTAAGTGCTTTTAGATGTAAATTGATGTTGGTTAGATGTTCAAATCATTGGTTTATGGCTGGGCTTCGTTTAGGTTGATTTTAGTGATGTTTTCGGTTGTTAGGCATTTGATGGCTTTTAGTGTGGCAAAGTTGAGAATATATGTTGCTGGGATTAGACATGTACAGTAATGCATTAATCCTCCATTTTTGTGTGGGTAAAACGAGGGATATAGATCCTTTAGAAATTAGAGAAGTTTTAGAGGATTAGGAAGCTTGATTTCGCATCGGCAAGTGGAGCTTTGTGTCGTCGGTGAGTGGAAATGTGACTTATAGCTTTTTAAATGTTTGAAAGTGATGTTAGGAGTTTAGATTAAGCTTGAAACGCTTGTCTAAGCTCAGAAATAATTATTAGACAATTTCGCTCTCAATTTTGGTTTGGCAAAGTTGATTTTCTCATGCCTATGTTTATGTTTTGATACCTACTATTTTATGCATGTTTTGGAAATGGAGTATGATGCAAATGATCTTATATTGATGACATTTTAGTATGGCAAATAATTTGTGAAAAAGATTTCAATGATATGTAAATGCATGTTTTGTTGCATTGGAAATTAGTTTGAATGATGCATATGAAAAACAGTGAGGTATCATGTTTAATATGATATATATTGGCAAGTGGCAATGATTAAAAGTTATCAGATATAGTTGGCATTCCATAGGATTTAGAGTGCACTATAATAAGTTGCCTCATGTGTGTTGAGGGGGTTAATTGTGTCGTTTTCTCCACCATGGGAACTGCAGCGGTCGAGGGGTTAATTGTGCCTTATTCTCCCACTGGTGGCTTACGTATCACAATGGTTGAAGGGTTAATTGTGTCGCTTGCTCCCATTGTAGATATTATACATCATAGCCATTGAGGGGTTAAATGTGTCATTTTCTCCAATTATGGATATATGTGAAGTGGTCGAAGGAACCACTTGTGAAATCCGTGTATCTGATGTGTTTTGATAAAGAAAATGTTCTAATTTTGGGTTACTTGAAAGCCAATATATGAATTAATGTATCATGATGGATAAATATTTGGTGTATAACGAGATTTATACATGTTTTGCTCTTTAAGCTTTGCTATTGGATGAATAAGCATGTGAAGGCTTAAATTGAGGGTTTTGCATATAGGATTATGCATGAAATCCATGATACATGTTTTGCATATGGTTTAATATGCATGTTTTACAAAGGTAAAAAGGGTATGAGATGTTTAAGCATGATGTTTACAAAGTGTTTTGACTCAAATAGTTTAAATGCATTGATAAATGTTTTTAGAGCATCCCTCACTAGGCATTAAATGCTTACGTTCTCATTTCTCATCAATGCAGGAAAGTAAGCTTTCAAGCCAGCAAGCAAGTAAGGAGGAATCCAAGAATCGAATCATTTCAAGTATGGTTTTAATAAACGAACTTGTAGTAGTAAAAGGGCAATGTGGCCAAGTTTTACTTGGGATGGTCGTTTGCTTACTCCTTGTTTTGGACATGTTTTATTTGGTATTTTGGACATGTATGTGGTTATATGGTTTATTTGAGGGGTTGGGATGAGTTTTGCATGCTTGGGTAGAGACCATGCTTAGATCTACGGATTGTTTAGTTATGGATTGAATGTTCATATAACATGTTTAATTGGTTGTGGAATTGATGTTAAATATGTTATATGATGTTTGAAGCAAGTTTGATTGAGCCCAAGTGTCATATGTTCTACCAAGAGGTCATTACAAACTCAGTCGTACCGGTACTAGTCCTCAGGGATCAGTATGTGGGGCCTGTCAAGGCTCAAAATTATGTAAAATTGCACAGAGGTATTAGTACGTCTGACACTCATATCGATAATCCCCTCAAAAATTACACCTGGTATCAGTATGCGGGCAACCATATAGGTACGCCCTTTAGGTACTAGAATTCTCTATTTTGATATCGAACTACTTGTATCAGTACACCAGAGGACTTTATTGATACCCCTTGCAAAATAAATCAATATCGATACGAGCAAAGAGAGTATCAATACTCGGTCTATTATTTCTGGTATTATGCTTTGCTGAAGTTTGGATATTTGCAGTTTAGTACTTATTTCTTGATCATGCAATTAAATGAGCTTGGATGATTATTTTAAGTTGAAAATCATATTGTACGTAACCCGATTAATTAATTTTTGTTAACTTTGGATTTAAGTAAGTCCCTTTAGTTTTCCAAAATTACAATTTGGTCCCTAGAGTACATTATCTATCAATTAGATGTTAAATTGATGCCCGATTTAATTGTGAGTTTTGCACACTGCCAATATGATCACCTTAGGACTAAATATGTATTTAGACAAGATAAAAGAAAAAATGGACCATTTCTAAGTAATCATTCAGGTTTGTCTCGTCAAACCCAATATAGCTCGCTTGGTTCAGTCTGGCATCTAGGTCGGGTCAAGAGGGTTACAAAAAGGAACATTCGAGTCTCAAATACCTAAAAAATGCATGTTGTATATCGCCCATTGTAGGAACGGACAAGGATAGGAACAACTTCTATAAGACGTTGGCCAGTGTGTTTATTGTAAATGACATTGGCTGCAAGCAATACAGAGAGTGTGTTAAATAGATCTTACAAGGGTCTTAGAATGCCCTTCAGTAAAACAAAATTAGATAGTGCAACGGTCATTCCCCCCTCTGATTAAAGCATGGCACATATCGAGTGCATCACCTAACAAAAGTGCACCAGGGATCAGGTGTAGAGCGGCAACCATGATTCGATTCGGAATTACTCTTATGTTATCATTATTCTGTATTACAGATATAAAGATAGTGTACAGTCCAGGAAAAACCTAAAATGTATGAATCACATGGTTACCTCAATGATTCAATCGAATTTCCTAATGAATCGATAAAAGAACGATCCACGCACATACCTTGGGAGCCACCAGAGTTTTCATGTAATTTGCCACCACACCATCGAAAATCGAAGGTAAATTTCGACTAAGAATGTCAACCATGCATCAAATTTTGGTGTTGTTAATGGGATATAACAGTATAGGTGAAGGATCTGCTAATATAACAACTCCACAATGTTTATTTGGAAGTTTACAATTCATCAGAGCTAAACCAGCAAAATAAGAGGGGACATCAACCTGCAGAAACAAACATCTAAATATTTTCACAAACCATAACATGTTTTACCATTATAAATCAATCTTTACCCTAGGATTGCAGAGATAGCATCTCAAATTCGAGAAACAACCATTGCAGATGATGGTGAGAGGATCGTAAGCCGTCACCACTCGACCACTCTGGTCCTTGTAGTGTATTCCTTTGACAGTCTCATTTTCTTTAAGTAGAGATGTCACTATCCCTTTTTCTAGACTCACACTACATTATCACATCATCAAACACATTAATTTCAATCTCATGACATCTCATATCAAAATCGAATAAATATCGAGACAAAAAAGATAGAATACTTATGAAAAGATGCAGCTTTGTTTCGTAACCGTTGAACGAAACAACCATTACGAGAAATTTTTCCTGCAACATGGGACTTAAATTTTTCCAGAGAAAAAATTATGGGGGCTTCATTTCCATCCTTGTATAGAACATAACCCAGCATTCACTGAGCATCGATCTCATCGACACAATCTGCAGAACAACAACTAATGTGTAAGAAATTACGTTGTAGGCATCAAATTATTGCATAAGCTAATAAAAATCTGGGAATTTTCTAGTTTCATTACCTTCAAGGCCTAACTCAATTAACTTGAGGTATCCCGTGCATTAGAACTTCACCTACAACTCTATTAGGTCCATTCAAGTCCCTTTCGATCACTCGCACTCGACGACCATCCTGTAACATGTAAACTAGGGGTGAGCAAAACTCGACTCCAAATTAAGAATTATACCATCATTAATATGTAGATACATGGATCTTTCTAAGAGCATAAGCAAGAACGGCATCGACAACTCCGACGCCGACTATGATAATGTGTGTAGTCCTAACAGTCTCATAATTTTTTGCTTTGTTTACACAATTTTCATTTGGAAACTCTATGAAAGCTGTTGTTTTCAGCTTGCTCGGTCCCTTGAATCTTACAAGAGACTTATGGTACAAGAAAACAAGCCCTAGAAGAGGAGCTAGAACACCTGCAACTCCCACTATTTATGATCATCCATTGGTTTGTGAACAAGAAGATTATAGAATGAATCATGGAGAAAGAAGAGCTTAAAGGAAAGTGGAGCAATGAAAGATGAGTGAAGTTATAGCTTGTTTTGGTTTGCTTGTGATAAGTGTAGAATATTACATATTTTTAGCGTTAATTATTCCTTATTTTTCACTTGGATACTACTAATTTGTCACTTTCGGGTCTTGTTTTGGTTAGGAGCTTTATTGGACTATGTCAGACAAGACCAACAAATGAAGGCAAAATTTGGATATTCACTAGATGTCATGGCAAAAGTCGTGGACACGACCTGAGGAACGATATAGTTCAAGCCCGAGGAGCAGTAGATTTCGGCGATACATTCAGCATCTTCTAGAAGGCAGATAGGCATTATCCCAAAGTTGAAATTTAGAATTATGTTTAAGGATAAATACCTGAGAGATAAATATGGGATTATCCATAAGATAAAGCGAAATTCAACCAGAGCCACATGTTTCAAATTAATTATCTTTATCTTTTGTAATAAACCATTGATTTAAATGAGGGCCACTAGTTTAAAATATTTATCCCATATTTTATCATTGATTTTAGATATTTTTTTACTTTATCTCTTTAAAATCTTTGTGTATAAATACCCCTTAGGTTCAACCTTTAAAACTCATATTGGAATTTGTATTTCCCTTGGGGAATTCTATAGCAATTTATTTTCTTTTCATCTTTTACTATATTCTTTTTCTTAATTTTTCATACCATAATGCTAAGCATGATCCAATCCATGCTTAGCTAAATTTCCACTTAGCTTAAAGCTTTGTGATGGCTCAATTCTAATCGTGAGAATTGAGTTTACACTTAACAACTCCGAGAAGAATTCTTCGATTCTCTGTAAACTAAGAGTGGCAATTGGCCATTCTTTTAAAAGTTACATCATCTTCAACTCAAAAAGTCAACGTTGATTTGAAAGGTGTTTTAGCTTGCGGTTTGGGAGTTGGATCGGTTGGTCGTAATTTGGCTTCCTATGAACAAACTTAGCAGTGATCCGTTAAGGGGAATCAAGATCGAGTTTGATTCTCTATAAGACACCATAACCCGATTTGGGCTCTTCCAATACTCAAACTAACTTAGTGCTAACAACGATAGACGTGGTTAGACCAACAAGGATCAAATTTCAGAGATAAGACTTAGAAATCTAGATTAACCAAAGAGAAGAGTTAGTTGTAGGGTTGGGCCTTGCAGACTGTAACCAGTGTACTATCTAGGAGGGAAGATCTATTTTGATGATCGATCGAAATTGAGGCTACCAAAGCCTAGGGCTATCTCATCATCATTGAATTTTTTCTTTACAATTTTCGATTTTATTTACCAGTTATTTTTATTGCTCCTCCTCTTGCAGCTAGGGAGTTAATTTCAACAATGGCTGCTAATGCCCAACAATTTCTTCTGAGAAATAAACCCACTAGACGGGTTTATAAGATAAGTACTCATTCTATTGAAGCAAAACTTGATAAACTCACTGATATAGTTCAAACTTTGCTTGTAGGTAAAATAGGCATGCCTATGCCTCAACAACACCTACCTCAAAAGTCATCCCTGGAGACAATAGTAGAGAGATTGGCAATTAGCACAGAAAAGCTCCAACAAAACACCGAGGTGCATTTTTAAGAACTCGACAAACATATGAGCCAACTTGCGCTAAGGGTAAGCCGATTAGAATCCCAAAGAAAACTACCATCTCAAATGGAACCAAATCCGAGACAAAGTGTATGTGCCATTACCCTACGAAGTAGAGCTGTCATCGAATATGGATCCAATGAAGGCACTGACGCCAAACACATAAAGGAGAAAAAAGAACCAAAACCACCCAGAAAGCCTCCCGTGCCATCAGCGTATGTCATGCCTCTTCTATTCCCAGGAAGGCTTACTAGCGCAACAAAGAAAGCAAAGAAAAAGAGATTTTTGAAATGTTTCGAAATATTGAAATCAACATTCCACTCCTCAAATCAAACAAGTCCCAAGATATGCGAGATTTTTAAAAGATCTCTGTACAAACAAAAGAAAACTCTTCGGGAATAAAAAGATAAGTCTAGGTGAGAATATTTCTGCGATTTTTCAAAGAAAATTTATACCTAAGTATAAGGATCAAGGTATGTTTGCTATTCCATGTAAAATAGGTAATGTAGGCATCAAAAAGGCTATGTGTGATCTTGGTGCATCAATTAATGTTATGTCTTTATCTATTTTTAAAGTACTAAACATGGGTGGTTGTTCAGTTAGCTGACAGGTCAGTGGTGTATCCGGAAGGAGTCCTGGAAGACGTTCTAGTAAAGGTAAATGAGTAGATATTTCCAGCAGATTTTTACATCATTAACATGGTGAATGAACGCTCTAATAATTCATCCGATATCTTGCTTGGATGACCATTTTTGAGCAATGCACAAACCAAAATCAACGTGCGAAGTAGAACACTCACCATGGAGTTCGATGGAGAAGTGGTGAAATTTGATGTTTATAGGGCCATGAAATATCCTAATTCTATGGCAAATGTTAACTTTATCGATAAAATTGAACCATTTGTTGATTATAACTTTTATGATAAATTGTGCAGGGACTTGAATGATGAAGCTGATATGTCAGTAGAGTTAGAAAATATTTCTAACATTGAGTTGAATTGGTGCTTAGAACATTCAAAGACTAAACCTTTACCTTCAATTTTGCAGGCGCCAGAGATCGAATTGAAACCACTTCCGGATCATTTAAAGTACACTTTTTGGTAAAAGATATATCTTGTCAGTAATTATTTTAGACAAACTTTCAAAGCTGAAAGAGATCCGAAAAAAATGCTTACGTGAATGACTGAATCTACAATGATAAAACGAATTAACTCCACGATCGTAAAATTTCTCTTAAAGAGGTTCTCAGTTGGCAAGAAGTATTTATCGTAGAGCCTGTAGTTTGAATGGGGTCGTCGAGCTAACGGCGTTAAATAAAAGCGCTCCAATGGGAGGCAACCCATTTTTATTATTTCCATTTTTTTATTCATTATTGCTATTTTTTCTCTTTTCTTTTTATTGGTATTTACGTTTTTTAGGTACACCAAGGATCCTACCAATTTGATCGAACTTGAATGAAAGATTATGGCATTTATTCGCGTGGGCAGTAGTTTGGGATTTTACCACAAATAATGAGCCATTTTTGTTCCCCAAATGCAGCCCCATCTTGCGCCTAAAGCAAAACCCCATGAAACTCACCGTTTCATTAAAACCACCCCCATCACGTGTATTTTTTTACCTAGACCCTCCACTCATCTTTTATTTCTTTTACAATAAAAACCCTAGCCTCATTTTCTTTTCTTCTACATCATCTCCCAAACAGTCGCACACCACCACTGTCTATTCCCATGCCACCGAACATCCATAGGTACTAGACATGAAGAGTATTCTATCTCTTTTTCACTTTTGTGTTTTACTTTTTATCCCGTATTAGGGACAATACATTCTAAGTGAGGGGGTGGAATAAATTTTTTCCTTGCTTATTCATGTTAGTTTGAGGGTATATTTTGGTGTTTATGATTGTTGCTCGTCTAGACCGACTTAGGAGTTTTGCTTTAATCCTCTAATGCCAATGCTTGAATTAATTGGGTTACACATGTATAAACTGGTTTGGGCACTTGAATGAACTTGATAATTGTTTTTAACTTAGTGGTACAACTTTCATTCTTGCTTAAATATGAGTTTGGTTTGTATCGCTAATATTTGTTTGACGTTGTCATCAAGTGTGTTGCTTCATGGTGAGATGATCGTGAGTGGTTGATCGGGGTATGTTACCGAATTGGATGTCGGGGCGAGGTGCTTGGGTTGTCATCTCATTTTCAATACAAAGATTTGAGTGAAGTGTTGAGACTACAGAGTTAAAAATGAAAAAAAAAAGTGAAAAAGGTTAAGAAAAAAGTGAAAAAGAAAAAAAAGAAAAAAAAGATACAAAAGGGAAGAAAAATAAAACTCACTCTCCGCCAATCGTACACCACAATGAGGAAGGCTAGTCTTGGTTCGATGATGTTTCCCCCCAAGAGCGAACGAAAAAAAAATTGTATAGTTGATTGTTGTTCACTTAGTTGATTGCTTTTTGTTGGTTCATTTTTAGTGCTCTTATCTGATTATCTTGTTTAACTTTTTCGATCCAAACATGTTTTTAAGATTTTAGTGAAACTTTTAAGTTTTAACTAACTGACGGAAATGAAATTTAGAATATGCTTGAGGACAAGCATTGAATAAGTGAGGGGGAATTTGATAAGTGTAGAATATTGCATATTTTTAATGTGTTTATTCTTCATTTTCTTGATATATATACTCCTAAATCGTTTCTTTTGGGCTTTATTTTGGTAGGAGCTTTATTAGACTATGTTAGCCCAAAACCAACAATTGAAGGCAGATTCTGGATATTCACTGGATGTCATGGCAAGAGTCATGGGCACGACCTGAGGCACGACGCGGTCCGCTTTCGATGCAGTATATTTCGGCAGTACAATCAGTAGCTTCTAGAAAACGGACCAGCATTATCTCAAAATCAAAATTCGAAATTATCTTAAGGATAAATGCCTGGAAGATAAAGATGAGATTATCCAAAAGATAAAACATAATTCAACTAGAGCCACATGATTTAAATCAGTTATCTTTTGTGATAAATTCTTGGTTTAAATTTAGTCCACTAGTTTAAAATATTTATCCTTTGTTTTATCTTTTATTTAGGGTTTTGAGTTATTTTATTTTGTTATGATTCTCGAGTATAAATACCCTTTAGGATTCAACATTTGAACTCAGATTAGAATTTGTATTTCCCTTGGTAAATTCTATAGTAGTTTACTTTCTTTTCATTCTTTTACTTTATTCTTTATTTATTTTCCATACAAAATGCTAAGCATGATCTAATCCATACTTAGCTAAATTTTCACTTAGCCTAAAGCTTTGCAATGGCTCAATTCTAATCGTGAGAATTGAGTTTAAACTTAACAACTCCGAGAAGTATTCTTCGATTCTCTGTAAACTAGGATTGGCAATCGGCCATTCTTTTAAAAGTTACTACATCTTCAACTCAAAAATTCGACATTGATTTAAAAGGTGTTTTAGCTTGCGGTTTGAGAGTCGGATCAGTTAGTCGTAATTTGGTTTCTTGTGAACAAACTTAGCGTGGTCTGTTAAGGGGGAATCAAGATCAAGTTCGATTCTTTGTGAGACACCATAATTCGAGTTGGGCTCTTCCAGTACTCAAACTGACTTGGTGCTAACGGTGATAGACATGGTTAGACCAACACATATCAAATTTTGAAGATAGTCGTGGAAATCTAGATTAACCAGGAAGAAGAGTTAGGGGTTGGGCCCTACAGACTGTAACCAACATACTATCAAGGAGGGAAGATCCATTTCGATGATCGATCAAAATTGAGGCTAGCAAAGCCTAGGGCTATCTCATCATCATTGAATTCTTTCTTTACAATTTTCTATTTTATTTACCAGTTATTTTTTCCTATTATCTCTAAAATCTCTTTTTTTATTTTCTTTGCAGATCAATCAAATCAAGAAGCGAAGCTGTCAATTTCCTTAGTACCTGTGGATCAGCCCTACATCTCTATATTACTTTCAATATTTAATTACTAGAGATTAAGATTATTTATTGGACAATTTCGGCACTTGTAAATAAAATAGAAAATTGTAAGGAATTCAATGATGATGAGATAGAATAATTCTCAGAGTTGTTAAGTGTGAACTCAATTCTCACGGTTAGAATTGAGCCATCGCAAAACTTTAGGCTAAGTGGAAATTTAGCTAAGCATGGATTGGATCATGCTTAGCATTATGGTATGAAAAATAAAGAAAAAGAATAAAGTAAAAGATGAAAAGAAAATAAGCTGCTATAGAATTCACCAAGGGAAATACAAATTCCAATCTAAGTTTTAAAGGTTGAACCTAAGGGGTATTTATACACACGAATTTAAAAGAGAAAGTAACAAATCTCTTAAATCAAAGATAAAATAAGGGATAAATATTGAAAACTAGTGGCCCTCATTTAAATCAATAATTTATCACAAAAGATAAAGATAATTAATTTGAAACATGGGGCTCTGGTTGAATTCTGCTTTATCTTCTGGATAATCTCATATTTATCTCTCAAGTATTTATCCTTAAAGATAATTCTAGATTTCGACTTTGGGATAATGTCTATTTGCCTTCTAGAAGCTGATGACTGTATTGCCAAAATCTGTTGCTCCGCAAGCTCAGACTGTGTCGTGCCTACGACTTCTGCCATGACATCTAGTGAATATCCAAATTTTGCCTTCATTTGTTGATTTTGGGCTGACATAGTCCAATAAAGCTCCTAACCAAAACAAGCCCAAAAAGTGACAAATTAGTAGTCTCCAAGTGAAAAATGAGGAATAATTAACACTAAAAATATGCAATACTCTACACTTATCAGCTTGGCATGTTTACTTCTTTAAAATTTAATCTTCTTATTGTTTTTGTTTTGAACAAAACCATGTGTTGCTTTTTAGTATCTCTATGTATATCCTATACTAAAAAATTAAACCTACATTCTAACTTATGTTGGATTGATAGGCGGGGCGAATTCAGGAATTCAAATATAGGTTCAAAATATTTTTTTCTCATGTGAGTACGTAGATTTTTATTTTTCCCCATCCATGCTAAATTATTTAAAAAAACACTAAAAATCCCAAAAATAAGGTGCAATTGCTCTTCTAGATGGTCTTGTAAATCTGTCACTGCTAATACAGATAGGGACACGGGTACAAGGACAAAAATGGGGATGAAAAACTATAATTTTCAAAATTACAGGGTACGAGTACGACAAATGTGCCACAAATATAAAATAAAGTTTATATTCTAAAAAATCTAAAAGTAAAAAAAATATGTCATATGAGCATGACATCACAGATACTTATATACTTTTGAATCATGTGAGCAAGACAAATTCAAAAAGAAAAAGGAAAAAAAACAAAGAAAAGGTGGGAGAATAGTAGTAGTAGAAGAAGAAATAATGAGATAAAATATTAACGGGTATCAAACCTTATCTAATATATTTTTGGTAAGGGGACGTATTGGGTACGTGGTACGAGCTTAGATTGAAGTACACGTGCTTCGTAGATTCTAACTTTAAATCTTAAATTCTATAGTCTGAATCCTAAAAACTAAACCATACACCATAGATCCAAAATCACAAACCTAAAACCCTAACTATAAACCAAACTTTTTAATGTTGAAACATATATATGAACATCATAAAGGATAAAAACATTTATATTCTTTTGTTTTAAAGATAAATTACACTAGATATCATTAAACGTGTATTAATTATATCGCTAAATCTTAAAACGTTTTAATTATACCATCAAATTATAAACTTAGAAACGACCTAATGTAAAAGAGAAAATATTTTATATATTGACGGTAAAAAATTCTTTAAACGGGTCTAATTTAGAGTTTAAATATATAATTTAAGAATTTATGTTATTCTCAATTTAAAATTTAATGTTTATAGTTATAAATTAGAGTATAAAATAATTATATTAATGTTCAAAATAATGTCCATGTTTTGGAAGATTATATGACTTTTTTTTTATTTTCTTCCTTTCTTATCCTTTCTTGTCCTAACATGTAGCACAATATACAACATCCGTACATGATTCAATAGTTTTTTTATTAAATAAAGAGATTATATTTTTATGTTAGAATTTAAACCTATATAAGACGAGGTAATATAAACATTTTTAGCCACTGAACTAATTAGTGAATTTCCATACATAATACAACTGTTAATTTTGTATATCAATTAATAATACTAACTTATTTATAACTTCAATTTAAGAAATTACATAAAATTTTACAATTTTTATTATAAAATAAATATTTAAATTATATACTTTTAGATGTTTAAAGTTTTTTTGTTAAAACAAATGTCAACTATTTCATTTTGTTTATATTTTAAAGTTAAATCATCAATTTTTTTATAAAAAAATTATCACTCAATTATTGTTTGACACGTGTTGTAATTTTTAATTTACTTTATTTTTATTTAAAATTTTAATTTAAAAAAGTTCCTAAAATTCTTAGTTTTTCACAAAACTCCTAAATTTTTAAATCATTATAACTCTAAATCCCTACTACAATCTAACATCATCGAAATCAACCGCCACAACCATTCCTTTCATGACCGGTGCAGGACAAAGGAAAATCGGTGGTGCAAAAGAGGTTGAGCATCCAACTTTTTTTTAAACGTATTATGTTACACATTTTTTTTTATCTCCTACAAACATTGTTGTTCGAACTTAAGACATTCAAAAAACTAAAATATCTTATGCCATTAAGGAAGGGCAGAGTCATAAAAATTAAATTACGGTGTTATAGTTTAAAAAAATAAAATTAGTTAAAGCAAAAAATCAAACAATGGATGTCATTTTTTTAAGAGAGTTAAATTATTTTTAAACATGTATTGATATTATTTTAACGTAATATTAATTTTATTGTTTATATAAAATTTATAAAGATTTTTTATTTTTCAATGAATTTTGGGTGTTAAATTCAAACATGAAAAAACTTAACTGCACGTGGATGGAGTCAAAAATTGTTGTGTTGTGTATAGCATATGCGTTTAAATTTGCCGCATCAAACACAAATACTATCCATTGAAAATAGTGTTATTATTTAGGCGAAAAATAGGTGCCCAAAGTATTTTTTTTTTAACTTTAGGTGTCTAAAGTAATTTTTTATAAAAATAGGTACCTAAAGTTTTAAAAGTTATAATTTTAGGTCCTGACCGTCAATAGGTGTTACATTTTTTAACCAATCAATGCTTGACACGTGGCATATTTAATTTATTTTTTCAATTTTTAAAGAAAAATACCCAAAAATTTCTGTTTTCAAACAACCTAGAATTTTGAAAATTTTACAAAACAGTTCTTAAATCCCTAAAATTACCCAAACCCCCCAAGTCGCACCGCTTCTGCCGTCGATCGTCGTTCCTGAGCACACCAGTTTTGTCGTCGGACTAAGCGGTCATTTCTCTCAACACGGCGTCGTCGAAAACGGTAAACGACGTGCAGCCGAATGTCGAACGTTGAACACGAAATCGATGTTCGGCTGACACTCCATTCGTCGCTTTCGGCGATTCCGTGTTGGGGGAAATGACCGCCTTGGTCCGACGACCAAACCGGTTTGCTCATGGGCGGCAACCGGCGGCAAAAGCGGCAGCGATTTGGGGGCTTGGGTTTGGGTAATTTTAGGGACTTCGGGACTGTTTTGTAAAATTTTTAAAATTTTAGGATTTTATGAAAAACAAAAAAAATTGGGTATTTTTCTTTAAAAAAATTTAAAAAATAAATTAAATATATCACGTGTCAAGCCTTGATTGATTAAAAAAAATAACACTCATTAACGGTCAGGCACCTAAAATTATAACTTTTGAAATTTTAAGCACTTATTTTTATAAAAAAAATGCTTTAAGCACCTAAATGTCAAAAAAGCATACTTTAAGCATCTATTTTTTATTTAAACTTATTATTTATTATCTTTAAAAGACAATTATATGTCTGCGCAATATATATATTTTCGAAGGGATAAGAGTAATTAACATATTAATAATAGGGTAAACAATTAAATCGTGTGTATTTTGATAATATTTTTTTATGACGGACGAGTAAACTAAAGGTGGCATCGATAAGGAGTCTATGTCTATGTGTCATGTTTTAGGAAGGCAAGTTGAAAACTCCTGAAAAGAAAGTAATAGTCTTGTGACACATATTCGTGATTTACGAATTTGGCGCAGAAGCCCAACAGTTGAGGGTTAAATGGAGGAGAGATCTCTGGGCGTTGTTGCGTGCTTGACTGTTGTTTGCTATTCTGGGAGATGAACGAACGAAATAGCCCAGCAAAATCAGTTGCATCCAGACGCAATTTTCATGTGCTACTCCGTTATCATTTTGTTTTGCTTTTACAAAAACTTTCGATTACGATGTCGTTATCTATTTTGGTTTAATCACTGTATTCGACACATTAGTTGGTTAATTTGGATCGAGTTTTGTAGAGGTCCAATATGAGAACGACCCTTCAAACTTTTAATTTTCTCCATTCATAACGTCATAATTCGTACACTGACTTTATTTAAGGGACCTAACGCCCTCATCTCGCTAGATTAACTAGTTGTTGGTGATGTTTTTTATTGATATAATACTACGTTTAATAAGTGGTGTGTATGCATTCTGTCAATTTAATTTTAATTCTATATAATATAATAATTTTGTCATTTTATATTTACAAATTCTATTGTTTTGATCCAGAAACATATTATTAGAGGTGAGCAAAACTCGATTTGACATAAAAAAATTAATTAATTTACTTAATGTGAATTTTATATTGACTCGAAAAAATTTTAAATAATTTTTTTATTATAATAAGTGAGATTTGAAAAGATTGGATGATGTGGGGTGGGGATCGATGGATTGTTGTGGGTATGGTGATGAGTGATGGTGCTTGGGGTTGATAAGGGATAATGATGATGTGTTTTGAGGACAAAAACATATAAAAGAAATTAAAATTATATTTTATAAAGAAATAATAAATGGACAGATATATATAAATATATTAAAATTCTTCATTATTGACGTGACACTATTTCGATTTTAATAACCCGCGTTACTTTATAATAACATAATAATGAAGTGCTACGAGAAATATCAAACTTAATACAAACACAAAACATTATGTTTCTGATCAATCCATGGAGTTTCTTCTCAGACATTTCTGACCTTATTTCTAGGGGGAGTTCTGTAATATGCAGGCACAGTTAGTGGGAAGAACATTTCTCTCACTCCTTCAGACCATATGAAGGGCAATAGAACACTTGATGCAACCTGAAAAACAACAATCATAGGGATGTTAGCGGTAATTCGAATATTCATGTCGTGTTCGTGTTGTGTAATTAAGAACTGTTTAGTATAAATTACCGACCCAAAGGAGTTCAGCCCCGCTTCGCAAGCCTTTGGGAGAAGGAAACGGAAGTAACAATCGGCCAACACCGTACATTGCCATGGCCAAGAAATGGAATAACAGGATGAATGGACGAGGGCATAGACCGGCGATCATGGCTGATAATCCATCTGCGAATACACCTCCGAGTCTCGTGTAGCCGAAACATGTCTGCTGCATAGCCTTCATTGCAGGATCGGACGAGGCGCTGAACACCTTGTGTAGGACGTTAGCTAGTGTGTTTATTGTAGATGACATCGGCTGCAATGCGGTTAAAGTTCAAACAGAATTATACCAGTTTTCTTCATTCGAAATGTACATGAAGCACGAAGTCTAGCTTACCTTCCTCAGGGTATAAAACGAGTTGAGATATTCGGAAACGGCGAGTGCATCGGATAGACCATGCAAGGGTCTTAGAAGATCCCTGAGTAAAACAACATCAGATAGTGCAACGGTCATTCCCCCTCCGGTTATAGCGTGCCGCATATTGAATGCATCGCCGATCATGAATGCACCGGGGGTAGGGTGTGAAGCCGCTGCCATGATTCGAACTGGCATTACTCTTATGTTATCCTTCTTCTCTATTGCAGATAAAAAGGAATTGTACAGTTCAGGAAGAACCTGAAATGTATAAACCAGATTGTTACTCCACGGATTCAGCCACTTCCCCGAAACGAATCGATTCAAGGAAGATCCACACATACCTTGGGAGCCACCTGAGTTCTCAAGTAATGTGCCATTTCGCCATCAGAAACCGACGGTAGATGTTCACTAGGAACATCCACCAAGCAGCGGATTTCGGTGCTGCTAATGCGATAAGACAGGACGGGTGAAGGCTCTCCTAAGATAAACGTCACGTAATCTTCATTCGGAAGCTTACAGTTGGTAAGAACAAAACCAACAAAATGAGAGGGGACATCAACCTGCAGAAACAATCAAAACATTCATATATTCTTAGACAAACCATATATACAATTTCAACAAGAGCGCTTCCTAAAATTTCACCTTAGGATTGCAGAGAGAGCGTCGCATGTTCGAGAAACAACCGTCGCAGACGACGGTGAGAGGAGCGGAAGCCGTCAGCGGTCGGCCACTCTTATCCTTGTAGTGCACTCCTTTGACAGTCCCATTTTCTTCAATCAGAGATGTTACAGTCCCTTGTTCTAGACTTACACTACATGATCATATCATCAAACACATGAATTAATTGTGATCCGAAGAAAAAGTACTACGAACTCGAAACATGAACCGAATTTTCGGAGAAATTACTTGTGAAGAGATGCAGCTTTCTTCCGCAACCTCTGAACAAAACGACCATTATGAAATAACTTTCCTGCAACATCGGACTTGAACTTTTCCAGGGGAAAAGACAGTGTGGCATCCTCCCCATCCTTGTACAGAAGTAGACCCAGAAATGGCTGAGCATCAATCTCCTCTACACAATCTGCAGAGCCAGTGTTCCATGTTAAAATTCGTAATGTTCCATTGCGACTGGGGGTGAGCAGAAATTGACTCGAAAAAATCAAACTTATCACTCAATTTGTCATGAATCGAATCGTAATTTTACAAACTCGACTCGACTAGAAAATTTTTTAAATAAGGTTTAAGTTACAAAATAAAACTTTGAATAACTTAAAATTTTTAATAATTAGTTGATGGGTTTTCAACTTTGAGTTGTCTCTCGATTCTGCCTCATATATGTACATGCATGCATATCATATATGCTTAGAGAGCCGTTTAACTTGGAACACATTAGTACAATAACATTATAAATGTTACAATTAAATATGAAAAAAAACTCGAATAACTCGACTCAAATCAAATTTCATAAACTTACTTGACTAGAAAATTCGAGTTAATTGCACCACACTTCCCCTCTATGACTCTCATTCTAAGTCTACCCCTAAATTTTTAAGTGTTTCAATTTCATCTCAAACTATAGCTCTCATTCTAAATTGATCTCAAACTCTTTGAATATTGTATTTTAATCCTCAAATTATCGTTTTTGCCACATCATATTATTACATGATACACATCAATGTTTACATGGCAATTAACAATTTTATAACGGTGTTATTAACATGGAATATAATTAATATGTACTGATTATTTAGGGATGAAATTAAAATGTTCAAAAGTTTGAGGACCAATTTAAAGTGAAAGTCATAATGTGAGGATGCAATTAAAATATTTAAAAGTTTCATGAGTAATAAACTCAATTCGACTAGCTCTAAATATTTTGACCGACTCGAATGTTCACTCCTAATTGCAACCTCTATTTAAATCGCAGGTTTTTCTTGTTTACCCTCGAGGCCTAACTCAATCAACTTGAGGTGGCCTCCCGGCATTAGGCCTTCGCCGGCGATTCTGCAAGGCGCATTCAAGTCCCTCTCGATCACTCGAACTCGACGTCCGTCCTGCAAACATTCGAATCCACAACCTCGAACATAATCTATAAAACAGATAAGATAAATCCAATTTGAGATGATGAAACTGGGGACCTTTCCAAGAGCATAGGCAAGAGCTGCACCGGCAACACCAGCACCGACTATGATAACATCTGTTGTTCCAACAGCCTCACAGTTTTCTCTTGGAACATCCATGGAAGCTGGCCTTTTCAGATTGCTCCGTCCCCTAGCTCTTACCAGAGAGTTGCAGTACCAGAAAAAAAGCCACAAAAGAGACGCTACAACACCTGCAACTGCAACCATGTAATGGTCAGCCATTGCTGTAAGAACAACAAAAGTTAATGGAGAAGAAGAGGAGA
The DNA here is from genome assembly GCA_019671005.1 of Hibiscus mutabilis. Lineage (NCBI taxonomy): Eukaryota > Viridiplantae > Streptophyta > Magnoliopsida > Malvales > Malvaceae > Hibiscus > Hibiscus mutabilis. Next base: position 559,616 of record CM033751.1, on the reverse strand, counting down.
AAACAATGAAAGGTGAGTGAAGTTGGTTTACTTCTTCAAAGTTTAACCGAAAGGGCAGATTTATAGTATGATTTTTTTTCTTCGTTCATGGCTTCTGTCAGTGCAAGTGTCACTTGGCAGTTTGTCTGATTCACAAGTTGCTTATCCCTTTGCGGCAATGGCACTTGCCACGTAGTATGTGTGTTCATTTCCGGGTACCCGGCTTATCCGGGTATCACACATGTCGATCCATGTTCCGACCCACTTTAACCGGGTATTCGCTATTTGGGTACCCATAAAATTCGGATGACCGAAAAATGGATACCAATAAAATTTGGGTATTTAAAAAATCGAGTAACGGATATCCGGTTCACAATATTTATTTATTTATTTAAATTTATTTTTTTTAAATTCTATAGTAAATACATAAAATTTAAAAGTTCATTATACATAATCCAAATACAAAAATTAGTGATTTAAAATTAGTTTTAAGATGAATATTTGGATATATATTAAAGTTTATCACCAAAAAGAAATTAAAAATATTAATCTCATTTTTTTCTTTTAAATCTTATATTAACAAATTAATAAAAATATATTTGAAAATTTTAAAACTTTAAAGTTCATAATACAAACATAGAAATAATTTAAAGACTTAAATTTAGTTTTAGGTAAAAATATTAAGGAACCTAAAATAAAAATATAATTTAAAACTAAAAAAATAAATATATTAAAAGTATCGGGTCAGGTCGGGCACTCGGTTACCAAAAATTTTGGCCCAGACCCGGCCTAACTACCAGGAAAAAATCCTAGGTCGAGTAATTTTTTTAGTAGAATACTCGTTTTTTTCATCTCGGATCGGGTCAACCGGATCGGGTAGTTTTAAACACCCCTACCACGTAGCATCTGGTTTGCGTTGACAATAAAATGTCAATACCAAAGATAAGGGACATGCTAAAGTGCGACACCTTAGGGTGCGACTAAAATACGGTCTTATACAAATTTTTATTATTTTGGTAATAATTTATATCGAACTGGGTAATAATTCGGGTAGAATCAAAATTCTTATTAATTGAGTAAATATTGATGTAACTATATAAATTCTTATCAACTGCGTAAGAATTTTGTGTAGATTTTCTTTTAGGTAAGAATTTGTGTAAATACACAAATTTTTATATTATAACCTAAATCCTTATCATTTGGGTAAGAATTTATATAGATTGTCAGAATTTGTATTGAGTCATCTCATTTTAACTGCACCTTAAGGGTGCCTTACGACGGAACTTTCCCAAAGATAACTAGCTTTCAAGTTGGATTCTTCTTGGCAAGGTTTTTTTTCTTCTCTTTTGTAGCCTGAAGTTTTTTCTTTACAACACAATAAGATAATTTTTTTAGTATATGATATAATTTATGGTAGTATCCGTTTAATTTTTTATAACATATAATCTTTGCAGATAAATTGTTCGAATTTAGGTATACTAGGAATAACAACACTTCCTTTTCTACTAAAACTACTTGGAAGGTTCTACGCACTAAGATATAAACAGAAATCATATGCCGCATTGCGGTTCCTATTTATGCCCACACACTAAAAAAGTAGATTTAGGATTAATATAAGGTATACGGTTTATTTTTTAGAGTTTAGGATTTAAAAAATATGGTTAGGATTTAGGATTTAATTTTTTGGGTATGAATATAGATACAAAAAGGGTCATATGATTTTTGTTCATACGATATAAATATAAATATTTAAGCTATATTAATTATGAATATTAGAGTTATAATCCAAATACTATTTTGGGTTGGCCCGAATATTTATAAAGAAGCAGTGACAAAAGTAGGGGTTTGATCATGCAGGCGAATAGTTAGAAATAGGTAACCTATCCCTAACAGAGCTATTCAAATTCGTGTGAAACTCTACAATTCTCCTTTTGGATATCCCTTGGAATAGTTAGAACCTCAGTTTGAGTATAATGACATTCTGTGCAAGTTGTATTTCTTTTTCGATATGGTGAAATTTTCTCATTCTTTGTCCGTGGTTTTTCTATCTAAGGTTTTTCACGTAAATCTTGGTATTGATTTATTTATGCGTTTGCAATTGTTTATTGTTTTACCATTATTGTTCCGATAAATATAACAATGAACCTACCACTGCTTTTGGGCAATTTATTTCCCTTCAATGGTTAGATTCGAGCTATACTATATGTATGAATAGGACTAGATCATTATTAAGTGTGAAAAAGTACTATATTTTATACTCTTTTTACTTAGATTATTGTTTAGACTTAGGCACATTTAGTTGCATTTATAGTAATTCATGCATAAGTTTCTAGTCATTCTATTTATTGGGCTTGGCCTTGCATTTAGCTATTTTTGTAGAGAAATCATTGTTGTTTTGCTTTCTTTTGTGTAGGGACGAATTGCCGAGCCATTGTCGAGCGGTTGCCAGGGCAAGTTGAGGATAAATGTAGAATTTTCAAGAATTATCCATTATCCTTATCACATTAGATAAAGCTCAAATTCAAATTAAAAGCTGCTGAGATAAAGATAATAAGATTATTCGCTCTAATTCAAAATTCAAATAGAGATTTCTACGTCTATACAAATGCATTACATCTTCAACATCAACAACGATTGGAGAGAGGAGGATCGAAGTGAGAGTGAGATCGACTCAAGAAGGAGGATTTGTTCAAGGAGGAGTTTGACTCCTCTATATTTTTATTTCTCTTTTTATCTTTTGATTAAACCGATGTATGGGGTTAATTCTTTGTTGATTTCTTTCAACCCAGCCATGAACTAAATTAATTGGCTTGGGTTATTGGGTCTATAGTGTTTGTGATCGAATGAGTTATTTTGGTTTTTAATTCAATAAATCGTTGTTTATTCATTTTTTGGTTCGTTATTTAATTCCAAGTGAACTAGGGAGAGGGACTTGGATGAATATATTTATCTAGGCTCGGGAGAGCTAGATTCACAAAACGATTGGATGCGGTTTCCATTTAAACAGCCGTTGGTGGAAGCTAATTCGCCGTAGGGATAAGGAGTGAATTTCAGCGACTAACAAGAGTACATTGATCGATGATGTCCACCCAAGGTTAACGCAAAGATGTATTACCGAGACTTGCACAATCATCAGTTCTTCGGGTAGGGAAAATTCGAAGGCATTGAAGAACACTTCGTCGAACATCGAAGGGCAATTAACTGTCACGAAAATTCGTCCGGCAACAACATCATTACATTTAATAACCCAGCCTACTATCTCAACTCGGTTTCCTTTTTCATTTATTTAAATTCCTTTAGACTTAGTTTATTTTACTTATCATTATCTATCATCATCAATTTATTTCTTTTACAGTGCAATAACTTAAGCAAAGTGGCCCAAACCAATCCCTATGGAGACGATACTTAATACTTATCACTTTATTACTTGTGACATGTATACTTGTTGTAGCGACCTCTCGAAATCGCTAAAAAGAAATAAGAAAATAATTTTGTGAATTTTTTTTCGAAAATTTTGAATTTTTCGTGAAGATTTTTGAAATCTTTGATTTTTTGGGTATTTTTGAAAAGTTTTGAAAATTGAAGATTTTTATTTTGAAAATTCATTTTTTGAAAAATATAGACTGGAGGTTTTAGAAAGATAAAAGACTAGAGTCGCCATCAATCATTTTTAAAGGCAGACCGGACACCAAAAGTGAAACCATAGATTCTTTTTAAAAAACGGGTACGGGAGTCAGTTACGGATGGGGAAGGATTAACACCCCCACACTGCCCAAAATTGGTACCTAGTAGAATATAATTTATCTTTAATTGGAAACTTGCGAGTTCAAATTTAAATTAATTTAAGATCCGTTTAAAAATGTAAGTAAATTTTAAAGGCCCCATTATTCGATAGCAAACGAATGAACCACCATCACTGCAACTGATACTGGCCCTATTTACTATCGGATAAAAGGGCACCGCATTAACGGTTAAATAAGTCAAATACGAGGGAATAAAATAAAACAAATATCCACATACGAAATAAAATATAAAGACGTAAATTAAAAATTCGGAAAAGGACCAGATCGAACAAGATAAAGAAAAAATCTGGAAGAAGGACCAGATCGAGCAACATAAAAGAAATATCCGAAAAAGGACCAGATCAAACATAAAAAAATACGTAAATTAAATATCCAAAAAAGGACCGGATCAAATGTAAAAAGAAGTGCATAAAATAATTGCGGAAATGTAAAATTGCGAGAAATTAAAATTGCAGAAAAAATAAATAAATGCGAAAAATTAAATGTTAGGTGTTAGGAGTTAGATGGCAGATTCGAATGTAGAATAAACAAACAATAAATGAATGTTATAATACTATATCATATTAATATATACATATTATACAATACGTAGTGTATAATTTATACTATAGATATCATATAATATATAGCATATTATGTAACATGTAATATATGTGATAGTAAGTATATAATAGATAATAGTAAGTATGTAGTATATAATATAAGGTAGCATAAAAGGGGGGCCGAAATGTAAACAAACAAAAATCAGGGTGAGAATTAAAATAAAACGAAACTTAAAAGGGGTTAAAATCGATTTTAAAGCAAAATGAAAGGGACTAGAAGGGTAATTAACCCGTGATAAAAATGGGAGCCGAAAGAACTCGAGGGATCGAACGTGTAAATAACCCACGGATCGAAGTGTGCGGATCTTTCCTTCCGGGTAGGGTCACCACGCGGATCATGGAACTCAAAACGCCACCGTTTCACAAGCGATATAACTCTGGAAATCAAAGGCAAAGAACTGCCTAATTTCCCATTTGCTTAAGCTTCTCAAAACAAAAAAGGATAAAAATCCTCTGAAATAAGGGAGTGTCGAAACCCTATTTCATTCTTTTGGGCGCTGATCCTCGGCGACGCCGCCTCGCCGGTTGGCTCTGGCATCTAACAGAAACTAAAGCATGACGGCTTTGCTCCGATTAAGAAGGTAAACTCAAAGACCCTTCTTTTTTAAAAATAATTTTCGATCTAAAAACAAACTTTTTGGTTTTTTTAAAAAGCGGCTGTCCCTTTTTGAAAACAATCTGATTTCTAAAAAAATCCAAACTCTGTGTTTTTTTAGGGTTTTGAAAAATTGATATCGTTTTTTAGAAAACCCTAACATCTTCTTTTTTATTTTCGATATGCAATATGCAAAAAATAAGAAACTACTTGTCGAACTTTTTTTTCTGTCTATTGATTCGGAGAAAAACCTCCATTTAGTCTATTGCATGTTGGCTTTTATAGTGGTTTTACAATGGTATTAAAATAAAAATAATTTATTGCCTTATGTTTGTATGTCGGTGGCGGTTGTGATTTTGTCCTTGTTTTGTAGGTTGCAGAGGGGACCAGACTTGGCATTTTTTTACCGAGTGCAAGGAGATAGAGAGAGAGCGGAGATGGAACTATTCTCGCGTGGCAGTGATGGCTGATGCGGCACCATTATAGAGCCAATGTGGTGCGAACGTGGCCGGGATATGCTGCCGTGGCAAAAACTGGACGGTTGTGGAAGCTTTCGAAAACATGGAATGAGAAATGAAGAGGTGACGACTGAGGGTTTGTGGGGAAATTAAGGTTAGGCTTTTGGTTACCCGGGTTTGTAAACTGGGTCGGTTTGAAGATCAAACGGTTTTTGGGTAGGGTGAATCGGGTTGGGTCAGTTTAGTGGGTATGCCGAATGGGTTATTTAGGTAGATTGGATTGGCTCATTTGTAAATGGGTAGACAAGTAAGGGTATTTTGGGCTTGTTTTAGAAATGGGTTTAATTGTAAAATGGACTATATTTTTTGTCTGTTTATGGATTTTTTTGGATTTTTAATTTAAATGGATTTTGGTTTGATTATTTTCATTGAGGTATGACAAAAATGATGATTACAACTGCCCCTCTTTGCTTATTGTTGTGAAACAACAATAGAGCACAGACCTAAAGAACCATTTTTGTTTGGTCAAGTTGGAGCACCATTTCTGGTACAACTCTTCCTTCGAACCCTAACTGGTCTCTCTTCTAACTTCTAATGAAATATACCTCATTTTTTGACCCGCTACACTACCAACGGAGAGTCAAGATCTGGTCGACTCATCTACTTCATCGTTTTTAGAAAGATAGAACTGACGGTAAGACAAGATTGAGAGATATGATTGAATCAAGGTACGACTTTGATGAAGAGGTATGATCTGGTGATTAGATTGCGATCAAGCTACAACTCTGACGAAGAGGCATAATCTGAAGAGTTAGTGGCGATCAAGCTATGACTCTGACGAAGAGGCATGATCTGAAGAGTTAGTTGATGGCGATCAAGCTACAACTCTAACGAAGATGCATGATCTAAGGAGTTAGTTGGGCGATCAAGCTACAACTCTGACGAAGATGCATGATCTGAGGAGATTGTGTGGCAACCAAGATATAACTCTGACGAAGAGGCATGATCTGGAGAGTTAGTGGCGATCAAGCTACGACTCTGACGAAGAGGCATGATCTGAAAAGATTTTGATATACTACACCACTGACGATGAGTCAAGATCTAAAGATGGATTTGATCAAGCTACAACTCTGACGAAGAGGCATGATCAAGTTATTAGAGTGCGATCAAGCTACACTACTAACGATGAGTCAAGATCTGAAGAAGATAGATTGATCCGCTACACCACTGACGGAGAGTCAAGATCTGAAGAGAAAGGTTTGATCAAGCTACACCACCGACAACGATTCATAATCTGAGAATAAATGTATAGATCCGCTACACCACTGACGATGGGACAATACCTTAAAAATGGAAGTAAACAATAGTTAGTGACTGTTCAATCGGAGTTTGGGTTTAGATTTGGCTTTATTTGCTTTGAGGGTCTGTCATTTCATGTTTGGTGTTGTTGTACCCCTCTTTAAGGTTTCAACTTCTTTGCTAGTTCAGCTTCCCTTCGTGGTTGAGGGCTTGCCAATTTGTTATAGGTCGACATGATTGAGGCTTCCCGTTTTGAACCTATTTTCATGTATGAGTGAAGTAAATGCACTTAGTATGAATGCATCTAACTTGATGTGTATGCATTTAATGTGAATACATGATGAGTTGAATGATGTTGATATGAATGGCATGCAATGCAATTGGCCATGATATTGAGTTCAAAGGGGATGCCCCATGATTTTCTAGCCATATTGGTGACTCGGTCTTGTTCTTGCCCTGATTTCGTCTTGTAGACTGGATAGGCTGTTGTCTTGTATGCACTGATACCCCAACCTCGTGTGGGTTTAACCATCTTCTTTTGACATGTTACCTTTCTAGGTGAAAGTCAACTAGTGAATGCTTTCTTAAGCTGAGGCAGTAGTCTGAGGGCTCATTTGTGGTTGGTCCATGAACTTTTAAGCTTCTTTGTAAGTAATGCAAAGAAAACTTTTTATTTCAAAACTCAGACTACATGTTCTAAATTCAATGTGGGATGCTTAATAAAGGTGAGTTTTCTTTTCAAATTGTGGATATATCAAACAATATTGAATATCCCGAATATCAAGTACAAGAGCAACACTGAAATGGCTTACCGAGGATTGCCCTAAGCAAATCCTATGTCTAGGAGACCTTGAAAGTTGAATTGATGTTTGAAGATGTGAAGTGCATTTTAATTTGTTTCAATGCTTGACCAACTTACCTTGGCAGGTTTATTTTAGTCTTATTTTTGTCTGGGGAATTCAACTCATCACATTCCTTTGGCTCGAAATAAATGATGGAGCAAACAACAAATTCCAGAGCTACTCGGCATTGTCATGATTTTGAAAATATTACCATCACTCATAAAGCGAAGGGTTTCGATTATAATGGCTTCAGGAGAGTGCCCCAAAAATTCCACACTCTTATCCGAAAGATGTCTATTACTAGGTTTTCGAACATTGGTGTGCTTTTTTATTAAAAAAATTTAAATGCCTATTACCAGGCTTTGAAGTGCTTTTTGAAAAATGCCTATTACCAGGCTTTGAAGTGCTTTTTGAAAAATGCCTACTACCAGGCTTTAAAGTACTTTTAAAAAATGCCTATTATCAAGCTTTTAAAGTTAAATTACACTGACTTGTTATTATTTGTGGTCCTTAATGTGCAATGCCAGCCACATATTCGTAATCTTCGTAGCTTAAAATATTAATTAGACACTGGTTACTTAGACTCAACCCTCTGGTCAAAATCAATGTCCCTTGTGCAATTGATATACGATGACCCAATAGACAGATATATTCACAAAATAAAGAGAGATTTTAAACACAAAATGCATCTTTCATTGAAATTTAAACCATGCAGTCTTAGGCCCTTACAAAATATCAACACTGCTTTCGGGCTTAGGCAGATGGATTTGATTTACATGCATTACTTAAAAGAAGTTAAAAGCAACAGTGGAACCTACTAAAGTTGGTTAGCTTGGCATATAGGTAAAAGAGCAAGGCGAGTTTATTCCTCAAAGAATTCCACTTCTTGGTTGTCCATTAGGCCTTGAACAGTATCCTTGGACTCATGGCAATTTTGGATAGCGTGCACCTATTTGGCATGAAACTCACAATACAGACCGACATGCCCCTCGGGTATCATTATTCCTTGATCGATCAGACTCGCATCAAGTAGTTTCTTTCAAATCCAACTGAGGGGTGATTTGAATTTTGATACCTTAGACTTGACTGTTCGATTGCTCTCCTCGAGGATTTCATTACTCCTCCGACGTGGCTTGGTAGGGGGTTAGTGGTCGTAGTTGGCCCACTAGATTTGTCCAAACTTATGACCCCGAGCTTGATCAGCTTTTCCACGGCCTTCTTGAAGCCGATACAAGTTTCGATCGAGTGCTCCACTTGATCACCATGGTATTCACATTTTGTGCTAGGATTGTACCACTTTGGGAAGGGAGGTTGCAACGGTGCTTGATAGAAGGGTGCCACCACATGGATATCGAACAGTTTTTATACCATTTGCCATAGAAGATTGGCAACGGGGTAGATTCTATCTTCTCGGGGTTCTTTCTTTGGTCTTGACTTGAAGAACCTTGGGGACTCGATGCAACCTTGGGTGTACAACTGTAATAGGCTTTGAATAACTAGCATTGTAAACCCCCGAAGAGTTTACTTCATGGTCTTTCTTTGTATGCGAGGTCTTCTTGTGGGATGAACTGCCTCCATCATCGATCTTGCCGGTCTTGACAATATTTTTGATGAGCTAACTGGATAACACAAGGTCGGCAAAGTTGGTAGTCGCGTTGCCTATCAAGCGACCTAAGACTGGACCCTCCAAAGTTTGGACAAATGTGACCACCGTCTCTCTTTCACTGAGCAGGGGTTGAACTTGAGTCGCCACATCTCTTCAACGCTGGGCATACTGTCTAAAGCTTTTATTTGACTTTTGTTTCATGTGTTGTAAGGTCTAACGATCTGGCACCATATCACTGACATGTCGGTATTGTTCTAAAAAGCTTTTGCTAAGTCTTTCCATGACTTTAGCTGATGCCCATCCAACTGATTGTACTACCTTATGGCAAATTCTGAGAAACTGTGTTGGAAACAGTGGATTAGCAGCTTATCATCTCTCTCATACCCTGTCATCCTTCGGCAGAACATGGTGAGATGTGCATGATGACAGCTCGTTTCGTTGTATTTCTCGACAAGGCTGAGTTCATAGGCCTCAAATCTAATGAAGGCATCAGTTACCTCCATGACTTATATCTTTTCTTCGAGTTTCTTGCATCGATCCTCGATCTCTTTGGAGGTTTTAACTCTATTTCGATCAATTGATCCATCTCTGAGACAAAGTTTTAGGCTTGATTTCCCCCAGGCTTGACGTCTGAAGTGGAGAGTAGATTAATAGAGAAAGAGGTGCCGGCCTGATAAAGTGGTGTTTTTCCTTGAGAAAGCGTTACTTGAGGATCCGATTGACCCTTAGCATGAGGATGAGTAAAACCTGGAGGATATGTGAGACATTCATTCCCATCTGTGAGATTGGGGTTTGCCATAGGATTTACAACAGATGTTTCTCCTTGTCCGAGAAACTTAAATCCAAGAATTTGGGCTATTTGGCCTAGTGTGTCTTGTTGAGATTTTTTGAACTGCTCCACCATGTCTTGTCGGGCCTTGGCTAATTGTTCTTCCATCTTTCTGGCCAAATCCGCTTGCATGTCCCTTTGGGTTTGCTCAAGTCGGTCTAATCTCTCTTCGTTTGCCATCTTAGATTTTTTCGGATTCCGTAGGGATGCTGAATCGACTGAATTTTCCTTTGATCTAGAATTACTGTCACGGGACATCCCAAAGGCCAGTCTCGATGTTTTCAAAATAAATGCATGTAAATCAAAATAAATGCCCTAAATGCAAAGGTACTGATTTAGACATGGTTTCCAAGGAACAACACGCACGGATATATGAGAGAAACTCGAAACTTTGAATATTGCATTTAATTAAGTTCCAGGTTACTAGATTTTCTCTCGATTCATGAACGATTTCCGCTGTGTCCACCATTCTCGGGTCAATACCTCATGGTATAATGCAGATGAAATGATGATGTCATGCAAATGAATATTATATGCTGATGTAATGCAAATGACACAAAAACACTTGTTAGCAATAAATATTTACAGATGAAAGACAAAATATACCCAATGTGTTTTGCACAAAATGAACCCTATTTGCGTGATATTCTGACTTATAGGGTTACCGCGTGGCTCTAAAGGGTGGGCTTCTTGGGTTCTACATGCAGTTTTAGTGCTAAAATGGTACTCAAATTGTCCTTGTTGTCCCCTTCTAAAGGGTAGCAAGGCCCCCGATCATCACCCATTATAGGCTCCTTTCAATCGGGTTCAATTCAAGGGGACCCATTCGCTATGTCCATACGGGGAAAAAATATTCCCACGAAAACATAGGGTACTCGGCCCATACGAAGGAACAATATCCTCACGAAAGCACTAGCATTTCCCCCAACTTACACAGATGGGTTTATATGTCAAATTTTAAATGCGTTAAAATAAACTCGCAGTTCTAAAAAGATGTTAAATTAATTTAAAGATGAACTCACAATTTCCAATTAAGGCAAAAGATATTCGACTCGTGGCTTGACTCTCTTTTTGTAAAAAAACAATTTTGGTCCTCAGCGGAGTCGCCAGCTGTAGCGACCTCTCGAAACCGCTAAAAAGAAATAAGAAAATAATTTTGTGAATTTTGTTTTTTTGAATTTTTTGTGAAAAATTTTGGAATTTTCGGGGAATCTTTGATTTTTGGGGTATTTTTGAAAAGTTTTAAAAATTGAAGATTTTTATTCTGAAAATTCATTTTTTGAAAAATATAGACTGGAGGTTTTAGAAAGATAAAAGACTGGAGTCGCCACCGATCATTTTTAAAGGCAGATCGGACACCAAAAATGAAACCATATATTCTTTTAAAAAAAACGGGTTCGAGAGTCGGTTACGGATGAGGAAGAATTAACACCCCCACACCGCCCAAAATTGGTATCTAGTCGAATATAATTTGGCTTTAATTGGAAACTTGCGAGTTCAAATTTAAATTAATTTAAGATCCGTTAAAAAATACGAGTAAATTTTGAAGGCCCCGTTATTCGATAGTAAACGAACTGGCCCTATTTACTATCGAATAAAAGGGCACCACATTAACAGTTAAATAAGTCAAATGCGAGGGAATAAAATGAAACAAATATTCATATACGAAGTAAAATATAAAGACGAAAATTAAAAAACTGGAAAAGAACTGGATCGAACAAGATAAAGAAAAAATTCGGAAGAAGGACTGGATCGAGCAACATAAAAGAAATATCTGAAAAAAGTACCGGATCGAACATAAAAAAATGCGTAAATTAAATATTCGAAAAAAGGACCGGATCAAATATAAAAAGAAGTGCATAAAATTTAAATGCAAAAATGTAAAATTGCGAGAAATTAAAATTGCAGAAAAAATTAATGCGAAAATTTAAATGTTAGGTGTTAGGAGTTAGATGGCCGATTCGAATGTAGAATAAACAAACAATAAATGAATGTTATAATACTATATCATATTAATATATTCATATTATACAATACGTAGTGTATAATTTATACTATAGATATCATATAATATATAACATTTTATGTAACATGTAATATATGTGATAGTAAGTATATAATAGATAATAGTAAGTATGTAGTATATAATATAAGGTAGCATTAAAAAGGGGACCGAAATGTAAACAAACAAAAATTAGGGGGAGAATTAAAATAAAACAAAACTTAAAAGGGGTTAAAATCGATTTTAAAGCAAAATGAGACGGACTAAAAGGGTAATTAACCCGTGATAACAATGGGAGCGGGAAGAACTCGAGGGATCAAACGTGTAACTAACCCACAGATCGAAGTGTGCGGATCCTTCCCTCTTGGTCGTGTCACCGCGCGAATCCTTCCCTCTTGGTCGTGTCACCGCGCGAATCCTGGGACTCAAAACGCCACCGTTTCACAAGCGATATAACTCTGGAAATCAAAGGCAAAGAATTGCCTGATTTCCCATTTGCTTCAGCTTCTCAAAACAAAAAAGAAAAAAAATGATAAAATCATATGAAATAAGGGAATGCCGAAACCCTAGTTCGCTCTTTTGGGCGCCGATCCTTGGCGACACCGCCTCGTCGGTCAGCTCCGGCATCCAACATAAACCAAAGCACGACAGCATTGCTCCGATTTAGAAGGTAAACTCGAAAAACCTTTTTTTAAAACGATTTTCGATCTAAAAACAAACTTTTTGGTTTTTTTTTAAAAAGCGGCTAACCCCTTTTTAAAAACGACTCAATTTCTAAAAGCCCCAAACTTTGTGTTTTTTTTTGTTTTGAAAAACTAATATCGTTTTTTAGAAAACCCCAACCTCTTCTTTTTTATTTTCGATATGCAATATGAAAAAAAAGAAACTACCTTTCGAACTTTTTCTGTCTATTGATTCGGAGAAAAACCTCCCTTCAATCTATTGCTTGTTGGCTTTTATAGCCGTTTTATAAGGTTTTAAAATAAAAATAATTCATTGCCTTCTGCTTGCATGCCGGTTGCGGTTGTGGTTTTGTCCTTGTTTTGTAGGTTGCAGAGGGGACCAGACTTGGCATTTTTTTGTCGGGTGCAAGGAGAGAGAGCAGCGGAGAGGGGACCATTCTCGTGTGGTAGTTATGGCTGATGTGGCACCATTATGGAGCCGATGTGGTGCGGATGTGGCTGAGATCTGCTGTTGTGGCGGAAACTGGACGGTTGTGGAAGCTTCCAAAAACATGGAAGGGGAAATGAAGAGGTGACGGCTGAGGGTTTGTGGGGAAATTAGGGTTAGGCTTTTGGTTATCTGGGTCTATAAACCGGGTCGGGTTGAGGATCAAACGGGTTTTGGGTAGGGTGAACCGGGTTGGGTCGGTTTAGTGAGTATGCCGAATGGGTTATTTAGGTAGATTGGATCTGGGGTAATGGGCTCATTTGTAAATGGGTAGACAGGTGAGGGTATTTTGGGCTTGTTTTAGAAATGGGTTTAATTGTAAATGAATAATTGTAAAATGGACTATATTTTCTGGACTGCTTATGGATTTTTTGGGATTTTTAATTTAAATAGATTTTGGTTTGATTATTTTCATTGAGGCGGGACAAAAATGGTGATTACACTTGTTCCGTTTGTGTAGCACTTAAATCACACAACAATCATGTTAGATTATGATTGTTCAAAAAATTTGTATTAATTGAAAAAAATCTTTGGTGAATTAATTGTTGATTTCAACCTTTAGAGGACCGCGCGTTGAAGCCTTGCAAATGGACAATTTGTGCAGATATTCAACTTTTCGATAGCTTGCCCGGCATCAACTAATAGCCAATGTTGATGCAGACAGAATGAAGAAGCATCAAATACAAAAAATCTCAGAGATATTATGGAAACCACAGCGTATCATGGACGGACGAAAGATTTTGCATTGGGTACGAATTTTTAGAAAGGTGTATTAAAAATTTAAGAGAACGAAATTATAAAATGTTAAGGGGTGTGAAATCAAGCAAAATCAAATTATCAACATAATTACCTAAACTATGGATAAGAATTTAAAATTTTTAGGGGTGCAACTACCCTTCTAACACCCCTTGATCCATCTCTATGTACCCAAACCTTCAAGAGACAAAATGTACCTTTTACCTTAAAATCTGCATTCAGGGATGGAGCGATAAGGTGCTGGAGAGGGTAGTCGCATCCCTTAGAAATTTTAAATTCCCATATAGTTTAGATATAAAGCTAAAAAATGCCCTTAACGTTTGATTGAATAGTTATTTTAGCCCTTATTCCTTTTGTTAATCAATTTAACCCCACAACGTTTCATTTTGAGTCAAAATGGCCCCTTTGCGGATGAAAACTGTTAATCAACTGATGATAAAAAACTTGAAATGACTTAACAGAATGATGCGTCAGAAGAAAAAATATATTATACAATTTTATAAAAATATTTTTTTACTTATGTGTCATTATACGCCATTTCAAGATGTTTATCGTCAGTTGACTAACATATTTCTTCCGTAAAGGGTTCGTTTTGACCCAAAATGAAACGTTGGAGGTTAAATTATTTCAAAAAAATATGAGCCAAAATGACTATTCAGTCAAACATTAGGAGCATTTTTTGGCATTATGCCTATAGTTTATGTATTTTCTATCGATGATTTAGGTTCACGTTTCGTAAAATTTTGTAATTTCACATCATGAATTTTTAATTATAACTCTCTAACCGTTCATACTCGTGACAAAATTATGGGTGACTCTGGGGTGTGGCTAAAATACGGCAAGTATCGAAACTTACAAAAATAAGTATCGAAACTTGTACTTGAACTGAAAACGTTAGACTTTTTGATAACATTTTCGGTTGGTTATTTGAGTGTTTTCTGCAAGTATCGATACTTATTTTGTTAGTATCGATACTTAGTTTTTTGATAAATTTTCAATTCGGGACAAAAGTATCGAAACTTCCAAAAAAGTATCGAAACTTGTTCTTGAACTGAAAATGTTTGACTTCTTAATAACATTTTCAGTTGGTTTTTTAGTTTTTTTCTGCAAGTATCAATACTTTTTTGATAAATTTTCAGTTTGGGATAAAAGTATCGATACTTACAAAATAAGTATCGAAACTTGTTCTTGAAATGAAAATGTTAGACTTCTTGATAATATTTTCGGTTGATTTTTGAATTTTTTTTCTGCAAGTATCGATACTTATTTTGTAAGTATTGATACTTGTGTCCTAAACTGAAAATTTATCAAAAAACTAAGTATCGATATACTTGCAGAAAAAATTCAAAAAATCAACTGAAAAATGTTATAAAAAAATTTAACATTTTTAGTTCAAAGAACAAGTTTCGATACTTATTTTATAAATTTCGATACTTTATCATAAATTTATTATCTTTTAGCCGCATCATAAACATGCCGCACATTAGACAATTACTAAAATTATTCCAGAGATGCTTTGTAAATATCCGGAGCTGACGTCATATTTTCCCTGTCTAAGTGGTTCAAGGAATCCGCAAACTCTGAGATCTCTGGTATCTGATGCTTCATTTTCAGTCTGAATCAACTTTGGCAACTAGTTGAAGTACAAGTAATAAAAAAAGCTTAAATATCCAGAAGAAAATAATTGTGAATTTCGATACGTATCAGTTTTGCAAGTTTTAAGATGTAGTTCTCTAAAGGTTCGTGTTAGTAATTTATTCATTTTTTTTTAATTAATACTAAGATAGTTATTCTTGACGGTAAAAGTGAGATGATGCACGTTTTAGACGGAGAGTCACGGTAGCCACAAGTTCCCACGCATTGACCATCAGTTTCCCTCGCATTGGATTCATAATTTAGGGGAGTTTAAAAATATTTGATTCGGATGACTCGATCTATTGACATGTCGACTTAAACCTTAAAAATTAGGATAATTTAAAAAATTATATTTATTTTTTCTGGTTAGTTTAATTGAGTATCCAAATCTACCCGATACTTTTAATATATTTATTTTTTTAGTTTTAAATTATATTTTTATTGTAGGTCCCTTAATATTTTTACCTAAAGCTAAATTTATATCTCTAAATTCTTTTTATGTTTGTATTATGTACTTTCAAGTTTTAAATTTTTTAAAAATATTTGTATTAATTTGTTAATACAAGATTTGAAAGAAAAAATGAGATTAATGTTTTTAATGTCTTTTTGGTGATAAACTTTAATATATATATATACAAATATTTTTATCTTTAAACTAACTTCAAATCACTAATTTTTGTATTTGGATCATGTATTATGAACTTTTAAATTTATGTGTTTATCATGTGATTTTTTTAATCTTTTAAATTTAAAAATAAATAAATAAAAAATATGAACCGAGTACCCGAATTTTACAGTTATCCGAATAGCGGGTATCCAACTAAAAGGGCTAAAACAAGGGCCAACATATGCAATACTCGAAAAAAAAATAAAAACTCAAATTTTCAAGTTCTCAAAAATCAGGTACCCGACAATAAATACTCATAATCCACATAAATTGGTCTTCCCTCGCATTGGATCCCACATAAATTGGTGGATCCAACCCCCCCCCCCTCTTTTTCACCTTGTGTTCATCATGGATTGCAACTGTCCGCCCACATTTCCGGGGTGAACAGCCTAGAGATCTCCAACCATCATACACCTCATGTTGTGTTTTTTGTCTTCCTTGTAACATGATTTTTGTCTATATTTATTACAATCTAGACTATTATGATATACCTTCTAATTAGGAAATATCAGCGTTCTCATATGGTTAAATATTTAAAGAAATATTAAATCTTTTTTCTTCACAGCATTTGAGTTACATATATGTGTTTTAATTTTCTTTATTCAAGACTTTTCTTGATGGACTTGGTTTTCTTGCTCGTGTGCTTTTACGAAGAATCGTATGAGTGATTTATTTTACCCTGTGACCCAAATTTAAACAGTAATATTTACAAAAGATGAAAAATCATATAAAAATAAATATTTAATTTTAATAGAAATGAGTTGAGGAATGCGGACAACTAACACGCAAGACATATTTTCAACCCAAGTCACTCAATGACTAATAAGTGGATTGATATGTATATAAACACTTTTCATGCTTATTATTATATTAATATGAGATTTTTATTTTTATTTTCTTTACACAATTCAAAAGTAGCCTACTTAAAAAAAATTTATTCATCACTCAACCATTTTGAGTATATGAGAAACCGTTGTAAATATCTCATAGAGTAAAATATGAATCAATAAATTCATCATTCGAAACTTCACTTTTACCCATGAAAATATGGCTCAAAATTTCTAATTTATCACATTTTTCTAACACATAAAGACGTTGAAAAAAACTTTGATGAATTAATCATTAATATCAACCTTTCATAGGACCACATCTTGAGAACTTGCAAACGAAAAACTTGCGTAGACACTCAAGCTTTCGACAGCATGGCCGACACCAACTAATGGCCAAAGGTGATGCGGACTGAATAAAGAAGCATCAAATGCAAGAAATCTCAAAAAGATTATGGAATTCGCAACGTCTAAAATCGCACCTTCAAGAGACGGAGTCGTAAAATTTTTGTTTGGAAGAGTGGAGACAAAGCTAAAAAAAATTGTTAAGTGTCAAAATTTAAAAATTTTATGAAGAAATTCATTTTAAGTGGTAACCAAAAATAGGTGTCAATTTTTTTATTTAACTATCGGTATTTAATTTATTGACTGACTAATTCGAATCAGATACTGTAGAGGCTCATTACAAGGCGATCTTCCAACCTAATTTGTTTCGTTTTTTTAGGAGATGTCAATTTTCTTTTAAAGGTATTAAATTCATTTAAAGTTGTATTAATTGTATTAATTTTAATTTTTAATATTATTTTATAGTATTAAATTTATATATAATTTTTTTTCCAAAATTTGTAGAGTGTCATGGACACCCTTTCGCTAGGTGGCTCCGCCCATGTAATGGAGTCCACAACTTCTGAGATTTCTGCCATTTGGTGCTTCTTTTTTCAGTCTTTGTCAACTTTGGCGACTAGTTGATATCGGAAAGTTGTAGAAAAAGCTTGAATATCTAGAAAAAAAGATTTTGATACGTGTGGGTTTTGGAAGTTTTCGAGATGCGTTTCTCTAAAGATTTTGATTTATCAACGGACGGGGTTATAATTAAATTATAAGGGAATGAGTTGATTAATTTTAAATGAAGATGATATTAAAAAATAATTAAATTAAGAGAACTAAAGGTTTAATGTCACTAATTTTAAAATCGAAAGGCCTATAAAAAAGGGTAAACTTCAACTTATATCACTTAACTATAGTTTTAGTAACAAATAAGTCACTTATCTTTTTAAAGTTATAAAGATATCACTCAATTAACATATTGTTACAAACATGTCATTCTGCTTACAAACATATCACTAAGTTAATTCACAAATTTATCCATGATTTCACAAAGTTACATTGTATCTTACTATTATACTTGAATTTGTTGACAAATAATTCACAAATTTATCCATGATTATACAATTTTTTTAAAAAAAATCATACATTTATTTTATTAATGTATTACTTTCGTGCTTAAATAGGGATTTGTAGTTATTTCATTTAAAAATAGAGTTAATCGCACCACATGTCCCCAAACTATGATCATCATTCTAAATTGGTCCCTAAACTTTTAAATATTTCAATTTCATCCTCAAACAATGACCCTCATTCTAAATTGATCCCTAAACTTTTGAATATTCTATTTTCATTCCCAAACTATGACCCTCATTCTAAATTGGCCCCCAAACTTTTTGAGCATTTCAATTTCATCCGTAAATTATTGTTTATATCACATCATATTATTACACAATACACATCAGTGTTTCATAACAATTAACGATTTTTATAACGGTTTTACTAACATAAGATATTATTAACATATACTGATAATTTGGAGATGAAATGAGAACATTCAAAAAGTTTGAGGACCAATTTAGAATTATAGTCATAGTTTGAGGGTGAAACTAAATTGCTTAAAAGTTTGGGGACCAATTTAGAATAAAGGTCATAATTTGAGGATAAAATTAGAATGTTTAAAAGTTTAAAGACCAATTTAGAATGAGTGTTATAGTTTGGGGACATGTGGTGCAATTAACTCTTAAAAATATGAAGAAAATAAAATATTTTTGTAATAATATTATTATCATTTAAAAATTAATTTTTATTTTTTCAATTGAATTGATATTTGATAAACTCGTGATATTAGTTCAATAAAAAAATTAATATTAATAGAGTTAGAGATAATATGAATATCATGCAAATTAGTCATATTTGATTTTTGAGGTTTAAGATTGTAGATGTTCAATGTGTTGTATAAGATAGATGGTTGGTTTAGGGTATGTTGGTTTTAAGAAAAACTATTTTTGAAAACTATTTTTTTATTGTATGGTGTTTGTTTCGCAGAAAATAGATTGGTCAATGAAAAATAATATCATAAATCTTTAGGTCTAAACTTAAAAAAGATTACATTATATTAATAATATTTTTAAATTTAATATTAAAAATATAATTTTAGTATTATTAAATTTACTAGTCTATTTTTTCTATTTTAATTTTAGCACGTTATTTTCAATTTTTCATTTTGACCCCTTAACAATGCAAGTCTTAACTGGGGGTATTTAGGGGTGAGTATTCGATCGAGTTAAGTCGAGTCAAAAAATTTTGAGTTAGTCGAGTTGAAAAGTCCTATTTTATAAATCAAATTTTATTTGAAATTTTTTCAAGTTGAGTCAAATTTATGAAATTCGAGTCTAGTCTAGTCGAGTTCAATTTACTGTTTAAATTTAATTGTGAACATTTATAATGTTATGGTACTAATTAGTTTCAATTTAAATGATTTTTATTACCATATATTGTACACATATGCATTTCTTCATATATATTTTTTCATATGTGATATATATATATATATATATGTCAGGCAGAATTGAGATGCCCGACTTAAACTTGAAAACTGATCCATTAATTATTAAAAATTTTGAGTTATTTAAGTTATTCGAATTTCCATTCTATAACTCAAATTTTATTTAAAATTTTTTGATTTGAGTCAAGCTTATGAAATTACAAGTCAAGTATTTTTCGCGTTGAGATGAGTCGAATAATTTAATTTTTTTGAGTTGAGTCAATTTTACCTATCCCTAAGTGTATCATGTAAATTAAAGACCCGTCCAGTCAAAAGCGTTTTTGTAAAACATGATTTATAGATACATTTTTGTTTTACATGACAGAAATATGTATTATTTTTATAATTATTTTATTTGAGCGCTAATTTGATAGTAAAGATGCCATTTTCTAAGGTCAGATTATTGGAACTTTTAGTGATATGAACTGGCACACAAGGACCAATTTGAGAATCAAGGTATGACTCGGGGGTTAATTTGTAAATAAGCCTTTTTTACTTCCCGAGAAAACCAGTCCGAACCTAGCAAAATCTCCCGAATTGTTCAAAATAAAAGGTCTAATGTTGTCCCCGGTCCCCATTTTTTGGACTTTTGAAATTTGGTTTCACTTGTAGTAACATGAGCAAAACTAAAAAAAAAAAAACTGGTTTATCTCACAAATTGCAGCCTCACAGAATGGATTCCTGATGGGGTTCGGAACCTCACTCGGTTACAAAATCTCGAACTCTCCGATAAGAGACTGTCCGGTTTGATCCCTGCCGGAATTGTCAAACTCAATAAACTTTGGCAACTTCAGCTCTACAACAACTCATAGTCAGGAAAATTTCCTGTTGGATATGGAAACCTTACAAGTCTAGTGAAGTTCGAGGCATCGATGAATATGCTTGAAGGCGACTTATCGGAGTTTCGATACTTGATGAATCGTGCTTTTTTGCAGATCTTTGAAAACCGTTTGTCGGGAGAGATACCTGAGGATTTAGTTTTCATAGATGCCTCGGAGAATTTTTCGACCGGCCCTATGCCACCAGACGTGCAAGAATGGAAAAATGGTTACGCATCTGCTGCTGCCGAACAGCTTAACCGACAGTCTCCCTGAAAGCTGCGCAAACTGTAAGTCCTTGTCTTGATTACGAGTAAATAACAATTTGCTATCTGGTACTGTCCCTGCTGGTATATGGAGCTTGCCAAAGCTCCACTTAATTGATATTACCATGCATCAATTTGAAGGTCCAGTGGCAGGTTACACTGGTAATGCTATGTCTCTTGCACAATTATTTCCGTCGAATAACCGATTTTCTGGTGAATTGCCTGCTTCAATCTCTCAAGTTTCTTCATTCGTCTCAATTCCGGAAACCGTTGGAGAATTAGAACTCCTACGCAGCCTTTATGTGAATGGTAACATGATTTCTGGTATGATACCGGACTCATTAAGCTCATGTGTTTCTCCCAATGAATCTGGCCTATGCAACGCTAATCTCCAGGACTTTCGGCCGTTTTGATCAAATCTCGGTACATCAAGTCATCTTCGAGCATTTTTATCATGTTTCATAGCTGGAATCTTAGTGCTGCTTTATTGGATAGGATGTTACATGTTTGTGAGAGTAATGCAGAGTAATCTTAGCCATCCATTGAAACAGGGTTCATGGGAAATGAAATCATAGCTGGAAATGTCCACAAGGTCGAATTGGACGACGAAAAAAAATAATTGTCAAGCATATTTGGACCTCAGATTCTGGAAACCGTATAAGTTACCGGAGCAGTGCTCCTATGCTAACCGGAAGCAACTTTCGATCACTAGAATATGACGCCGAAGTGACCGCATTTAGTGCCATTAAGCATGTGAATGTGGTCAAGCTTTACTGTTGCATCACAAGTGAGGATAGCAATCTACTGGTTTACGGCGTGTGAGACCGGTTTCACTCATGTCAAAAGATCAATATGCGTTGGGAGCTGAAATACGCCATTGCGGTAGGGTCTGCTAGAGGGTTAAAGTATTTGCACAACGGACGTGAAACGCCCGTTTTAAACACCAAGACGTGAAATCGAGCATTATCATCGCTGTTATCTTTGTTTTGGTTGCAGAGTATGCACACGTATGCATTTATGGAGTTGGTCACCGGGAAAATGCCATTAGAGTTCGAATTCTGAGAGAACGAGGACATAGTATACCGGATCTATAGTAAACTTGAGAACAAAGGAAATTTGGTTGAGATGGTGGACTTGAACATCTCAGATGCATTAAAGGAAGATGACATTCAAGGTGTTACGGATCGCAGTCCGCTGCACCGCAAAGATTCCGGTACTCAGACCGAGCATGAGAACGGTAAGCATTGAAGATTAAACTAGAACCAGAAAACCTTCTCTCTCCCTTTCGTGTTTTTTACTGTCACCATTGACCGTGACTCCTCGTCTAAAACATCGAAACTTTAACATTAATAATAAAAAATAATTAATTATTAACCCGAAACTTTAGAGGACCACATCTTTAACACTTGCAAAATATACACGTAATGCTCAATTAGTCGCCAAGTTGATTATCTTGGTAATGCTCAAGGAGTATAACATGTAAACCCCACATTGGGTAGAAATATACCTTGAAACGAATTTATATACGGCATTTCCTCCCTTCTTTAAAATGTATTATTATTATTATTGTTATTATTATTATTTGGAGAAATCTGTAAAGATTTTTTTTTGTGTTTTTTAAATTGTGAAAGAATTATTTTCACTTCACTATTTATAGGAGCGATATTATTATTATTATTATTATTATTATTATTATTAATTGGAGAAATTCGTAAGAATTTTTCTTGTGTTTTTTAAATTGTGAAAGAACTGTTTTTATTTCATTATTTATAGGAGTTGAATTATTTACATCTGCTGATTGAATTCAACTAATTTTCTGCAATTTTAATCCATGAATGAATTGAAATTAAAACAACCTTTAATTCAGTTGTTATAGCAACAAAACTTCTCAGGAGACCACAAACATCTTTAGGACCAGAACTCAAAGAGATTAAGCCAAAATATCTTAGTATTATTTTTTTGACACGAAATGCTTTGAAGAAGCATTTTAAAATCTTTGAATTTTTTTAAATTATATTATATTATATCAAAATTAATCATAAAGCTATCATTAAGGATAAAAACGAAAAGATGAAAACCTTCTCAAGAAGAATCCGACTTGAAAGCTGGTAAAACTTCGAGTTGGTTATCTTTGGTATTGGGTCAATTTGATCTTCTATAAATTAAAGGTAAGTGACATTATTATTACTGAATTTTAAGTAACGTATTACTCTACTTATAAACATATCACTCAGTTAACATATTATTACAAGCATGTCACTCAATTAATATATGATTAAAAGTGTCTTGTTTGTTAATGGAGTAACATGCTTATAACAATATATTAATTAGGAATGTAAAAAGTTGACTCGACCCGAAAACCCGACTGAAACCTACTCGAGTCAGAACTTGTTTTGACCCGATGAAGTGATGACTCGAAACCGATCTGTAACCGACTGTTGTTGACTCGAACCCAAGTTGGACCTGATACTGTAGTAATCGAACATTACCTGCATCCGACCAAGAACGAATTATTGTGGTAACGGAACCCGACCTGCACCCGACTAAAAAGAATCCGAACCCGAGACTAACCTGACAAATAACCGATATAACCTAACTGAAATGATCCGAGATCCGATTTTACCCGACCTGTTTTGAACCGACCTGTTAATTGACCCGACTTGTTTTGAACCCGACCTGTTGTTGACCTGAACTGATATTGACTTTGCTTGATATTTACCTAACCTGTAATTAAGGAAGTCTATAATTTGATGATTTTCAAGAGAAAAATGAAGTATTTGAGAAATTATGAATTTATTATATTATAATGTGAGAAACTAATTTTTCACCATTTAAATTATTAATTACTATTTTTTATTTAAAATCTTTTTGTTAAATAATTCAATTATTGATCATTAATTTATTAAATTACATATTAGAATAAATATATATATATACATATATAATCATTTTAAACTGTTGATAAATGTAAACTATATTTATGTTTCTGTTCTAAACGACCAAATAAATCCATCTTGAATAAAAAAATATAAAAAAACGAATTTTAAAATTTAACCTATCGGATAGAAATTTAACCCGACTTTATCATCTTCCACTACAATATTACCTTACGGATAGAAATTCATTTGTCTTTTTTTCTTATTGCCTTGGCCAAATTTTATTGGGGATGTATTGAAACTATTTGTTGATTTGATAAAAACCAAATGTTAGAAGGTTAACCGTTTACAATGTTTTAAATTCATAGTTGTAATTGAAGTATTGTAATTTTTAATTAGCATAAGCAAATTTACGCTGCTGATAAATAATTTTGGTAAAAATAAAGTTTTAATTGATACTAAAGTATCATTTTCCATTGAGGTTAGATAACACTTTTATGACTAAAAGTAATGCAGAATATAATTTTTTAAGTTATTTTTTTATCCTTACCATCATATTAGATTACAAATGTACAAATTGAAATTAAGAAATAAGATAATATTGAATTTATTACAACTGAAAATTACAAATGAATAAAGTAAGTTTTTTTTTTTGTAAAAATTTAAGCTCTCAAATCTTATAGCAAAATTTTTACGAGGCTAAATGCTCGACTTTGCTACCAGAAATTTCCTCATCAAGTTCTCAAAAGATTTAAATGTTACCATCATGGTTAAATTATGGGTAACTTCTCAGCTTTGAAGGCCAAAGTGAAACCAGCATAATTTAACTAGGGGCAACTACTTAGATAAGAAAAAAATAACTATAAGTCAACCAACAATTTTCTAAATGCATAAGCACAACAGCCAGTACAGGACAACAATTAGCAAGCAGATGCAGTTAAGTCTTGTCCAGTCCAGAGGCAGGCAACAGGCAGTAACAATAACCCAGATTAACAAAAAGTTCAGTCCCTAAAAATAAATAAAACAATGATCATTATTCATCCAGAACAAACACACAGCGGTAAAGCCAAGGGGAATACGATGGCCAACAATGCCAAACATTTTCGACTTTACCAAACTCTTACAGTCCATTGAAATAGGATAAAACAGCTTACAACATGAATAGAATACAAGCTTATACCAAAGTTAAGCAAAAGAATAATACATGTATAGCATTGCATGTTTAACCAATGTGAATGTAATGCTTATACCATAAGCATTAATCTGATTGTTGTAAATGTACCCTACAAAGCAAAACAGAATCAAAAAATCATTTCAAAAATTAATAAATATAAAAAATTAGAAAACTAATTTAAATGGTTAAACTTAAACGGGAAATGAATCTTCACCAAGATTAGAGACCGGAGAATTATTAACCACAGTAAAATAATCTTCATCCTTTTCCTCTGGTTCAAAACCATACAACCAATTACGGGTTGTTACAAATATCTCAACAAGAGTTTAGATCTCAACTTGTTCAATATTCGACCCCATGCTAAATGTTGATTCGGAAGCAACTGAAATAATTGGAATGTCTAAAATATCTCTCGCCATGTGCGAAAGAACGGAAAAAGAAACAGTTTATGCTTTCCAATACTCTAAAATATCAAACTCATCATCTTCAGTACGAGAAATAAGGGACACATTAATGTAGGAGTCAACATTAGATTTTCTACTCCTAGAATCACTAAATTGGCATCAAAATTCTAACATGCAAAAAGATAAAAAATAATTAAAATTGTGAAAACAAAAACTTAAGTGAACTTTAAGAAAATAAAAACTGGTCTGAAATAGATTGATTTTTTAAATGTTTGAGGTCGACTGGAACTTGACACCCTTGTACTTTGAGATAAGTTACTTTGGGCAGAAGAAAGTACAGATTTTGAATAATATATATATATATATATATTAACAAACTCATTATATACAATACTTACCCTTCTTTCAACCTCATCTTCAACATAAAGGACATTGTACAACTCCTTCAAAAGTTGTAATTTATAACGAGGATCAAGCAAAATAGAAAAAGAGAGAATCGTTGAGCGATCATATCAATATTTCTCATATAATTTAGTATGGATCTTGCCATTGCAGAAATGCCATCACAAGGATCATTATGAGCATCACACAACAACTTTTCAATTGCAACAACATTAGCCAAGTACAAGTTAGAAGTGAGATACTTAGATCCCGAGAACAGAGTAGTAATTTTATAAAATGGATCGCGAAAAATACAC
This sequence comes from Hibiscus mutabilis, assembly GCA_019671005.1. Classification (NCBI taxonomy): domain Eukaryota; kingdom Viridiplantae; phylum Streptophyta; class Magnoliopsida; order Malvales; family Malvaceae; genus Hibiscus; species Hibiscus mutabilis. Next base: position 533,438 of record CM033751.1, on the reverse strand, counting down.
ATTATTTGAGCAGTTTCCCACTCATTATCACTAATTATATCCAAGTCATTTTCCCTATTAACAAACAAGTTAATGTCTAATTTAGAATCAAGTGCGCTACGAAGCATTGAGTAAGTAGAGTTTCATCGAGTAGGAACATCCAATATCAACTTAGCACGAAAAGAAAAACCACAAACTTTAATAGCCAATTTAAAGCTACGAAGTCGAGTATCAGAAGAATCAGTAAACTTAACTATTTCACGCAATTTAATAACAAAAGAATCAATTACTTTCAAACTTTTTTGAACTATCAAGTTCAAAATATGGGCAACACACCTTATATAAAAATACTTACCATTGCAAGAAAGGGGAGAAATTATATAAAAGTATAAACAAACAAACATGTATTAGTAGTAAACAAAAATAATACAAATATAAATTATGAAATTAAAAAAGAGAGGAATATACTTCTTTCAGATTGTTGCTCATTTTGACCTCTTAGTAGGTCTGCTACACGACACAAGACAAAAATTATTATTAGTTAGAAATTATATAAAAGTATAAATAAAAAAGTGAATTAAATCACTAAATAATTACCCCTTTCACCTGGATAGTCCAACTCATAAGTTAATTCATCTATAACTATGCTAAAAATTGAAAAAAAACAATGTTATTTGTTGTTAGAAATTGAAAAGGAAAGTGGAGTAAAAAATTATGGGATGTTAAACTAGTAAGATTAATAAACAGTAAAGGTCAAATAATATTAATTTAAAAAGAAGAAAACTTCCTTAAGTTTAATCCTCGTACGCGGTATTGTTAAACCAGTTCACAAGGTCCTCTAGAAACCTCCTTTGAGACCAATAACCTCGCAGAATGAGATGTCCAGCCAATCTACTTGGATTAAAGAAAAAAAGATTTCTCCAAGCATGTACACACATATATATACAAACCAACGGAGAACGTTCATTATAGAACGCGTAGATAGATCAACAGTCAACACAAGCAACCCAAAATAAATGTAACACAATCAACTGAACAAGGAAGATCGAAGGCTAGAACTTACAGTTATAGATAACCTAGTATAAATATAACCCAAACATGAAAGGTCAAATAATATTAATTTAAAAGGAGAAACTTCTTTAAGTTTAATCCTCGTGCGCGACATTGTTAAACCAGTTCACAAGGTCCTTTAGAAACCTTCTTTAAGACCAATAGCCTCGTAGAACGGGATGTCCAGCCAATATACTTGGAATAAAGAAAAAGAAAAAAATTCTTCAGGCATGTACCAACATATATATACAAACCAACAAAGAACATATATGTTAAAGCAGGCATGTACAAACATATATATACAAAGTAAAAACCAACAGAGAACATATATATACAAACAAACAGAGAACGAAGATTTCTTCAAGCATGTACAAACATATATATACAAAAAAACATATATATATGAAAGCGAAGCACAAACATATATGTTAAACCAGACATGTACAAACATATATATACAAACCAACAAAGATTTCTTCAAGAAGATCGAAGGCCAGAAGTTTAGAAGGCCAAAAGGCCAGAACCTAGACGATGAAACTTGAAGGGATAAATTGTAACACCCCAAAACTGGGCCTAGCCAGAATTTAATTCTGGCAACCAGAAATTTAGCACCGGAAAGTTAAATTATAGTGTTGACTATTAACCAAGTGGTCAGTTGTTGGATTAGTAAATTCCAATTAAGTATTGACATCGATTAAGGATCACATTGTAAACTTTAAAACTTGTCTTAATGACCAAATTGAGAAAATTGAAGTTTAAAGGGCAAAAGTATAAAAGATAGAGAGTTGAGGGACTAACCTTGCGATCAAACCCTCCTCAATATTAGTCATCCTATACGTGGGTCTATGGGGTGAGGCTACTTCATTCTAAGAAAATCCTAATTGAAGAAATAATAAAAAGAAAGAGTTTAGAAAGTTTACCGGTAGAAACCTTAAGCAAGCATCTCCCATTCATCTTCATCTTCTCCCAAGCAAGCACCTCCATTGGAGAGTATTTCAACTTCGATTTCCTTAAGTTTCTTAATCCTAGATTTTAGTTATCGATTGGGTAAGCTTTTCCCCTCAATTGGCTTATCGATTCCATGGCAAAACCATGTTTAATTTCAAGTTTAAGAATCAAGGAACCCTAGAAATCCTCTAGGGATATCATAGTTCATTTGTTATTGTTCTTCATAGCTAATAAGTTGTTATGAAATAATTATCGATATTGAAATTCTTGTAATTCCTATTTCTTTATAGCTCATGAAAACCAATGTGAAGAATCACCGAATCCTTCCAACTCTACCAAGCTCAAGAATAAAGGAGTTATCATTTGGGAGCCTTAAAAGCCTCAAAAATATCGGTGAGTGTAGTCGGAGTCAAGGGATTGGCTAGGTGCCTTTTCTGAGTTTATTGATATTGAATTATTACATCATCATCATTGATCAAGGTAAGAGTGTTAAGTGTCTAAAAGTACTATTTTATTCACCATTTTTATTCATATTATTGCTAGACTTAGGCTCATATTAGTTGCATTATTAGCCATTCATGCATGTTTGCATTGTTTCTTTGGTGGACAAGCTTGATTTCATATTTTGCTTTTTTTTGGAAAAAGATACTGCTTTGGTGTGTTTTTGTATGTGTGCAGAATCACTTGCCAAAGCAAGGCTGGAACCAGTTGCCAGGGCAATGCATGAAGGAAATGACGAGCTAGTTGCCAGGGCAATGCATGAAGGAGATGTCGAGCTAGTTGCTAGGGCAATTTTCGATAAGGGATAAGATGATATGGCAGTCGAAATTGATGAGTAGATAAGCCCAAGATGACGTGGAGCAAAGTTAAATCCCAAAGGAGTTTGATTTCCATGAAGAGGTTAAAGAGAAATTAAATCCCAAGAAGATAGGAGAAGATATAAAAGGAATTTAAATATAATAAAGAATTATATTCTTTAAAAGTATTTAATTCCAACTTAACTTCCTCCTCAAAAAAAGACTTTGACCTAGCCCTATAAATTAAGGAGCAAGCCATCAACACCATAGGGGAGAGATTTCGACAAGAGCAAGGGAGAAGATTTCGACAAAGGCTTCAACCATTCTTCATCTTTTTCTTTCTTGTTCAATTAGGTTCATGTTAGGAATTCTTTGTTTTGTGTTTCTTTGGAACCTAGCCATGAACTAAATCTATTTGGCTAAGGTTATTGTGTTTTGTGGTTGTGAGAAACAATTGGATTTTGTTTAGGTAATAAGAGTTTGCACTTTCAATTCAAGGTTTACTCATTCTTGGTTTTTATTCTTGTTTGCGAGTGAATTGGGAGAGGATCTCGTAACTTCATCTATTTATCTAATATCGGGAGAGTTAGATTCAAGAAATGAATGAGTATGGTCTTTATTCAATCTATTGATGGTGAAGATTAATATGGCTTAGGAATAAGTTAAGGATTTCAACGGCTAAGAGGAACACAAGATTGGTTGTTGTTTACCCTTGATTCATGCAGGGATGTATTGTCAAGGCATGCACAATTAGCTAGAGTTTCGACTTAGGGATAAGAAGAAACCATTGAAGAACACTTCGCCGAATTTTGAAGTTGCTGCCCAGCCGCCCAAGTAGTTGCCCAGGCAACCGTTGATTAGTTGCCAAGGCAACCCCGCTGTGCAAGTTGCCACGGAAACTGAGTTGCCCTTGCACTCTTTTACCAAGACGATCCAATCGGCTATCACACCTCAACTCACGATAACCTGGCCTATTCTCTCTCATTCGATTTCATATTCTTTTACTTTATTGTTTTCTAGTTTAGTTGTTAGTTAAAACTCCTACAATCACCTACTTGTTTTTTTTACTTTTTACAGTGCCAAAGATTGAATTCTTGAAGTGGCACCAATCTCTGTGGAGACGATATCTTTTATACTATAACTTGCGACGTGTACACTTGCACCGTTTGCGTAGCACTCAATACACGCAACAAATTTTTGGTGTCGTTGCCGGGGATTGGCAATAGCAACTTTGTTTTTATTTTCTTGCACTTTTTATTTTTCTTGTTTAAGATTCAAAGGGCTAACAAACTTTGGTTTTGCATTGGTATATGACCAGGGCGAGACCGATTACACCAGAATACCCATTTGATCCAGAAATCGAACCAACCTTGCAAAGACTTAGACAAAGGTTAAGAGTAGCAATGGCTAATCAAGACGGCAATATGAATCAAGATGTTCCAGCAGGAGGAGGAGTGATTCTTGCACGAAACAGAACTATTCGAGATTATCTTGAAGAAGATCTTGAAGGACTTAATCCAGGAGTTGTCACACCTGAAATTGAAGCTGACCACTTTGAGTTGAAACCGATGATGTTCAATATGATAAACACAATTGGTCAATTTGGCGACTCAACAACTTAAGATGCACGACAACATCTTAAATCTTTCCTCAAGATTTGCAATTCATTCAAAATACAAGGAGTCACCCCTGATGTTTTACGACTAAGATTATTCCCCTATTCACTGAGGGATAGGGCGAAAACATGGTTGAATAGTATCCCTGCCGGATCAATAGGATCTTGGACCGATCTTTGTCGTGATTTCCTTGCTCGATTTAATCCTACAAATTTGAATAATAGGCTTCGTAACGAAATTACTTCTTTTCGGCAGGCAGATGATGAATCCATGTACAAGGCTTGGGAGCGATATAGAGAACTTCTACACAAATGCCCCTACACGGATTCCCAATGTGGAAACAAGTAACAATGTTTTACAATGCTGTGAATACACCAACAAGGATGATGCTAGATGCCTCGGCAAACGGCATACTCCTAGATAAGTCACCGCAGGAAGCAATGCAAATTCTAAACAGGCTTGCCAAGAATGATTATCAATTCTCATCTGCTAGAAGAGGAGGAGTTAGACTCCAAGCCACAATACATGAATTGGGATCATCAGACTCAATTTTGGCACAATTGGCCACTCTAACCAAGATGGTCCAGAACATGCAGAAACCAAGCAACACACAGGAGGTCAAGGTAATGGATTCCTTTTGTGAGTTATGTGGTGGTAACCATGATTCTTTTGAATATATACAGAATCCAGAGTCCAGCTTTTATGTGGGGAATTACAACCGAAACAACAATGTGATGTCTAACACATATAATCCAGCTTGGAAAAAGCACCCAAATTTTTCATGGAGTAATCCCAACAATGCTCTAAACCAGAACAATCAGAATGCACAAGCATCAGGATTCCAGCAGAATATGTCACGGAAATAGTTGCCGCAGCAACAACCGACAACATCTAGTTCTTTGGAAAATTCTCTCAATGCTTTTATGTTGAAAACTAAATCTTATAAGGCTGAGAATAGTAAATTCATAAAAAGAACTAATGCTTTTATTAACATGACCGAGATGAGATTGCAAAACCAATAGGCGGTAATCAAATCATTGGAAAATCAAGTCGGACAATTTGCTCAAAACCTGAATACTAGACCGCAAGGAGGTTTACCTAGCGATACTGAAGTCGCAAGAGGAACTAGCCATGAGCAATGTAAGGCGATCACCACTAGAAGTGGCCAACAACTTAAAGAGGCTCAACCTTGCTCAGCAAACAAAACTCCACAAAAAGAACAAGATGAACTCAGCGGCAAAACCTCAGATGCTGAACCAGGAAATGCCGCGGCAACCAACGATAGGCACGCCACGGTAACCCCAGTTGACGATGCCTCGGCAACTTCAGTTGCCCCAGCAATGCCATCAATTAGGTTCCAGACCAATGAAATGATCGAAGATATCCGACTTCCACCACCATTCCTACAAAGGTTGAAGCGACAAAAGCAAGAATATCAATTCAAGAAGTTTCTTGATATCCTAAAGCAAGTCCACATCAACTTGCCATTGGTTGAAGCAATTGAACAAATGCCGAACTATGCCAAGTTTCTTAAAGACATTGTGTCCAAGAGAAAAAGGCTAGGAGAGTTTGAAACAGTTGCCGCAACAGAGGGATGCATGGCCATGTTGCACAATTGCATGCAACCCAAGTTGAAGGATCCCGAAAGTTTCACAATACCCTGTTCCATTGCAAACCACTATGTCGGGAAAGCATTATGTGACCTTGGAGCCAGCATAAACTTGATGCCTAAATCGATTTTCCAAAAACTAGGAATCAAGAAGGTAAGACCTACAACAGTTATGCTACAGCTAGCCGACATATCCTATGTGCATCCAGAGGGAAAAATCGAAGACATACTGGTAAAAGTTGATAAATTTATTTTTCCCGCTGACTTTATTGTTTTGGATTGTGAAGTAGATGAACATGCATCTATCATTCTCGGGAGACCCTTCCTAGCAACAGGGAGAACCTTGATCGATGTTGAAAAGGGAGAACTCACAATTAGGGTGAATGACCAACAAGTTAAACTAAATGTGTTCCAAACACTAAGGCACGCCGATGATCCGAAAGAATGCCAACTTCTTCATGCCATGGCAGAGTTTAACTTTGACGAGGAATTTAGTTACCTCGGCAACTACGTTGCCGATTAAGAGGAACCTGGGGAGTATGAAGAACCGATCGATGAGGAACAACAAGAAGAGGCAAATTGGTTAGTCAATCAACCAAGTACATACTTTGAACCACTGGATTTCTCAGGTATGGAAGGTAAACTCGAAAAGCCCTCCATTGAACAACCACCGATTCTTGAGTTGAAACAATTGCCAGGGCAACTAAAATATGCTTACTTGGGAACCGATAATACATTTCCTGTAATTATTTCCTCTAAGTTACAGCCTAAGCAGGAAAAGAAGCTGATCAAAATGTTGATGCTACACAAGAAGGTAATAGGGTGTCCAATTGCCGACTTGAAGGAAATTAGCCCGGCAGTGTGCATGCACAAGATTTTGTTGGAAGATGATCACAAACCTTCGATTGAGGCCCAGAAGAGACTGAATCATGCCATGAAAGGGGTTGTAATGAAAGAAATCATCAAGTGGCTTGACGCCGGCATCATATACCCTATCTCTAATAGTACATGGGTAAGTCTGGTACAATGTGTACCGAAAAAGGGAGGTATAACGGTGGTAAGTAATGAAAACAATAAACTCATTCCAACCAGGACTGTGACCGGTTGGAGGGTTTGTATAGATTATCGAAAGCTAAACAAAGCCACTAGGAAAGATCACTTCCCATTACCCTTTATTGATCAAATGCTTAACCGTCTTGTAGGTAAACCCTTTTATTGTTTTCTTGATGGTTATTCAGGTTACAATCAAATTGCCATAGCACCAGAAGTTCAAGAAAAGACAACCTTCACATGCCCATACGGTACTTATGCTTTCTGAAGGATGTCGTTCGGATTGTGTAATGCCCGACAACCTTCTAAAGATGCATGATGGCACTCTTTTCAGACATGGTCGAAGACTTCCTTGAGATCTTCATGGATGATTTTTCCGTTTTTGGTAATGACTTTGACAGTTGCCTCGGCAATTTAGAGAAGGTGTTGGCAAGATGTGAAGAAACCGATTTAGTCCTTAATTGGGAGAAGTGCCATTTTATGGTAGATGAAGGAATAGTACTCAGCCACAAGATTTCATCCAAGGGAATTGAAGTATACAAATCCAAGGTGTACGTGATCGAGAGATTACCCCCACCAAGTTCGGTTAAAGGAATCTGAAGCTTTCTTGGACATGCAGGTTTTTATAGGAGGTTCATTCATAATTTTTCTAAGATTACTAAACCCTTGTGCAATTTGCTTGAACAGGATAAAGTCTTCAATTTTGATGATTCTTGCGCCCCAAGCATTCAAAACCCTAAAGGAAAAGCTTGCCTCGGTACCCATTGTCGTTCCACCTGATTGGACGCTACCTTTTGAGCTCATGTGTGATGCAAGTGACTTCGCGGTAGGAGCAGTCCTAGGCCAACGCATAGGTAAGACCTTTCATGTGATATACTACGCTAGTAAAACTCTTAATAGTGCTCAAGTGAATTACACAACAACGAAGAAAGAGTTACTAGCCGTACTTTTCACATTTGACGAGTTTTGATCCTATTTGATTGGTACAAAGGTAATTGTTCATACGGACCATTCGACAATTAAGTATCTATTTGCTAAAAAGGATGTTAAACCTCGTTTGATTCATTGGATATTGCTTTTACAAGAGTTTGATATTGAAATTAAGGACATGAAATGAACAAAAAATCAAGTGGTCGATCACTTATCACGCTTAGAACGCGATAGGGAGGAGGACGCAGATTTAGAGATATGCGATGCATTCCCGGATGAGCAACTGTTAGTTGCCTCGGCAACCATGGATGCGCATGCCTCGGTAACCCCTGACACCTCGACAACCATGGATGCGCATGCCTCGGTAACCCTCGACGCCTCAGCAACTCTTGACGCGCAGGCCTCAGCAACCCTTGACGCGCATGCCTCGACAACCATGGATGTGCATGCCGCAACAACTCTAGACGCGCATGCCTCGGCAACCCTCGACACCTCAGCAACTCTTGACGCGCATGCCTCGGCAACCCTCGATGCCTCAACAACTCTTGACGCGCAGGCCTCGACAACCCTTGACGCGCATGCCTCGGCAACCATGGATGCGCATGCCGCGGCAACTCTAGACGCGCACGCCTCGACAACCTTGGAAGTAGTTGCCACGACAACACATGCCTCGGCAATACCCTGGTACGCGAATTTAGTTAATTTCCTTGTTTGTGGTATTTTACCTTATGGCCTTACTCACCAAGGGAAGAAGCGGTTCCTCCATGATGCTAAGCATTACTTTGGGATGAGGCTCTTTTGTTTAAACAATATGCAGATCAGGTTATACGCTGATGTGTCCCTGAAGATGAGCAACAGAATGTACTCCGGCAATGCCATTCTTCACCCTATGGAGGAACTCGCACCACGGCCAAAGTTTTGCAATCCGGTTTATATTGGCCAACACTGTACAAAGATGCCCAAGAGTTTTACAAGCAATTTGATCGTTGCCAGAGGACAGGCAATATCTCTAGACGACATGAGATACCGCTCTAAAACATCATCGAGGTAGAATTGTTCGATGTATGGGGGATCGATTTTATGGGACCTTTCCCATCTTCATTCGGCAACCTCTATATTCTACTTGCCGTCGACTACGTGTCTAAATAGATTGAGGCAGCTGCAGTTCCCACCAACGATTCCAAGACCGTGCAACGATTCTCGCAGAAAAATATATTTACACGCTTTGGGATGCCGAGAGAAATTATCAGCGATGAAGGCAAGCACTTTGACAACAGACTTATTGCCAAGATGTTGTAACGCTTCGGCGTGTCACACAAAATTGCCACGGCATATCACCCATAAACCAATGGGCAAGCAGAAATTTCCAACCAAGAATTGAAGGGTATACTCGAGAAAGTTGTAAATCCCTCTAGGAAGGATTGGTCAGTAAGACTAGATGACGCACTTTGGGCATATCGCACTGCATTCAAAACACCCTTAGGTATGTCTTCCTTCCGACTTGTCTACGGTAAAACATGCCATCTACCGGTAGAAATCCAACACAAGGTATATTGGGCAATTAAGACCGTGAATATGGATTGGAAAAGTGCCAGGCAAAAGCGTTTGTTGGATCTCAATGAGATAGAAGAATTATGTGCACTCGCCTATAACAATGCACGAATCTACAAGGAGAAAACAAAGCAATGGCATGACAAGAAACTATTGCCGCGGCAATTCATGCCAGGGCAACTAGTTCTCTTATTCAATTCTAGGCTGAAACTTTTCCCGGGAAAACTGAAATCAAAATGGTCGAGACCATTCGAAGTTGTCAAACCATTCTCCCATGGTGCCGTGATAATCAAGTCCATCAGTGACGAACATGAATTCAAAGTTAACGGACAAAGATTGAAGCACTACAACGGTGCCCATGTGGAACGTAACAAAGAATTGGTCACCTTAAGAGATGCATGAGCATGCTCCCCTTTCGATATTTTCTTTTTATTTTTATTTTTTTCTAACTTTTTATTTTTTTATTTTTATTTATTATTTTCGGTTATTTTCCTTTTTAGGATAGATTTATTTATTTTCTTTAAGATTAAAACCACATATTTCTTTCATATTTATCTAATTGTTTTTAAATTTTAAGTTTAAGAATTTCTTTGCACGTCTTTATTTATTTTCTTTTATTAGTTTATCTTTTATTTTAATCCTTATTTTATTTGTTTTTGAATTGTAGGAAAAGAGTTCAAGATAAAGAGGAATTTTGATTCAAGAAGGAAACTTCTTCAACAAGGAAATTAATGGGCTGAATCTAAGGCTTATATTAAGCCTCCAATTTACCCTAAATAAACCCTACATAACCGGCCAAACCCTTCCCCTTCCCCAAACCCCCTAGCCGTAACCTTCCCTCAATCTAAACCCTTGTTTTCTTTCTTTCAAAATTACTCCCACCCACCATATTTACTACCTATCTTTTCTATTTAACCCATCACCCTTAACTTCCAAGAAACCTATTCCTACTTTTCACCTTGCAACTTTTTAGTTTCTTTTGCTTTCTGTTCTTTGTTTCTACCAAACTCACAACCAAGATCATCCATGGCATCCAAAATTGAGTTTTTGGGTCATCCAAGTTCCTCCAAAGAACCAAGATACAAGAAGTTTGCTACACCGGTGGTTCAAGAAAGATTTCACTCGAAGTTTGAAAGCCAGAAGATTTGTGAAGAACAAGGCTTCGAATACTCCAACTCGCATCAAGATTTCGGCCTTGAACCATTCATCTTCGAAAGGATTGCACATAAAAAGTGGCAAATCTTTTACCATCAATCAGAACCGTGTAACATCTCATGGGTAAGAGAATTCTATGATCACTCACCTAACCCGGATAATCCTTATGTTTTTGTTCGTGACAAGGCTATACTCATAAGCCCCGAAAATATCAACACCTTTTACGGGCTCTACGTTGAGAACGACGAGCATCAAGTCTTTGTTGATCAACTCACGCCTAAGCAACTCGACAAGGTGCTTCAAGAACTCACTCTACCGGGAACTCAATGGAACGACGGTAAATACAAAGGCACGGTAAATCACCTTCGGCTTTAACCCGAGGCAAAATTATGGAATAAGTTTGTTAAAACTTCTTTAATGCCCACAACGCACAATACCACCGTTGATACACCTCGTCTTTTGCTCATACATTCTATCTTGAATAATCGCATCATTAACATTGGAAAAATTATTTGTGATGAGATTTTTGTATGTAGCACAAAAGAAAAGGGTTTCCTTTTCTTCCCTTGCTTAATTTCCAATCTTTGCAAGGAGATGCATGTCCCAAGTGAGTCCACTGATGAAAAGGCCCTACCAAGGTCCGGTTGGAATCGAGCACAAATCCGAAAGCTAAAGAGAGAGGCACCGGTAAAATCCCTAACGCCTTCAATTGCCGCGGCAACTCTTGCCGCCTCGGCAACTCCTAATGCCCAAGCAACCGATGCCTGGGCAACTCAGATAACAGCCCCGGGACAACTTGAAGCACTCTTACAACCGTTGCCGAACCGCCTTAGGCAAATTGAAGACCGACAACTAATGTTCATGTGGTCCATGAAAGATCACAACAATGCCATCACCCAAGTCATCCTGGAAAAGTACCCGGACAGCCGCGTGCCGTTCCCAATCTTTCCTGCCGAAATCCTTGCCACGGCAACCAATGAAGCATTTGGCACGACAACCGCAACAGATGATACCGCGGCAACCTACATTGCGCCTGTCCAAGCAGTTGCCACGACAACCAACACTGAAGATACAGTAGCAACCAAAGCTAAAGACGCCCCGACAACCACTACAAAAGCCAAAGGTAAAGCACCTATGCCCGAAGCAACTCGTACTGAATCATTGTCTGATTTTTTAGATTCGGAATTGTCCTCCATTGCACCAACAAAGACCGCACCAATCGAATCCTCCAAGCCCAAGCAAAAAGCCAATGACATTGATGAAGAGGACGATGAGGACAACCACCGCGATCAAGCAAAATAATCAAGACACCGACCAAAAGGAAACTAATCATCCACGACGAACTACCTCTCTGAGTAAGTCCTTATTTGCATTTTAATTTTCTTTATTGTTATTTTTTTATTTTTTATTATTTTTATTTTCTTTGTTACATGAATTGAGGACAATGCCTCACTCGAGTTTAGGGGGGATTGTTATTAGTTAGTTACCATGTTTAGTTGCATTCATCTTAAGTATTGCATTTAGGATACATAAATTGCTTGCCATGCCTTTAGTTGGAACAAGAATTTCCTAGATTTGATGAATATCCGATGATGACTTTGACAATGCACTTAATTGATAGAATTTTTATTCTAGGATAACCGTGGAAACACTTAGAATCTTACTATGATGCTAAACTTGATGAAACACTGTTGTGGCTTGATTGATTCAAGGAATTCTAGCGAACTTAGGTTGATAATTAAAAAATTGGGGGATTAGAATAAAAATTGGATGAATGCTAGAGGTGTCCGAAATTGGCTCTAGTATGTGCTAAAAATTGATTGCTAGAGGTGCCCGAAATTGGCTCTAGTATGTGCTAAAAATTGATAGCTAGAAGTGGCCGAAACTGGCTCTAGTCAAATAAATTAATTTAACTTAAGAAAACTAAAAACAAAACACTAGAGGCGCCCGAAACCGGCTCTAGTTAAAACATGTTAAAAGAACCAAGTGAAGTAATTTGAAAACCTCTTGTTTGCAAAGAATACAAAAAATCAACTTGCACACAACTCCGCACACACTCACAAGCATTATAGTTTGATTCCGAGTAACTCCTAAGTTTTCTGAAAAAATGAAAAGCCAATCATACTTTGTGCCACGGTTCTGAGAATTGAAATCAAGTTCAAAGCTAAGTTTGTGAAAATTGAAGTCTTTGCGGGTAATTATTAGTTTGCATTGCTTGAGGACAAGCAATAGTTCAAGTTTGGGGGTGTGTTAAGTGTCTAAAAGTACTATTTTATTCACCCTTTTTATTCATATTATTGCTAGACTTAGACTCATATTAGTTGCATTATTAGCCATTCATGCATGTTTGCATTGTTTCTTTGGTGGACAAGCTTGATTTCATATTTTGCTTAATTTTGTGGAAAAAGATACTGCTTTGGTGTGTTTTTGTATGTGCGCATAATCACTTGCCAAAGCAAGGCTGGAACCAGTTGCAGGGCAATGCATGAAGGAGATGTTGAGCTAGTTGCCAGGGCAAGGCATGAAGGAGATGCCGAGCTAGTTGCCAGGGTAATTTTTGATAAGGGATAAGATGATATGGCAGTCGAAATTGATGACTAGATAAGCCCAAGATAACGTGGAGCAAAGTTAAATCCCAAGGGAGTTTGATTTCCATGAAGAGGTTAAAGAGAAATTAAATCCCAAGAAGATAGGAGAAGATCTAGAAGGAATTTAAATATAATAAAGAATTATATTCTTTAAAAGTATTTAATTCCAACTTAACTTCCTCCTCAAAAAAAGACTTTGACCTAGCCCTATAAATTAAGGAGCAAGCCATCAACTCCAAAGGGGAAAGATTTTGACAAGAGCAAGGGAGAATATTTCGACAAAGGCTTCAACCATTCTTCATCTTTTTCTTTCTTGTTCAATTAGGTTCATGTTAGGAATTCTTTGTTTTGTGTTTCTTTGGAACCTAGCCATGAACTAAATCTATTTGGCTAAGGTTATTGTGTTTTGTGGTTGTGAGAAACAATTGGATTTTGTTTAGGTAATAAGAGTTTGCACTTTCAATTCAAGGTTTACTCATTCTTGGTTTTTATTCTTGTTTGCGAGTGAATTGGGAGAGGATCTCGTAACTTTATCTATTTATCTAATATCGGGAGAGTTAGATTCAAGAAATGAATGAGTATGGTCTTTATTCAATCTATTGATGGTGAAGATTAATCCGGCTTAGGAATAAGTTAATGATTTCAATGGCTAAGAGGAGCTCAAGATTGGTTGTTGTTCACCCTTGATTTACGTAGGGATGTATTATCAAGGCATGCACAATTAGCTAGAGTTTCACTTAGGGATAAGAAGAAACCATTGAAGAACGCTCCGCCGAACCTTGAAGTTGCTGCCCAGCCGCCCAAGTAGTTGCCTAGCTAGTTGCCTAGGCAACCATCGATTAGTTGCCAAGGCAACCCCGCTGTGCAAGTTGCCACGGCAACTGAGTTGCCCTTGCACTCTTTTACCAAGATGATCCAATCGGCTATCACACCTCTACTCACGATAACCTGACCTATTCTCTCTCATTTGATTTCATCTTCTTTTACTTTATTGCTTTCTAGTTTAGTTGTTAGTTAAAACTCCTACAATCACCTACTTGTGTTTTTTACTTTTTACAGTGCAAGAGATTGAATTCTTGAAGTGGCACTAATCCATGTGGAGACGATATCTTTTATACTATAACTTGCGACGTGTACACTTGTACCATTTTCCTAGCACTCAATATGAGCAACAAAGAGTATAAGAGAACCTTGTTAAATGTGTCATTGGTAAGCTTTGGTAAGCTTATTACATTGTTAAGCTAATTATTGAAGTATTACATCGTTGTTATTGTCATTGAAATATTGAGAAAGGCTATATTGATCATGCTATATAGTATTGTCATTGCTACCATTATTGATATCGTTATCGTTATTGCTATTGCTCATGTTATTGTTATTGATATTGGTAAGTATTGAATCCTTGGATATGAATGGACATGGGATACAATTGGCATGCCGTAGAATTCATGAGCTTAGTGGTACGGATTGGACTACGGTCCTTAAGCTAAGGCTCTATTTGGCGAAGTTGGCGGGATGTGTTAGTGTTGGTCATATTGGCGATGTTGGAGGATATTGATCGTTTATTGTTGGCGATGTTGGTTGGGAATTCGCGTATCCATATTACATGTCGATCCAAGGAAAATAAATAAGTATTACAAGTATTTGTTAAAACTTGATTTGAGATGCATTTACATTGTTAGACATGTCATTGTTATCATTGATATACATATTATTTGTTGGAGTATTCCCAAAGACCAATCATGAGATGGTTGTAAAAGACAAACTTATTTTATCATGTCTATTAATATAAAGCCATTATTATTTTTCAGTCTTATTCTGTGTATTTATAAATAAACTGAATTATAATAAAGTCCTAAGAATAATATAGTTATTCTTGAATGTCCTTAGTCGAGTATTATTGTGGGCATGGACAACAATAATAAATTAAGACTAATATGTAGTTGATTGATGAAAAAGTGTTGCCATTGACATAAAGATGTCAAAATTAATACATAAGTATGTGTTAGAGAATAACATACTGGATTGGCCCGCTATGAGCATGTTTCTTGGATTATTATGTGACAATCACAACATTGCTCACAACTACATGTATGATCCTCAGACTTGAGATCATCATTATTTCAACATCGTGAGTGATATATTTTGATGCGGTCAAATGTGTGTCGACACTATAAAGATTAATATTGAATATGTCACAATCTATGTAGCGGAATATGGTTGATCAAGATAGGATTTGTCCCTCCTACATCATATGAGTAATATCATAGGCCACTTGATTGAGTGAGACTAGAAAATGCATGGCCCTGCTCGAATAAATTGATATGAGATATCATAGTTATTCTGTAACACCCTTAACGTATACTCATAGACCAAATATACATTAAAGATGTTACGGAATCATTGGAAGAAATCTTGACTTGTAAATATATTTATTTTTTATACCAAAATTTAATTTGTAGTTTAACCCTTTCTCGGATTTAAATTTAAAACTATGTTGTCTAGGTGCAGCTAGTTTTGACCCTGAATTTGTGACTATTCCATGACTTGTGTCCGATCTAGATATGAGGACAAAAGGATGTAAAACATGAAAAGAGCTAATCACGAAAAAGGTTATGTCGAACCACGACTTCATATAAATTAGGTACCAATGATGCATTTCTAGATGTCACTCATTGCTTGTAATATTAGAATTGTTCTATATATTACTGCTAACGTTACAAGAACCTACAAGGGTCACACCCTATGATTGAAACGAACAAATATTGAATAGATAACATGTGTACAAACGTGTTGTACATGTAATAAGTAAAAACCAAAATTATTATAATTATTGTAATTATAGATAATCATGTTTATATATATATATATATAAATACTAGATAATTATTGTAATTATCAAATATATTAAAATATGTATCTCTAAAGAAACCTAATTAAAGTAGAATCAGATTTTACATATTTAATTATATTTGGTTAAATATATTGTATATTTAATGAATCTGAATTTAATTAGTATTAGGTTTTTGAATTCTATATAAAGGCATAAGGTCTAGCAGCCGTAGATATGCCTTTTTGTAATAAGAAAAATATTGCTCATTTCATTCGGATGGACTGCGTAGAGGTCGGAATTCTGTTGTGACAACTTGGATTCGATATCGTGTTAGAAGAATTGGATTCTCCTAACTCCCTGTGGTTTTTTAGATTTATTTAAGGTAACGTTTCATCCCTTTTCACCCGAATTCATTCCTCGTAAATGGATCACTGACAGAATACGCTGGATAATTTTTTCGCTACGCTAAGGGGTACACCGGCGTAGCCTAACATTATTGTTGTTGACTGCCTCACTAGGCTAAGCAAGCCTAATGCATCTCATTTCCATGCATTTTCAGGTTAAAAGTTAGTGGATCAAGGATCGGAGCAACGACGTTTTTGGAAGCAAGTCACCAAGTTATATGTAATGTAAACCTTGTCCTTAAACTCCTAGAAAGGTGGCATAGGGTTTAGACATGTTAGTCTATCCCTATTTTTTGTGTGCATGATGTTTATTATGTTGAAGGAGTCTATATACCAAGTATGACATGTTCGATGTTGGCAAATAGTGTTTATAATGGACAATATGGCCCTAATATGTGAACTCATGGTAAATGATTTCGAAATGATATGAAATTTGGCATGTGCTTAGATTATGAGGTTAAAAGCTTGCCTGTAAAATTTGGTAATATTTGGATAAGGTTAAGGCTGCTAATTTGTTGAAAAAATAGATAAAATCTGTCATTACAGGTCTGTCCATACCGGTACGTGTGATGGCGTATCAGTACGGGTATGCATTTTGGGATGCATGTAACAGGGTGTATCGATACACATTATTGGTGTATCAGTACATGTTCTAGTCACTAGAAAATTATTGTATATTGTATCAATACCGTGTAACACCCCGGTTTTGGGCCTAGAGGTTTTGAGGCTTGTTAGACGGTTCAGTGGACCGGGTTAAGGATTCGAGTCGGATTCAGGAGTAAATATTTTTGTGAAAGATAAAAATATGGAAAATGGTTAAAAATTATATTTTAATATATGAAAAATATTGGTGAAATCAATTTTGGAAAATAAGATTTGGATGGGTGACATTTTGGTTAGTGACTAAAATGTAATTTTTGAAAACTATTTTTAAGGTGACTAAATTGTAAAGGATCAAATTCTTAGAATCCTTAAGAATATATTTTACCAAGTTGTTGCTGGTGGTTTCTCCCTTCAATTAAGACTTTTTAACATGTGTTTTAAAAGGTAATTAAAAGAGATTTTGATAATAAAAGTTAGTTATTGGTTTTAAAGAAATTTGACGTAAACTTTTCTCTCAACTTTTCTCTCCACTTCTTTTCTGCCAAACACTCTTGTTTTCATCAAAATCTAGAGGTGAGAGATCTTTTTACTTGGATTCTTGATTTATAATTGATTCTTTATCTTTGATTTACAAAACCTCATTGAAATCTTGTGTTTTTCTAGCTTTAATCAACCAATTGAGGGAGAAATCACACAATAGAGGTAAGGTTTGTTCTTCTCCTCTATTGTTGGTTCTTTATTGATATTCTCAAGTATTTTATCCTTGATTTATGATTTATAATCTGATTTTATGTTTTTATAATGAATAATTAATTTATTTGGTTTAATTGATAAAATTATGGATCCAGTGTTGAAGATTGATTTTAAACATATTTTGGATGATTTATAATGTTGATAAGATGTTTTTAACATTGGAATCCTGAAACTCCTTGAATCATTGATTATTAGGTTGTTAGATTTGTGTTTTTGTGGAGTTGTGGTGGCTGTGTAGTTGCTGGAAGTTTATGGATGAATTAATCTTGTTTTTAGATGTTATTAGATGTTGATTGAAGTGTTAGATTGATATATTGTGGCTGGGTTGTGTTTGGAAAGAGTTAGATGATGATTTCGGTTGTTGTGGTTGGGTAATTGTGAAAAGATTGTGAGGTTTTGCAAGGAATTGTTGTTGCAGTGTTTTGAATGCATTGAGATGCATTATCCTCTGTTGTAATGTGGTTAAAACAAGGGAGGTCGATCCGGAAGTGATCGGTGTAGCCTTGGAGGCTTCGAACGCTTGATTTCGTATCGGCGAATTGAGGTTTCGTGTATCGGCGAGTGAGAACATGGATTTCAGCTTTGAAATGATTTAAAGGTGGTTTATGGGAGTTTAAACTGAGCTTGAAATGCTGGTTTAAACTCGAAAGTAAGTATGATGTGGTTTTCTCTCTCGGTCGTGCTAGTATGAAAAAGTTTTATGCACTTGTTTTGATTTACATTGTACCTATTGTTTAAGCATGATTTAAAGTATATGAGATACTATTTTTGATCATGAAATGATGGTGGATGCACGTGGTAAGTGATCCATGTAAGTATATGGTTTATACTTGAGTTTTAAGCATGTGTTGTTGCTTGGAAAATGGTTTGGTTTAATGCTTGTAAAAACAGTAAGGTAAATGGTAAATGGTAAATGGTGAATTATATTGGCAAGTGATGTGGTTTTAAAAATTGTTATCGGATATAGTTGGCCGACCATAGGATTGATAGTGCACTATAATAAGTCGCCTTGGATGTTGAGAGGTTTTGATTTGGTGTACCGAAAACTCCATCGAAGTACCCTAACGGTTGAGGGGCTATATGGTACCGTAAACTCTCGTTAGTGGATTAAGCGTCTAACCGATGATTGGGGTTGGTGTCCCCGTGAGTTGTAAATTGTACTCGGTTGGTAATGTACCACGATTGTGATTGTATCGCTATTCTGGTTGAGATGGCTTGAAGTGTTGTGAGGACACTTGTTGAATCTGTGTATCCGATGAACTATTTTGATAAAGGAACTTGGTTATGATCACTTGTAAGCCAATATAATTGTTAATGTATCATTGAAAGGTTTATGTTGTATAATATGACTTATACATGTTTAATCTTTAAGCTTTCCATATGGTTGTTATGCATGGGAAGGCTTAAATTGAGGTTTAGCAATGGGATTTGATGTTGATTAATGATACATGTTGCATATGGTTTAATATGCTGGTTTTTAAAGATGTTAAGTGCACGGTTTTCAAGGCATGATAATGTTTTAAATGATGTTTAAAAGATGATTGAAATGGGATTTCAATGTGTTGTTGAGAAATGGTTTTAATGCATTGATGGTGTGTTGTTTTTTAGCACTCCTCACTAAGCCTAGTGTGCTTACGCTCTCTTTGTCCATCAATGCAGAGAATTAAAGGCTTGGAAGGCAGCGGGAAGTAAGAGATCACAAAAAAACTTGGTATCAAAAGTATGTTTTTTTATTAAACTATAAGTAATAAGGGCAATGGGGGTTCTGTTGTTGTTTTGGGAGGTGTTTTGCTAAACTCCCTGTTTGAGCAAGTTTGTTTTTGCTGCTCTTGGGTTGTAAAAGGCCATTTTGGATTGGTTGTGGTGATGGTTTGAGATTTCATGTTTTTCTTGCTTTGGTTTTTAGGAAGCATACCTCTAGATTTACTTTTGAAGCATGTTTCCATGAATTGATGTTGGAACTAGGTTGTTTTGATGTGGTTTGACCCTTGAATATGTTGGATGTATGCTTGAAGCATGTTAGGGTGTTTTGGTATGTTTGAAAGCATGTTAAATAAGCAAAAGAGGACATTACAGGTCCAGGCGTACTGGTACAGGTGCCCCTATTTCGGTACGAGTAAGCCATTTCAGGCTTAGCGTACCAGTACGTGGGAAAACATTTTGGTACGGGCTTAGGCAAATTTGGCCAGCGTTTCAGTATGTGATGAGCTGTTTCGATACGACACAGTATTTTTATGAATGGCGTTTCAATACGCAAGGGCGTATCGAAACGAGTTTTGGCTACTGGAATTTTGGAGTTTGAATTAATGAAGGCGTATCGATACACCCTTTGCCTGTACCGATACGGTGGCAGTTAAATTAGTTATTTGGTATATTCTGAAGTTCTAATTTCTTACGTTTTAGTCCCTGAATATTGTGGATGCAATTGAATGAGAATGAATGACCTTCTTGAGATGATTTTTGACATGTAAGTGTGAAACCTGTTTAATTAAAGGTTGGTAACATAAAAATGAGCTAAGTCCCTGTAGTTTTTTGAAATTACAATTTCCTCCCTGAATAGCAATTGTGTTCAATTGGATGTCAATTCGATGCCCGATTGAGTTGAGTTTTCACCTGTGATCAGTATGTACATGTAGGATAATAATTGTGCACCTATACAAGATAAAAGAAAAAAATGGATGTGTTTCGGATTTCATCTTCACGGTTTACTTCGGTAAACCTGATGTAGCTCGCTCGATTCGGTCTTACGACTAGGCCAGGTCGAGGGGGTTACATACCATATCGATACTGATAGTTGACCTAGCAAGTGTTGACCATGCGTATCGATACAGACCTAGGTGTTTCGGTACGGCTGGTCGGTTCTCGAATTTGATTCTTGCATGGTGTACCGATACGGATTAAATCGTACCGGTACGAGTCTTAATAACTGTAACTAATTTAATGACCTTGACATGGGCGTACCGATACGGCCTCTTCGATTATCAGTACGGAGGTAGGTAAATTGGTTAAAAGTTCTTTTAAAAGGTTTCAAAACTTGTAATTTGACCACTAAATCCTTATAAGGCTTAATTGATGACCCAAATGATTTTGAATGCGATAAAATTTGGTACATAATTTGTTTAAGTATCGAATTTGTTTATGAATAACTTAGGTTTTGGTAAGTCCTTATAATTTTCAAAAATTACGATTTAGTCCCTAAACTTGTATAAGTCATTAATTAATTCTTGATTATAATCTGAATGAGATTGCATTGACCATAGTCAAGTATTGTATCGTATAAAGGTTGTTAATTCATAGTCTATAGCCCAAATCATTGAATTAGTAAATTGACCACCGTATTGTTTACCGGTAATGCTTTTCAATCCAGAATCCTATCAGATCGGGAAGAGGTGTTACATAAACGATAAAAATGAAGAAACTGAGAGGCTAAGAACTTTAGTTTTGCAACTAGAACCAAGAAATGGTAGAGAGAGAAAGGTTTAAAGTCTGAGAAATGAGAGAGATGGGAGATGAAAAGGCACAAAAGTAAAAAATAAACTAGGCATGAAGTCCAGAACCCAGACGGCCAGAAGGAAAAGCACAACAAATAAATTAGGCCAGAAGTCCAGGACTCAGACGTCCAAAACCTAAACGTCCAGAAGGAGAACCCAGACGAAAGAGAAGAAAAACAAATCCAGAAGGCCAAAAGTTCAGAACCTAGATGATGAAATTTCAAGGAATAAACGATGAAAATAGAGAGGCTGAGAGCTTTAGTTTCGCAACCAGAACCCAAAAATGGAAGAGAGAGGAAGCTTTAGAGTCTAAGAGATGAGAGATGAAACGGCGCAAAAGTGAAAAATAAACTAGGGTTTAGGTTATTCAAATTTAAATTAATAACTTTATTTTAATTTTAATTAATAATTATAAAGTATTTAATTAATATTTAAATTGATATTTAATTAAAACCCATAATTTAAATTAATATTTAACTAAAAATTATAAATTTAATGTATTTAAATTAATATTCAGTTTATTGTAATGTCAAATATAATATATTTAAGTTACTATTTAAATTAATATTTAAATAAAAATAATATTTTTAATGTATTTAAATTAATATTTAATTAAAAATAATAATTTCATTGTATTTAAATTAATATTTAATTAAAATAATAATTTTAATGTATTTAAATTAATATTCAATTTAATATTCAAATTATTGTAATTTTAATTATAATGTATTTAATTAAAATTGAAAATAAAATTTATGGTTTGGGTTATGACTTATGAGATTAATTTGGGTTTTTTGGGGTTGGGGTTTGAGGATTCAGCTTGCACTTTAATTATTATTGTTTTTAAGATTTAGGGGTTGATGTTTGAGGTGTAGGGGTTATAGGTTTCAAGTTGAGTGTTTGGGGTTATGGGATTAGTTTTGGGATTAGGGGATTAGGCTTGTACTTTAATTATTAGTGTTTGTAAGATTTAGGGGTTAAAGTTTGAGGTTTAGGGGTATAATATATGTTTCAAGTTAAATGTTTGGGGTAGGGGATTAGTTTAGGGATTCAACATATAGGGGATTAGGCTTGCACTTTTATTATTAGTGATTGTAAGATTTAAGGGTTGGGGTTTAGGGTTTAGGGGTATAATATGTGTTTTATGTAACAACCCAGATTCTGAAAATCTGAGGGTCGAGTTTGATCGAGGCATGGGCCTCATATTTTTGGGCTTGAATGAGCCCATAGACTATCTTGTGTGTGGACTTGTAGTTGTTGCATTGGCTGGAAAAGAGTAAAGATGGGTAATTTGGTAAAAGCTCATTTTGAAGAGTGGAAAAGAGAGGAGAAAGTTGATTTTTCTGCATTTGGGCAGGGCTGAGATCACCCAACTTTATTATCATCTTCCTCCTATTTCTAAACTCTCTCTCTCTCAAAAACACCATAACCAAAGGTTGAATCTTTGAGGGTTGTGTTGAAAATCACGAATTGATGTTCAAGGGAAAGTTGTCCAGCTTTGGCAGATCTATCAATCAAGGTATGGATGGTTAGTTTTGGTGGAAAAGTGTGTTTTGGTGGGGGTTGATGGGGGATAACGGGAATGGATTTTAAGGGATCTTACTCTTGTAAAGGTTTGTGTTTTGGCTCCCTTAATTCTCCCTACCATATGGTAACATTTTGGTAACATCTCTTGTAGTGAAAGAGGTTGGGAACTCCTCAAAGGACCAAGGGAAGAGCAAAGCTTGAAGCTTTGGAGGGAGTCTTTGTTTTATCAGCTAAGCTAAGGTTAGTACACTACTAACTCTCATAGTTTCCTAGAAATCATGAAGTTAAGCTTTGAAGAATGATTTGGTGTTTTTGGTCTTGGTAAAGCTTGAGTAGTTGTTAATGGTAAATCATAGAAGTGTTATTGAAATGGCCTAAATTTGGTAGTAATCCACCTAATACTATCACCATAACTTGTAGGAATTATTTGGGGTTTAACCATAGGGGTTAAGCAGGGTTTCTAGGTGAAACTCGCACCCAGAGTTTGAAACTCGGGCTCGCGTATCGGTACAAAGACAAGCGTATCGGTACGCCTTAGTATAAAGGCGTAGGGGTTGTGAGGGGAGTATCGGTACGCCTCCCTGTGTATCGGTACCCCTTGCATATTAAGGATTCCAGTAACGCTTTTGTGTACCGGTATACAAGGGGCGTATCGGTACCCTCTGTTACATTGTCTAGGAGAGACTTTAGTGTACCGGTACGCGTAGGTAGGAGTGTCGGTATGGGTTTGGATCGGTACAGGGCGATCCAAGTACCAATAGTGAGTACCGATACAAGGTAGAGCGTATCGGTACGTCTTGAGGGTCCAGTTCTTTCGAAACTAAAATGAGTATCGGTAGCATAGACGAGTATCGGTACCTAAAGGGGAGTGTCGATACCGATATAGGAGTACCGGGACTCGCTGGGCATTCTACCCAAGAAATTTGAGTTTACGTTCGGGGGTTCTATAATTCGAGGCAAAGGGCCCTGGGGGTCTTTTAAGGTGTAAAATGAATACTAAAACTGAGAAACAGATATTTTAACCCCGTATGAGAAATAATTGGTTAATGATTCGGTAAACATTGGGTAAACTGCGTGGAATAGTAACCTATAGGGATCTTACGTGGATCAATCGAGGTTGTGTGGTAATTAGGGTCATTGATGTGTGCTGAGGGGACGCCTAGATAGCCGAGTCATCCCTTGTTGTTGGGATTTGTATACCCTAAGTGTGTTGCAACACCTTGAAGATTCTCGAATGTTGGATCTCGATGCTTTATGGACGCATGCCTCATTCGAAGATGCTTGATGAGAGATACCGAGCATGGATGTAAAATCCCGATGCTATGTAGACGCAGGACTCATCCCCTTGAGTATAGGATCCCGATGTTATATGGACATAGGCCTTACTCGTTGTGTAGGATCCCGATGCTACTTGGACGCGGGCCTCACTCAAGTGTAAGATTTCGATGCTTTGTGGATGCAGACCTCACTTATTATTTTTGGTGTTATATGTGTGATGCTATGTGTTAAGTGTCTAAAGTACTATTTTATTCACCCTTTTTATTCATATTATTGCTAGACTTAGGCTCATATTAGTTGCATTATTAGCCATTCATGCATGTTTGCATTGTTTCCTTGATGGACAAGCTTGATTTCATATTTTGCTTAATTTTGTGCAAAAAGATACTGCTTTACGACAACATCTTAAATCTTTCCTCAAGATTTGCAATTCATTCAAAATACAAGGAGTCGCCCCGATGTTTTACGACTAAGATTATTCCCCTATTCACTAAGGGATAGGGCGAAAGCATGGTTGAATAGTATTCCTACCGATCAATAGGATCTTGGATCGATCTTTGTCGTGATCTTGCTCGATTTAATCCTACAAATTTGACTAATAGGCTTCGTAACGAAATTACTTCTTTTCGACAGATAGATGATGAATCTATATACGAGGCTTGGGAGCGATATAGAGAACTTCTATACAAATGCCCCTACACGGATTCCCAGTGTGGACACAAGCAACAATGTTTTACAACGCTGTGAATACACCAACAAGGATGATGCTAGATGCCTCGGCAAACGGCATACTCCTAGATAAGTCGTCAGAGGAAGAATGCAAATTCTAAACAGGCTTGCCAAGAATGATTATCAATTCCCATCTGCTAGAAGAGAAGGAGTTAAATGCCAAGCCACAATACATGAACTAGGATCATCAAACTCAATTTCGGCACAATTGGCCACTCTGACCAAGATGGTCCAGAACATGCAGAAACCAAACAACACACAGAAGGTCAAGGTAATGGAGTCCTTTTGTGAGTTATGTGGTGGTAACCATGATTCTTCTGAATGTATGCAGAATCTGGAATCCAGCTTTTATCTGGGGAATTACAACCGGAACAACAATGTGATGTCCAACACATATAATCAAGCTTGGAAAAAGCACCCGAATTTTTCTTGGAGTAATCCCAACAATGCTCTAAACCAGAACAATCAGAATGCACAAGCATCGGGATTCCAGCAGAATATGCCACGGCAACAGTTGTCGCAGTAACAACCGACAACATCTAGTTCTTTGGAAAATTCTCTCAATGCTTTTATGTTGAAAACCGAATCTTATATGGCTGAGAATAGTAACTTCATAAAAAGAACTGATGCTTTTATTAACAGGACCGAGAAGAGATTGCATAACCAAGAGGCGGCAATCAAATCATTGGAAAATCAAGTCAGACAATTTGCTCAAAACCTAAATACTAGACTGCAAGGAGGTTTACCTAGCGATACTGAAGTCACAAGAGGAACTGGCCATGAGCAATGTGAGGCGATCACCACTAGAAGTGGCCAACAACATAAAGAGGCTCAAGCTCGCTCATCAAACAAAACTCCACAAAAAGAAAAAGATGAACTCAGCGGCAAAGCCTCAGATGCTGAACCAGGAAATGCCGCGGCAACCAGCGATAAGCATGCCTCGGCAACCAACGATAGGCACGCCACGGAAACCTCAGTTGACGATGCCTCGGCAACTTCAGTTGCCCTGACAATGCCATCAATCAGGTTTCAGACTAATGAAAGGATCGAAAATATCTGACTTCTACCACCATCCCAAAAAGGTTGAAGCGATAAAAGCAAGAATATCAATTCAAGAAGTTTCTTGATATCCTAAAGCAAGTCCACATCAACTTGCCATTGGTTGAAGCAATTGAACAAATGCCGAACTATGACAGGTTTCTTAAAGACATTGTATCCAAGAGAACAAGGCTATGAGAGTTTGAAATAGTTGTCGCAACAGATGGATGCATGGCCATGTTGCACAATCGCATGCCACCCAAGTTGAAGGATCCCGGAAGTTTCACAATACCTTGTTCCATCAGAAACCATTATGTCGGGAAAGCATTATGTGACCTTGGATCCAGCATAAACTTGATGCCTAAATCGGTTTTTCAGAAACTAGGAATCGGGAAGGCAAGACCTACAACAGTTATGCTATAGCTAGCCGATAGATCCTATGTGCATCCAGAGGGAAAAATCGAAGACATACTGGTAAAAGTTGATAAATTTATTTTTCCCACTAACTTTATTGTTTTGGATTGTGAAGTAGATGAACATGCACCTATCATTCTCGGGAGACCCTTCCTAGCAACAGGGAGAACCTTGATCGATGTTGAAAAGGGAGAACTCACAATGAGGGTGAATGGCCAGCAAGTTAAACTAAATGTGTTCCAAACACTAAGGCATGCCGATGATTTGGAAGAATGCCAACTTCTTTATACCGCGGCAGAGTTTAACTTTGACGAGGAATTTAGTTGCCTCAGCAACTACATTGCCGATCAAGAGGAACCTGAAGAGTATGAAGAACCGATCGATGAGGAACAACAAGAAGTGGCAAATTGGTTAGTCACTCGACCAGGTACATACTTTGAACCACTGGATTACTAAGGTAAGGAAGGTAAACTCGAAAAGCCCTCCATTGAAAAACCACTGATTCTTGAGTTGAAACAGTTGTCAGGGCAACTAAAATATGCTTACTTGGGAACCGATAATACATTGCTTGTAATTATTTCCTCTAAGTTACAGCCTGGGCAGGAAAAGAAACTGATCAAAATGTTGATGCTACACAAGAAGGCAATAGGGTGGACAATTGCCAACTTGAAGGGAATTAGCCCGACAGTGTGCATGCACAAGATTTTGTTGGAAGATGATCACAAACCTTAGATTGAGGCCCAAATGAGACTGAATCATGCCATGAAAGGGGTTGTAATGAAATAAATCATCAAGTGGCTTGACGCCGGTATCATATACCCTATCTCTGATAGTATATGGGTAAGTCTGGTACAATATGTACCGAAAAATGGAGGTATAACGGTGGTAAGTAATGAAAACAATGAACTCATTCGAACCAGGACTGTGACCGGTTGGAGGGATTGTATGGATTATCGAAAGCTAAACAAAGCCACTAGGAAAGATCACTTCCCATTACCCTTTATTGATCAAATGCTTGACCACCTTGCAGGTAAACCCTTTTATTGTTTTCTTGATGGTTATTCAGGTTACAATCAAATTGCCATAGCACTGTAAGATCAAGAAAAGAAAACCTTCACATGCCCATACGGTACTTATGTTTTTCGAAGGATGTCGTTTGGATTGTGTAATGCCCCGGTAACCTTCCAAAGATGCATGATGGCACTCTTTTCAGACATGGTCGAAGACTTCCTTGAGATCTTCATGGATGATTTTTCCATTTTTGGTAATGACTTCGACAGTTGCCATTTTATGGTAGATGAAGGAATAGTGCTCGGCCACAAGATTTCATCCAACGGAATTGAAGTAGACAAAGCCAAGATTTACGTGATCGAAAGATTACCCCCACCAAGTTCGGTTAAAGGAATCCAAAGCTTTCTTAGACATGCAGGTTTTTATAGGAGGTTCATTCATAATTTTTCTAAGATTACTAAACCCATGTGCAATTTTCTTGAACATGATAAAGTCTTCAATTTTGATGATTCTTGCACCCAAGCATTCGAAACCCTAAAGGAAAAGCTTACCTCGGCAGCCATTGTCGTTCCACCCGATTGGACGCTACCCTTTGAGCTCATGTGTGATGCAAGTGATTTCGCGGTAGGAGCAGTCCTAGGCCAACGCACAGGTAAGACCTTTCATGTATATAATACGCTAGTAAAACTCTTAATAGTGCTCAAGTGAATTACACAACAACGGAGAAAGAGTTACTAGCCGTATTTTTCACATTTGACAAGTTTCGATCCTATTTGATTGGTAAAAAGGTAATTGTTCATACGGACCATTTGGAAATTAAGTATCTATCTGCTAAAAAGGATGCCAAACCTCGTTTGATTCATTGGATATTGCTTTTACAAGAGTTTAATATTGAAATTAAGGACAAGAAAGGAACAGAAAATCAAGTGGCCGATCACTTATCACGTTTAGAACGCAATAGGTGAGAGGACACAGATTTAGAGATATGTGATGCATTCCCGGATGAGCAACTGTTAGTTGCCTCGGCAACTATGAATGCGTATGCCTCGGCAACCCCTGACGCCTCGGCAACAATGGATGCGTATGCCTCGGCAACACTCGACGCCTCAGCAACTCTTGACGCGCATGCCTCAGAAATGCTTGACTCGTAAGCCTCGGCAACTCCAAATGCGTATACCTAGGTAACCACTAATACGCACGCCTCGGCAACCATGGACGCGTATGCCTCGGCAACCCTTGACGTGCATATCTCGTCAACCATGGATGTGCATGCCTCGGTAACTCTAGACGCGCACGCATCGGCAACCTTGGAAGCAGTTGCCACTGTAACACATGCTTCGGTAATACTCTGGTACGCGGATTTAGTTAATTTCCTTGTTTGTGGTATTTTACCTTATGGCCTTACTCACCAAGGGAAGAAGCGGTTCTGCCATGATGCTAACCATTACTTTTGGGATGAGCTTCTTTTGTTTAAACAATGTGCAGATCAGGTTATACGCCGATGTGTCCCTGAAGAGGAGCAGCAGAATGTACTCCGACAATGCCATTTTTCACCCTATGGAGGACATTTTAGAGGAACTCGCACCGCGACAAAAGTTTTGCAATCTGGTTTGTATTGGCCAACACTGTACAAAGATGCCCAAGAGTTTTACAAGCAATGTGATCGTTGCCAGAGGACGGGCAATATCTTTAGACGACATGAGATGCCGCTCCAAAACATCATCGAGGTAGAATTGTTCGATGTATGGGGGATTGATTTTATGGGACCTTTCATATCTTTATTCGGCAACCTCTACATTCTACTTGTCGTCGACTACGTGTCTAAATGAGTTGAGGCAGCTGCAGTTCCCACCAATGATTCCAAGACCGTGCAACGATTCTTGCAGAAAAATATATTTACACGGTTTGGGATGCCGAGAGCAATTATCAGTGATGAAGGCAAGCACTTTGACAACAGACTTATTGCCAAGATGTTGCAACGCTTCGGCGTGTCACACAAAATTGCCACAACATATCACCCACAAATCAATGGGCAAGCAGAAATTTCCAACCGGGAATTGAAGGGTATACTCGAGAAATTTGTAAATCCCTCTAGGAAGGATTGGTCAGTAAGACTAGATGACGCACTTTGGGCATATCGCACTGCATTCAAAACACCCTTAGGTATATCTCCCTTCCAACTTGTCTATGGAAAAACATGCCATCTACCAGTGGAAATCGAACACAAGGCATATTGGGCAATCAAGACCGTGAATATGGATTGGGAAAATACCGGGCAAAAGCATTTGTTGGACCTCAATGAGATAGAAGAATTCTGTGCACTCGCCTATAACAATGCACGAATCTACAAGGAGAAAACAAAGCAATGGCATGACAAGAAACTATTGTCGTGGCAATTCAAGCCAGGGCAACTAGTTCTCTTATTCAATTCTCGGCTGAAACTTTTCCCGGGAAAACTGAAATAAAGATGTTCGGGACCATTCGAAGTTGTCAAACCATTCTCCCATGGTGCCGTGATAATCAACTCCATCACTGACGAACATGAATTCAAAGTTAACGGACAAAGATTGAAGCACTACAATGGTGCCCATGTGGAACGTAACAAAGAAGTGGTCACCTTAGGAGATACATGAGCATGCTCTCTTTTTGATATTTTATTTTTTTTATATTTTTTTTGAACAATTTAATTTTTTTATTTATTATTTTCAGTTATTTTTCTTTTTAAGATAGATTAATTTTCTTTAAGATTAAAACTACATCTTTCTTTCATATTTATCTAATTGTTTTTAAAATTTTAAGTTTAAGAATTTCTTTGCACATCTTTACTTATTTTCTTTTATTAGTTTATCTTTAATTTTAATCCTTATTTTATTTGTTTTTGAATTGTAGGAAAAGAGTTCAAGATAAAGAGGAATTTTGATTCAAGAAGGAAACTTCTTCAACAAGGAAATTAATGGGCTGAATCTAAGGCTTATATTAAGCCTCCAATTTACCCTAAATAAACCCTACATAACCGGCCAAACCCTTCCCCTTCCCCAAACCCCCTAGCCATCACCTTCCCCCAAATCTAAACCCTTGTTTTCTTTCTTTCAAAATTACTCACACCCACCATATTTACTACCTATCTTTTCTATTTAACCCATCACCCTTAACTTCCAAGAAACCTATTCCTACTTTTCACCTTGCAACTCTTTAGTTTCTTTTGCTTTCTTTTCTTTGTTTCTACCAAACTCACAACCAAGATCATCCATGGCATCCAAAATCGAATTTTTGGTTCATCCAAGTTCCTCCAAAGAACCAAGATACAAGAAGTTTGCTACACCGGTGATTCAAGAAAGATTTCACTCCAAGTTTGAAAGTCGGAAGATTTGCGAAGAACAAGGCTTCGAATACTCCAACTCTCAACAAGATTTCGGCCTTGAACCATTCATCTTCGAAAGGATTGCACATCAAAAGTGGCAAATCTTTTGCCATCAATCGGAACCGGGTAACATCTCATGGGCAAGAGAATTCTATGCTCACTCACCTAACCTGGATAATCCTTATGTTTTTGTTCGTGACAAGGCTATACTCATAAGCCCCGAAAACATCAACACCTTTTACGGGCTCTACGTTGAGAAGGACGAGCACCAAGCCTTTGTTGATCAACTCATGCCCAAGCAACTCAACAAGGTGCTTCAAGAACTCACTCTACCGGGAACTCAATGGAACGACGGTAAATACAAGGGCACGATAAATCGCCTTTGGCTTAAACCCGAGGCAAAATTATGGAATAAGTTTGTTAAAACTTCTTTAATGCCCACAACACACAATACCACCGTTGGTACACCTCGTCTTTTGCTCATACATTCTATCTTGCATAATCGCATCATTAACATTAGAAAAATTATTTGTGACGAGATTTTTGTATGTAGCACAAAAGACAAGGGTTCTCTTTTCTTCCCTTTCTTAATTTCCAATCTTTGCAAGGAGATGCATGTCCCAAGTGAGTCCACTGATGAAAAGGCCCTACCAAAGTCCGGTTGGAATGGAGCACAAATTCGAAAGCTAATGGGAGAGACACTTGTAAAATCCCCAGCGCCTTCAATTACCGCGGCAACTCCTGCCACCTCGACAACTCCTAATGCCTAAGCAACTGATGCCCGGGCAACTCGAACAGCAGCCCTAGGACAACTTGAAGCACTCTTACAACCGTTGGCGAACCGCCTTAGGCAAATTGAAGACCGGCAACTAATGTTCATGCGGTACATGAAGGATCACAACAATGCAATCACCCAAGTCATCCTGGAAAAGTACCCGGACAGCCGTGTGCCATTCCCAATCTTTCTTGCCGAAATCATTGCCATGGAAACCAATGAAGCAGTTGCCACGGCAACCACAACAGATGATGCCGCGGAAACCTACACTGCGACTACCCAAGCAGTTACCATGGTAACCAACACTGAAGATACAGCGGCAACCAAAGCTAAAGATGCCACGGCAACCACTGCAAAAGCCAAAGGTAAAGCACTTATGCCCGAATCAACTCGTACTGAATCATTGTCTGATTTTTCAAATTCGGACGAGTCCTCCATTGCACCAACAAAGACCGCACCAATCAAATCCTCCAAGCCCAAGCGAAAAGCCAATGACATTGATGAAGAGGACGATGAGGACAACCTCGTACAAGGATCGATTCCACCATAGGCAACAAGGAAGCAACCACCGCGTTCAAGCAAAAGAATCAAGACACCGACCAAAAGGAAACTAATCATCTACGACGACGATCTCTCGGAGAAAGTCCTCGTTTGCATTTTACTTTTCTTTATTGTTATTTTTGTTTTTTAATTTTATTTTTCTTTGTTACATGCATTGAGGACAATGCCTCACTCGAGTTTGGGGGGATTGTTATTAGTTAGTTACCATGTTTAGTTGCATTCATCTTAAGTATTGCATTTAGGATACATAAATTGCTTGCCATGCCTTTGGTTGGAACAAGAATTTCCTAGATTTGATGAATATCCGATGATGACTTTACCAATGTACTTAATTGATAGAACTTTTTATTCTAGGATAAACATGGAAACACTTAGAATCTTACTATGATGTTAAACTTGATGGAACACTGTTGTGGCTTGATTGATTTAAGGAATTCTAGCGAACTTAGGTTGATAATTAAAAAATTGGGGGATTAGAATAAAAATTGGATGAATGCTAGAGGTGCCCGAAATTGGCTCTAGTATATGCTAAAAATTGATTGTTATAGGTGCCCGAAATTGGCTCTAGTATGTGCTAAAAATTGATCGCTAGAGGTGCCCAAAACCGGCTCTAGTCGAATAAATTAATTAACTTAAGAAAACTAAAAACAAAACACTAGAGGTGCCCGAAACCGGCTCTAGTTAAAACGTGTTAAAATAACTCAATGAAGTAATCTGAAAACCTCTTGTTTGCATAGAATCTGAAAAATCAACTTGCACACAACTCCACACACACTCACAATCATTATAGTTTGATTCCGAGTAACTCCTAAGTTTTCCGAAAAATGAAAAGCCAATCATACTTTGTGCCACGAATCTGAGAATTGAAATCAAGTTCAACTTAAGTTTGTGAAAATTGTAGTCTTGGCGGGTAATTATTAGTTTGCATTGCTTGAGGACAAGCAATAGTTCGAGTTTGGGGGTGTGTTAAGTGTCTAAAAGTACTATTTTATTCA
Organism: Hibiscus mutabilis; assembly: GCA_019671005.1. Lineage (NCBI taxonomy): Eukaryota > Viridiplantae > Streptophyta > Magnoliopsida > Malvales > Malvaceae > Hibiscus > Hibiscus mutabilis. Next base: position 500,392 of record CM033751.1, on the reverse strand, counting down.
CCCTTTTATTCATATTAGTGCTAGACTTAGGCTCATATTAGTTGCATTATTAGCCATTCATGCATGTTTGCATTGTTTCCTTGATGGACAAGCTTGATTTCATATTTTGCTTAATTTTGTGGAAAAAGGATACTGCTTTGGTGTGTTTTTGTGTGTGTGCAGAATCACTTGCCAAAGCAAGGCTGGAGCTAGTTGCCAGGGCAATGCATGAAGGAGATGCCGAGCTAGTTGTCAGGGCAATTTTCGATAAGGAATAAGATGATATGGCAGTCGAAATTGATGACTAGATAAGCCCAAGATGACGTGTAACAAATTTAAATCCCAAAGGAGTTTGATTTCCATGAAGATGTTAAAGAGAAATTAAATCCCAAGAATATAGGAGAAGTTCTAGAAGGAATTTAAATATAATAAACAATTATATTCTTTAAAAGTATTTAATTCCAACTTAACTTCCTCCTCAAAAAAAGACTTTGACCTAGCCCTATAAATTAAGGACCAAGTCGTCAACTCTAAGAGAGAGGAGGGAGATTTAGACAAGAGCAAATTTGGAGATTTCGACAAGAGAGCAAGGGAGAGGAGAGATTTCGACAAAGGCTCCAACCTTTCTTCATCTTTTTCTTTCTTGTTCAATTAGGTTTATGTTAGGAATTCTTTGTTTTGTGTTTCTTTGGAACCTAGCCATGAACTAAATCTATTTGGCTAAGGTTATTGTGTTTTTTGGTTGTGAGAAACAATTGGATTTTGTTTAGGTAATAAGAGTTTGCACTTTCAATTCAAGGTTTACTCATTCTTGGTTCTTATTCTTGTTTGCAAGTGAATTGGGAGAGGATCTCATAACTTCATCTATTTATCTAATATTGGGAGAGTTAGATTCAAGAAATGAATGAATATGGTCTTTATTCAATCTATTGATGGTGAAGATTAATCTGGCTTAGGGATAAGTTAAGGATTTCAACGGCTAAGAGGAGCGCAAGATTGGTTGTTGTTCACCCTTGATTCACGCAGGGATGTATTATCAAGGCATACACAAATAGCTAGAGTTTCAACTTAGGGATAAGAAGAAACCATTGAAGAACGCTCTGCCGAACCTTGAAGTTGCTGCCCAGCCGCCCAAGTAGTTGCCCAGCTAGTTGCCCAGCTAGTTGCCCAGGCAACCGTCGATTAGTTTCCAAGGCAACCCCGCTGTGCAAGTTGCCCTTGCACTCTTTTACCAAGACGATCCAATCAGCTATCACACCTCAACTCACGATATCCTGGCCTATTCTCTCTCATTTGATTACATCTTCTTTTACTTATTGCTTTCTAGTTTAGTTGTTAGTAAAAACTCCTACAGCCACCTACTTGTGTTTTTACTTTTTATAGTGCAAGAGATTGAATTCTTGAAGTGGCACCAATCCCTGTGGAGACGATATCTTTTATACTATAACTTGCGACGTGTACACTTGCACAATTGCGGAGCACTTATTACGTGCAACACTATGTAAACGAATTGGGTATTTGTATCAGTTGCGTGCATGATCATACACTCAAAATGCTATGTGTTTAGGCGGTTATGGTAGCGCCATTGTTATCTTGCCATGATATCATTCCTGTTGTACTGCTTTATTTATGATTTGCATGAAGCATGATTGAGTGGCGGTGTATCCACTGAGCTTGTTAGCTCAGCGTTCGAACTCGTTGTTTCCGTTTGCAGGTTTGTAGGTTATCGTGAGGCTTGAAGGGGCACCATCAAAGCTTGGATTTCAGCATCGACTCTAGTTGTTGAGTACAAATACTAGATGTAATGGGCTATGTATTTCGTAGGACCCTGTATGTATTTTGTAACTATTATTTTGTATTAAATGGTCATGGTCAAATGTTTTAAATATTTGTAAGTGGAGCTCCGCGAATACTGTTTAAACATCTGGATTTGACTATGTTTTCAATGTATGGACTTATATTTTTATTGGACTTATTATGTTTGGGCTTGAAAAAGGAAATTTTAATGGTATGGATTTTTGGACTTATTATGTTTGTATCGACTCTAGGAGAAGGAACGGGTGCTCATAACGGGTTTAGAACTCATGACCTAAGGAAATATGATAGAACAAAGATGAGCAGTTTGACCAACAGGCCAAATGGGTTTGCTCTTGTAAAGACTTGTTTGTTCTTGACAATTACGCAAAGAGAATTCCCTAAATAACCTAAATTTAAATAACTCATATATACTTTTAAAGTAAAACATATTTTCATATGCTTCAAAAATTATTTGAATTTAAGAATTAAAAAACTGTATTGAAAAGATAATTCTGTAAATAAGAAATTAATAAACATTTAGTCAAAAAAATAAGAAATTAATATATATATCCTTCAAATATACTTAATAATATTTTTTATAATCTAATACATGTTGATAGATATCAAATATTGATAACCAATAAACTATTCAAACAAGAATTGAATATGATGATGTCCTTATATATCATTATTTTTGTCCAAAAAGGCTCATTCATCAACTTCGACCACAATCATAGTACTAAATTACGGTTACTATGCTTGTTGGTTGTTGCGATTGTGATGTTGTGATTGCAGACCTTACGTATCGTATAACAATTGTTGCGGACTTTTTTTTTCTCAGGAGATATAATTTTTTTTGTAGAGAATCATACAAGTCTAGACCTGAATTGTGCTACGGACGTAATTTGTTTACAAAACTTTTAACTTTTTAAATTACAAATATATAATTCGGTGTTGTGGTGAACATAAAAATGTTATAATATGACAGTTATATTACATTACAACCGAAATTTAATATTATGACCACAACTCGTCGTAGATTCAAACTCCTAGATGAACACAAACCCTCTTGTACAACCCACAATTTCGCCGAGCGGCTGCCGCTGTAAATGCTCTCGATCCAAGCCACTTTTACAAGTAAATGGATCGAGAGTAAAAATTTTAAATTTTCATATAATTTTTTTGTTGGGTGAGGGTCCCACTATGTGGGTAACCCATCACCGGTTGAACCCCAAATTCAAAGGGGTGGTTGCTGCCATATTTATTTTGCTTGACTTTTTATAAGCCTTTAACTATGACTTTTATTAGTATATTATAGGCTTGGGCAGAATTGAAAGAGATTGAAGAAAGCTCAGAAACGTTCGAGAGAAAAATAGGAGAGAATAACTATTTCCAGCTTTGAGCAATTTTAATCAACTCTTAGATCGGAGGTCCATCCGTGGTTCGATTGAGCTGATTTATGGACAGCAGCTAGGCGACTTGGTGATCTTAACTTTGTACGGTCAGATTTTTCATCCGAGACTCGTAGCTTCCGAAATCCCCATTTTACAACAGTTGTGTTTTTGGTGATATTCTCTCATTTTACTCTCATTTGTTAAAGACTACTTGTTATTAGCCTTGTTGGAGTTGAATGCTTGTTGTAGGTTGGATATTGTAGTCTTGTAGTTGAACATTTGATTATAGTGGAGCTTTTGATCGGACTCTAAAGTCCCGTGGTTTTTACCCTTGATTTAGAGGGGTTTTCCACGTAAAAATATCAGTGTCTCAATTTACTTGTGTTGTGGTTGCATTGAAAATTTGTGGTTGATTAGTGCTGCTAGAGAACATATTTGTAATATTGTGCTTGCCATAATTATTGACTTGAGTTATAGGGAAAGAAAGAACACCGGTTGTGCTTCCGCTTAATTTCGGTTGTTCGATTTCTTCCCAACAAACTTGCATCAGAGATTGGTTATTGTATCATATAATTATGGAGATTAATACAAGCAAGATGATTATGTTGAATGGCACGAATTATCAACTTTGGCGGAATAAAATGAAAGACTTGTTGTTTGTAAAGGCTTTGCATCTTCCGGTCTTTGCTACTCAAAAACCTGATTCAAAAAGTGATGAGGAATGGGAATTTGAGCATCAACAAGTATGTGGCTATATTCGATAATTTGTTGAAGAAAATGTTTACAACCACATTGATCAGGAGATACATGCTCGCACATTGTGGGAGAAGCTTGAAAGCTTGTATGCTTCGAGGTCGGGTAACAACAAATTGTTTTTGCTAAAGAAAATGATGGCGTTGAAATACAGAAAATGAACGTCTACAGCTGACCATGTTAGTGAGTTTCAAAGTGTGATGAATCAGTTGCTTGGTATGGGTGTCAAATTTGATGATGAGATTTTAGGGCTTTGGTTGCTTGCTACTCTACCGGACACTTGGGAGACTTTTCGGGTCTCACTCATTAATTCTGCTCCAAATGGTATTATTACTTTGGATTTGGCTAAGAGTGGTGTGTTGAATGAAGAGGTTAGAAGAAGATCTCAAGGTTCTACATCACAGTCTGAGGTGTTGGTTACCGAGAACATGGGGAGAAACAGAGAAAAAGATGGCAAGGGTAGAGATAAAAGTCGAAGCAAGTCAAGATCGAGATATAAGAATCTTGAGTGTCATCATTGTGGTAAGAAATGCCATATCAAGAAATATTGCTACAAGTGGAAGAGAGAGAACAAAAGTGGTGGTGATAAAAATGATCAAAATGATGATGAAAAATTTGAGCGTATTGCTACTGCTACTCGTGAAGATCTATTGGTCATTTGTTCTGAGAATTTGGTCAACCTAGCATGCGATGAGACTAGTTGGGTGATTGATACTGGTGCTTCAATTCATGTCACGTCGATGAGGGATTTCTTCACATCTTATACTCCTGGTTATTTTGGAGTATTGAAGATGGGTAATGACGGTTTGATTCCAGTTATTGGCATGGGAGATGTTAGCTTGGTGAGCAATAACGGAACAAAGTTAATTCTCAAGGATGTCAAACATGCACCGGATATCCGTTTGAATTTGATTTCTGCAGGAAAGCTTGATGATGATGGATTTTGTAACACCTTCAATGAGGGGCAGTGGAAGCTGACTAAAGGCTCTTTGGTTGTGGCTCGAGGAAAGAATAGCTCAAATTTGTACTTGATGCAGGCATTGACTTCCAGAGACACTGTGAATGTGACAGTAAATGACTCAAGTGAGTTGTGGCATAAACGGCTTAGTCACATGAGTGAGAAGGGGCTTAATTGTTTAGCCAAGAAGAATAAACTTTCTGGGTTGAAGAATGCCACATTGAAGAATTGTGCTCATTGTCTAGCGGGGAAGCAGAGAAGAGTTTCTTTTAGAAGTCATCCTCCTTATAGAAGATCATAGTTGCTAGAGTTGGTCCATTCAGATGTTTGCGGTCCGATAAAGGTAAGGTCACATGGTGGTGCACTTTATTTTGTGACTTTCATTGACGATTGTTCAAGAAAGCTGTGGGTCTACACTTTGAAGTCGAAATACCAAGTTTTTGAGGCATTTAAACAGTTTCAAGCGTCAGTTGAAAGAGAAATAGGGAAGAAGGTAAAGTGCATTCGTACTGATAATGGTGGCGAGTACACAGGGCCATTTCATGAGTATTGTCTGCGAAAGGGAATCAGACATCAGAGAACACCACCAAAGACTCCACAGTTAAATGGGTTAGCTGAAAGAATGAACCGGACATTGATTGAGAGAGTCAGATGTTTGCTGTCAGATGTAAAGTTGCCAAGATCGTTTTGGGCTGAAGCCTTGAATACAATGGCACATGTGATTAATCTGTCTCCTAGTGTTCCTTTACGAGGTGATATACCAGACAGAGTTTGGTTTGGTAAAGACGTGTCATATGATCACATGCGTGGGTTCTGTTGTAAATCATTTGTTCATGTTCCAAATGATGAAAGATCGAAGTTGGATGTCAAGACTCATCAATGCATCTTTATTGGTTATGGTCTAGATGGTGAGTTTGGTTATAGAATCTATAATCCAGTTCAGAAGAAGCTCGTGAGAAGCTGAGATGTTGTCTTCACTGAGGATCAGACCATTGATGACATTGACAAGACAGAGAAAGAGGATTCAGAAGACAGTGGTGACTTGACCGATGTGAATCCAGTTCCCCTTGACCCTTCACCGAATCCTATTCAGGATGATGTACAAGGTGATGTTAATAATGACCAGCAGGACATAGGTGACTTTGATGCTCCCATAGATGATGTTGTGAATGATCAACAACAAGCACCTATAGCTCCACCAGTAGTTTCACTTCGAAGATCTTCTAGACAACGACGATCTTCTGTCAGGTATTCTTCTGATGAATATGTTCTTTTGACTGACGGGGGAGAACCTGAATGTTATGAAGAGGCTATGGAGAGTGAATGCAAAGATCAGTGGGTTGAAGCAATGAAAGATGAACTTCAATCCTTGCAATGATAACCATACCTTTGAGTTGGTGAAACTACCTAAGGGCAAGAGAGCTTTGAAGAATCGGTGGGTTTACAGGTTGAAGCAAGAAGAAAAGTCTTCATCTCCACGATACAAAGCTAGATTGGTCGTCAAGGGTTATACTCAGAAAAAGGGGATTGATTTTGAAGAAATATTTTCTCCAGTTGTGAAGATGTCCTCTATTAGAACTATATTGGGTTTGGCAGCCTGTTATGACTTAGAGGTTGAACAAATGGATGTGAAAATAGCTTTTCTTCATGGTGATTTGGAAGAAGAGCTTTACATGGAGCAACCAGAGGGATTTGTTGCACATGGAAAAGATGACTACGTGTGCAGGTTGAAGAAGAGCTTGTATGGTTTGAAGCAAGCTCCTAGGCAATGGTACAAGAAGTTTGAGTCTGTTATGGGGGAGCAAGGCTACAAGAAGACTACTTCTGATCATTGTGTTTTTGTTAAGAGATTCTCTGGTAATGATTTTATTATCCTTTTACTCTATGTTGATGATATGCTTATTGATGGTCATAATGCTTCCAGAATTGATAAGTTGAAGCAAGAGTTGAGTAAATCCTTTGCGATGAAGGATTTGGGGCCAGCAAAGCAAATTCTTGGCATAAGGTTGACATGTGATAGAAAGGCCAAGAAATTGTGGTTATCACAAGAGAGGTACATTGAGAAAGTACTTCAAAGGTTTAGTATGGACAGAGCTAAAGCGGTGAATACTCCATTTGCTAGTCACTTCAGATTGAGTGTCAAGCATAGTCCTTCCACAGAAAAGGAGAAGGAAGAGATGCAGAAAGTTCCTTACTCTTCAGCCGTGGGCAGTTTGATGTATGCAATGATTTGCACGAGACCAGACTTGGCTTATGTTGTTGGTACAGTTAGTCGGTTTCTTTTTAATCCAGGCAAAAAGCATTGGAATGCAGTGAAGTGGATCATGAGATATCTTCGTGGCAGTTCCAACTTGAAACTTTGTTTGGTAATGAAAAACCTGTTCTTGTTGGATATACAGATTCAGACATGGCCAGGGAAATTGACTCAAGGAGATCTACTTCAGGTTACTTGATCACTTATGCAGGGGGAGCTGTGGCATGGCAATCGAGATTGCAAAAGTGCGTTGCCTTATCCACCACCGAATCAGAGTTCATTGCAGCGACCGAAGCGTGTAAGGAGATGCTTTGGAGGAAGAAATTTGTGCATGAACTTGGCTTTACTCAGGAGAGGTATGTCTTGTATTGTGATAGCCAGAGCGCGATTCATCTTGGTAAGAACTCAACTTTTCATGCTAGATCTAAGCATATTGATGTGAGGTACCATTGGATACGAGATGTTCTTGAAGCTAAATTGTTAGAGCTTGAGAAGATTCATACTGATGATAATGGTGCTGATATGTTGACTAAAGCCTTACCAAGATGGGAGTTTGAAGCATGCTGCTTGATGGCCGACATGAAGACATTCCCCACATAGCGGGGGGGAGATTTGTTGGGTGAGGGTCCCACTATGTGGGTAACCCATCACCGGTTGAACCCCAAATTCAAAGGGGTGGTTGCTGCCATATTTATTTTGCTTGACTTTTATAAGCCTTTAACTATGACTTTTATTAGTATATTATAGGCTTGGGCAGAATTGAAAGAGATTGAAGAAAGCTCAGAAACGTTCGAGAGAAAAATAGGAGAGAAAAACTATTTCCAGCTTTGAGCAGTTTTAATCAACTCTTCGATCGGAGGTCCATCCGTGGTTCGATTGAGCTGATTTTTGGACAGCAGCTAGGCGACTTGGTGATCTTAACTTTGTACGGTCGGATTTTTCATCCGAGACCCGTAGCTTCCGAAATCCCCATTTTACAACAGTTGCATTTTTGGTGATATTCTCTCATTTTACTCTCTTTTGTTAAAGACTACTTGTTATTAGCCTTGTTGGAGTTGAATGCTTGTTGTGGGTTGGATATTGTAGTCTTGTAGTTGAACATTTGATTATAGTGGAGCTTTTGATCGGACTCTAAAGTCTCGTGGTTTTTACCCTTGATTTAGAGGGGTTTTCCACGTAAAAATATCGGTGTCTCGATTTACTTGTGTTGTGGTTGCATTGAAAATTTGTGGTTGATTAGTGCTGCTAGAGAACATATTTGTAATATTGTGCTTGCCATAATTATTGACTTGAGTTATAGGGAGAGAAAGAACACCGGTTGTGCTTCCGCTTAATTTCGATTGTTCGGTTTCTTCCCAACATTTTTTTTTGCAGAGCAATAATTTATTTTATAATTAGAGCAAATTTGACAAATGCCAAGAAATTACAAGTTCATACATAACAAAATCCTACTAAACACAACTTTTATTCTACGAGTGTTGTGAATCGAGCAGAAAACTACTAAGTGTCCGCAGCACCGGGGATCTGCCGGAAACGATAAACATCGAGTCCGATTCAGAATGCGGCAACCGCAGGTTTTGGTGGATCGACCAGAAATATATTGAGAAGTTGATCGATGGTGGTGTACTCATAATCCGGATAAAGATCAGAAGTTTCAAGGTCATCTTCCCCAATATCATAGTTCAGATCACCTTTTACAAATATGCTGTGAATGAGGGATGCTCGTACATTATCCGGAAATGGCAAGCCTGCATTCATCAAAAAGTTTATGATTATGAACAGAGATGGATCGAGAGGGGCTACGGGAGCAAAATCTGAAATTCGTATATGATTTAGAAATTTTTCGAAGATTTCGCCCTATTAGTTCATCCAACACGTTAGAAATTCGAATTCAAACTTACTCTCTGCGAGTTTCACAAGTTGTTCCTCTGGTACATGAGTCCTCTTGAAACTCCTACCTGTTTTCTTCTCCCACAAGGAAATCAAATCATTCTGTGACAAAACATTCTTCGCTGTCCGATTCAACACGATTCGGTTGCGTGTTCTAGGGTCGTTTGCTACTTTGATCGTGTACACCGCGATATCTTCTTCGTAATTAAACAGCACTGAAACGAACTAGACATGGAAATCAATTCAAAACTCTTTTAGTAAACGATTTAAAGCTTCAATTACGTACCCTTTGCTTCGCCGGAACCGTAGACGGTTATGTCCTCATGTTCTTCGTGTGGACGAAGCAAGTAATTGACGAAGTAAGCACCAAAACAATTTGCAGATACGTAAGTGTAAGGTATCCCACATGCTTCCACTGCCCTTCTAATCTTCCGCTTCTTGTCTAAACATGCTTCAAACGGTGGCAGAAAGCTCATCCGGTCCTCTTCAACCCCGAATTCCGACGGAAGGAACCTCTACACACATTCCAAATATACAGACACATAAAACCAACTGCACCAGTTCCTGCATTCTTAGAATACGAATACCGAATCGAGACGGTAACGTTTTAAACCTACCTTTATGTTACCTGCAACTTTAATGGCTTCAATAATATGAATCTGGTCAGGAACCTGAGGGAATGGCAACGATGAGATCACGATATTGACTCGACGAAGTATTGCCACCATCTTTTCATGTTCATCCAGCTCTCCCTGTTACATGTATACATATCAAATGTGCACGTACGTGCATACATATAATGGTTCAATTGTGATAACATATATACGATTAATTAATACCTCAACGACGGTAACACCGAGGGATCGGAATTCGTTATGCAAGTTGATCTTGTGTGGGGAGGATTGTGGGGTGATGGGGCGGGCATAAACGAAGGTTTGATGGCCTAACTTGATGCTTGCTTTCACCATATATGTTCCCAAGTAGCCGGTTCCACCAAATATGAGGATTTTACTATTACTTGCTTCCCCACCCCCATTGGCTTGCTTATCCATACTTCCTAGTTCTTGTGATGCACACCCTCTAGCTGTGGCTCTATTTATAGACTTATCCCTAAATTTTGTACAAAATATGGTTCTTTTAAATGAAAAAAAAATAGTGATTGCACAGTGGTTAATTGACGTAACATTTGATAGACTAAGTAATGTAAGTCATTCGCCTTTACATTGGACAAGTAAATAAGAGTGATTGCACAGTCTATTAAAAAAAGAATACATTAAAATAAATTAAATTAAATGTTTAAAAAAGAAAACATAAAATTAATTCTGGACTAGTAATAAGACACATAAAAAATAAAATTATATTGTATTTCATAAACTTATTACCCGTTTCTATTTAAAAATCAGTTTACTACCAAACAACAAATCACCAATTATTTATACGAATTACAACTATATTTAAAATCTAAAAGTAGATTTTTAAATCATAAAAAACGAAAAATTTCTTTGTATTACTTCTTCAACAAAATTCTAACATGGGATGTACGTGTCAAAATTAGCTCCACAACCTAGGGGTGCTCAAGGACAATATCCTTTGTATCACAATTAAGAATGGACAAACAAAAACGAAACAAACGTGTTAAATGTTTTCCTAGCTAAAAATATTTTTATTGTATCATTTTGTATAAATTTAAATTCGGACATAAGAATATAATATCTCTATTTAATAAAAAATAGAACTAATATAATGTCAAATTAAGATGTGACTCAGAGACAGTGTTTGTATGTGTGATGAAAAATAAAATAATATATTAAAATTCTTTAACAAAAACATAAAAAAATCAAAATCAAAATTTATTTTTGAAAACTTTAATTTTGTTTAGAATTTTATGGGTTTTTATTTTTATGTTCTTTTTTGCATTTTTAATGATTTTATGGATTAAATAAAGTAAGCATTATTATAATTTTGAAAAAAAATATTTTTTAAAATATAATTTATGAAAAAGATATGGACTTTTTATATATTCAAGGTTCTTTTCCATTCTTTTAAGTTTTCTTTTTTATTTTCTTAAATTCAAAACAAAAAAATGAAAAATCCAAAATGTATCTTTTTAAATAATCATATTCCTTTTCAATTTATATGACTTTTTAAAAAAATTTAATGATTCTATGGATTTTATATTTTTAAAAATAAATTAGACATAATTACAATATTAAAAAATATAAATTCAATACATAAATTCGAAAATCTTAATTATATTTGTAGGATTTTTTAATTCGAATATTTAAATTCGTAATCTAAATTGTTATATACTAAAATATATTCAAATATGACTCCTAGTGTTTGCAAGTTACATAAACTCTGATTATATCCTGAGCTTAGTTATATCATAAGCTTAAACTAAGATAAAAACATTTTAATTATATCTTTTCTATTCACAAGATTTAAACTTAAAATTTGTAAATCAAAATCAGCAACTAGTCATCTTTTGTCTTTGTGATTAAGACTATATCTTTTGGCATTTTTACTTAAATATCTAATTTTTAATATTATTTACGTTTATGACACACAAATAAACTATTTTTGGACCTAACGCTCTTTTGCAGGAACTCATTTAGTTGATATGACAAATTCTATTAAAAAAACTTATGAAACTAGTCATATTAGCATGACAAGTTTCATGTGTTTTTTTCTTTTAAAGAATTTTTTATATATTCGTTATTAGCTTAAATTAAAAAAAATAGAAACTCATGGAATTCGTCATGTTGATATGATGAGTTCTATGAATTTTTATATTTTAATAAAACTTATCATACCAGCCAGACGAGTTCTTGTAATAGATAATAAAATCGAAAATGATTTTATTTTAGTGTTAGAAACGTAAATAATATTAAAAATGAGATATTTAGATAAAATAACAGTGTCTTTTGCCACCAAAATTAAAAATGGTCAAATAAATCTGTATCACATAAAATCCAATCACATGTCAAACAAAAATCTATAAAATAACATGCCTAATGTCTAGGGGTGTTCAAACGGTCGGTTCGGTTAACCGACTGAACCGGACTTTCAAATTTTCATTAATCGAAATTTTTTCCTATTAACCGTTAACTGAACCGAAATTTTTTTGAAAATTTTTAACCGAACCAAAAAAAGTTCGGTTAATTCGGTTAACCGAAATTTGTTATAAAATTTTGGGTAAATTACACAAATGGTCACTAAACTATGTTAAAATAATCTTTTTAGCCACTAAACTTTCAAAAGTTATAAAACAACCATTAATCTTATCAAATTATTACAAAATGATCATTGATTTATTGCACATTATAAATTATTGATAAATATTGAAAATTTTAATGATTATTTTTAATAATTCAATAGATTTAATGATCATTTTGTGCTAATTTGATAAAGTTTAATGACCATTTTATAATTTTTAAAAGCTTAGCGACCAAAAATAAATATATATAAAATATAAAAAATTCAGGTAATTCGATTAATTTGGTTAATTAACCGATTTCGAACTGAATTAACCGATAACAGAAGTTTAAAAAAGTATTAACCATTAACCGACCGAACCTAAAATTAACCGACAGATTAACAAAAAAAATTAGTTCGATCAGTTAATTCGGTTAACCAAAATTTTGAACACCCCTACTAATGTCAAGTCCTGCAGCTTTAGTCCTGTGCATTACAAATTTCCTCGTTGGTTTCAATAATTTAGATGAAAAGTTAAAAAATTGAAAATAACTGAATTTGTGGTCCATCTAATTTAGAGAATGGTCATCAATCGACAATCTCTTACTCAAAAGATTTTTTCCCTATAAATTTACAGAAAATTTTTAAAAAAAAATTGTAAGCAAAAAATTAAATATAATGAGATCAATAGAAAATAAGACATATACAAAAGATAAATTTAATGTGGTTTGATTTTATCTATTTTCATGAATAATGAAAATAAATAATTTATTATAAACGTAGAGATGATAAAGAGTACAAATGTAACACCCCGATCCCGTCCCTGAACAGGAGCATCACATTCGGGCCACCCAAAACTGACCCATTAAAATTTCTCAATTTAAAACTGCAAGCTAACACTCTCAAAACAAGCCATTTCCATAAAATCCACACAGATAATGAGATTAAAAGGGTTTACAAATTATAAGTTCTAAATAAAATACATCGTTTGACCAAACAGTAGTAAATCAAAATAAGATACAGACTTGACTGTGGTAAGGTCCTATGAATACAATCAGTCCAAACTAAACATCAAGTATTGTACTCTGAAACTGTCTCGATGCTGGGAAATCCTCCTCGATGTGCTCCTCCAAAAGCAACCTATCAACCTACGCATGAAAAAACCACAATTCCGCACGCTGAGCTAACAAAGCTCAGTGGTACATTTCTACTCTATCGCAATTCATGAATATCATAAAACAACCATGCATGATAATATAATTAAGAGTGCACAGAAAGGCTTCTCAACATCTAAGGTTCATCTTCTAGCCTATCCTAGCTAGAGCTTACAGCTGTCTCAAGTTACCACTATTATGTAAGAAGACTACCAAGCCAACCTAGGCTTACCATACTCGAGGCCACACCGTCCATCGAGTTACGTCCCATACCCTGATCACATAGCCCAAGGGTAATATAGCCCATACTCGAGATCACACAGCCTATCGACTTACTCGAGCTTACACAGCCCGTCGAGTAACAACCCTACCCTAATCACATAGCCCAAGAGTAAAATAGCAAACATTTATTATCCATACAACAACATAAATAACATACATTCCCTACAATGGCCAACGAAGCCCTACTATTTTCCCATGCTCACACAGCCGTCGGGTTACCTGTGATCACATAGCCGTCGGGTAAGGATCATATCCGGATCACCATAGCCACAAATACGTCCTAGACATAATTGAATCACAATAGCCACAAGCTGACCAACTACCTCGATTCTCAGATTCAACTGCTGCTACTGCTATAGGACAAATGCAATTATCTGCATCAATTCCTACAGCAGCCAATATGTAACCTTGATAATAACTTTTGAGAAAGCATCCATCAAGACTAATGAAGGGCCTGCAATGGTTCTTGAATCCCAATTTAAAACCCTCATAACATAAATACATCCTAACAAAGAGCCTTTTGTCTAACTTACAAATTGTGGTCGAACCAAGATTTGAGTGTCTCACTTCTCCTAGGTATTCATAGATTTTACTATATTGATCTCTATTAGGACAGTCTCCCTAGCCAATTTTTTAGCCTTGGTACATTTTGGTAAACAAACACTTGCTCCTCCATATGCTTCTCTAACATCTTGCTGCAGTGAGGCAATTGAATAATTCAAATCAGTCTTGAACTTATTTAAGAAGGTTTTGGCAATCCATCTAGAAGACAAAATCCTATGATTTTAACTCCCCTTTGGCAACTTTGTTGATCCTTCATTGTTTTAATCTGCCATGTGTTATCATTGGGGTCCTTAGGGTTCAGCTTGGATGCCCATAATACCCAAGGACATTTACCAAAGTTGCATACAGCCTGTACTCTGTTATTATCATTCTTCTTAAACGACATACTAGATCTTTGAACCCTACCATATTGTCTAACAGCCTCTTTCAATATTTCTTTATCAGCAAATACTAAATTTTTTTCTTAATACAGGATTTGCCATATCTACTCAGGGGACCTATTTTTTATTCTAGTACCATTTTCATCGGAAGAAACACTGTAAAATGAATCCGAATAATTCTCACTGCCAACATCATCACTGTTATAAGTAATATTAGGCACAAACCCCAAGTCCTATTGTACACTACTAATAACATTCACATTACAATTCTCTTCAGGTGCATCAGTTACATCATTTTCACTGTCAATAAACTCAGATAATTCAGATTCATAGTTTTCATGTTCAGAAGGTATATACTCAGAATCTGAAAAATCTGGAATTGTTTCTGTCAAAAGAATATAAAAAATATACTATAAGAATTTAATTAGAGAGGACATTATCAAAAGTGCAAAAAATGACTTCAAAAAGAATGAATTGCAGGGCAATGTCACTTAAAAGATTGTTTAATGTTGAAACACAACATACAAAAGGCTTACAGGTATTATGGATCTTTTTCAAGTAAAGTATACATCACATGACATTTATATGTCAACAACCAGACAAAAAAATAGTAAATGGTCCACCACCAATTTGATTATTTATTTAACTCATGCACCAGTAGACAACAAACCAAATATATTGAAACACAAGCTCCAATACACACAGTAGTAGACAACAAACCAAATTAATTTAGTAGCCCAATAAAAGACAACATTCTACACTCAATTAATCTTCAGTAGACAACAAACCAAAAAATTACATCATCACAGTTTTAATTTGGAAAGCATTGAAGCACAAAATCAATTTGCAAAGCATTGAAGCATAAAATTAATTTGAAAAGCATAGAAGGATTATGAAAAACAAAACGATACTAAACAAAGATTTATTTTTCTTTAAGGTTTTTACACTTCAAAGAAATCATTTAAACTTGCCATCTTTCAACCAGATCTAAGCAAAAGTATCATTGTCAACAAAACATGTTTACCGGAAAAGTAAAGTTTAGAAAATTAACTTACGAAAAAGGAATCAAATGAATTAAGTAGAAAAGAGAAGATTCTACTCATTCAAATGTTAATCTATGGAATGTTGATGAATTTCCGAGCTCATCTTTCAACCACTCTTTTCTCTAACTCCGCCTGCACTCCTGAGCATAATTGACATCTAGATTCCGCTGCTATAATTGGCAAGTGTATGGAATTAAAACAGCCTTTCCACCCTCAAAACTCGAAGAAAAAACGATAGAAAACACCCAAGTCCCATTCATCTCCAAAGAGATGAGTCTCGTGGCAATTAACATGTACTTTGTATGCACATTCTCATGTATTCGCATACTCGGTTCAAGCAAATGGTGTTGCTTGACGTTGTCTGAAGTGAATACTGAAACAACTTGGTAAGGCTTTGTTCAGCTTTCATCATCCTATTCCAAGCTAATACGGATTAGTTCAACCAGTATATCGACCCATGTGTCTGGGACACCAGGTAGGCACCAATGCATGCAGTCTTGGCCCCAAATCGACACTGCATCCTTCTTCCCTAACCAAATTGCCGGATGGGCATCAGCTCTGAACTCGCTCAAATGAGTCAGATCAAGCAATGAATATCTGTGCCTCATAGAACCTCTTTAATGAGATTGTTAAGTCTCCTTGCCTCTTTATTCACTCCATTGTTGCTGGGATCAAACCACAAATCAAGCTGTGCAGGTATTCGTATAAAGTAAATAAAGCAATGCAGTTCTTCGGACCAACAGCAGATTCGTCTTCAACCTAAACTAAATTTGGCTTTGAATTGGTATACAAGGCCCTTTAAACGGAACTAAAAACAAATGGAACATATCGAAGGGCTCGATTAAATGAACCTGCATATACCTGGTTTTCTTCAAGGGGTCTGTCAAACAAGCAACTGCCATTTTGATTCCACTCGCCACCGTAAAAATGTCTCGGTGACTGCAATCGCCAGAATTTGAGTGTGTTCTTAGGAACTTCCTTTTGAATGTAGTGGACCATATTTTCCAGAACGACCTGATAGCCATCCAATAATCCCAGCGGAGGACTTATTGGTTCCCCATGCCGATAAAAGACAAGAGGCGTCTCTTTCGGGAATTTATCATATCCCCACCTAATTAAAGACAAAATCAAGCATTACTCCCCCGATGTTTTCAGAGAGGCATGTCCCAAAATAACACCTCGATATGCAAGCATGAAAGGCAGTGTGTTTTATGTATGTACTAAGAAACTAGACATTTCAAAAATGAAACATCATAAATATTATACCAACCGCATATGATGTCTGAAAATAATAACAAAAGATATATCTTCAGTGATTGGCATCTTCTATAAATTATCGAAAAGTAAACAATATTACCAATGGCCGGTGTTGAAAACAAGAACGTCATAGAAGTCAGCGATGCCAATCCACTCATCCACGGGAATATCAACATCCACCCGATATATTCCTTTTACTCCCTCTTGATTAGAATCCGTAGATTGTGTCGGAATCCACCTTCATTAGTCAAGTACATGCAAGCGAAACATAAAAGTTAGACCGGCATTGAGACATTAACAATTTCCATACAAAGCAAATGAAACAGCAAAGAGCAGAAGAATATGTTCTAATACAATGGCCGATGCCGAAAACAAAATCAGTTACTAGTCATTACATGCAAGTGAAACATAAAAGACCGGCATCGAGACATTAAGATCTTCCATAGAGGAGAAATGAAACAACAAAGAGCATAAGAATATGTTTTAATACAATGGCTGATGTCGAAAACAAAAACAGTTATAAGTCATTACATGCAAGCGAAACATAAAAGCAAGACTGGCATAGACTAAGAATTTCCATACAAGGCAAATGAAACAACAAAGAATAAAACAATACGCTTTAATACAATGACTGGTGCCGAAAACAAAAACAGTTAAAAGTCATTACACGCAAAAAACCGTTCGATATGCAAGCCAAGAAGCTAGTTTGCCAATCAAAACTGAACTATATTATCAACAATGACACAACATTCCGGTTAGGATCTCGACTTCCATGGTCAATCGACATCACTAGGTCTTGAAAATTAAGGTAACACAAGGAAAATTAAATAACGGTCATAGCTAATCCAATGAAATCTCCTAAACAGAATCATAGCTATCAGTCTATCACAATGAAACTCTACTCAAAAACGAAATCCATACTCCCTAGAAGTTTAATCTATGATTCATGGTCTAGAATAGTAAAAGTACATAACATCAACATGATATGTAACACAAGGAAAATTAAAATAACAGTCATAGCTAATCCAATGAAATCTCCTAAACAGAAACATAGCTATGACAATGAAACTCATATTCGAAAAGGAAATTTCGGAGAACTCAAAAACAAAATCCATCCTCCCTAGCAGTTTAATCTATGATTCATGGTCTAGAACAATACAAGTACATAACATCAACATGATATGCAACACAAGATCAAAAACCATAAACAAATCAAAGAAGCTCACTTGTATTTGGCAAGCAAAACAGCCCTATGATAAGCAACAGTGACGTTAAACATGGGGAAATAAGCCCCTCTCCAAGCACCTTTCTTCTTCCATTTCTCAGCACCATGATCAGCCACTCTAAGAACACACAAAAACGACACCAAAAAGTTTTCATTCAAAGAATCCCCAATAAACCCAACATTCTTGTTCCTCATCAGACCCAATAATCTCCATGGATCGATCCTCTCAAGCTCGCAATCTCTGGGTACCCATTTCCATGAATTGATGAACCCCATGTTGTCCCTCTTGTTCTTAAGACAATTCCAGGCGTTCCTGTGAAATGGGCAGGTCTCGTTATAGAACGGGTCGGGTTTGGTGGGGTTTGCCATTGAAAAAGTTGCAGGTAGAAGAGGGTAAAGGAAGGAGCTTTTTGGTGGTGTAAAGAGGGAGGAAAGTGGAGGAAAGGAAGAGGAAAAGGAGGGAAAGGAAGAGAATGGAGGGGAAGATTAAAGAAGAAAGCTTTGTAGGGTGAAGCATTGGTTATGTCTATGGCTGTAGATCTTTCCACTCGACAGTTGAAGAAACGTTCTTCGCCATGTTCGTCTGTAAGCTGTAGCTTCAAGCTTGTCTTAGGCCCTTTTTGCGATTGATGAAAAATTCAGTTTGAAAAGCTAAAAGCAATAAAATACAGATTAAAAAATGTCAAAATTTTGATTTGTCCAAAAATAACTAAAAACAATTAACTTTTGAGTGTTAAAATTTTAGTTTGTCTTTAAATTAATTTGTCAAATTTTGATTTGCCAAAAGCTATAAAAATTAATTTTTGTAAAATTTTGGTTTGCCTCAAACCTTAAAACTTCGACCGCAAACAAAGTCTTAGATCTACAAGATGGGCCCCTGCTAATGTGCCTGCTTTAAAATAAACCGTAACCATTAGCTGTATCAGTTAATCAATATAATCGTTATATTTTACGATTAATTAATCTAATTGTTAAAGTTAAAAAAATTTAGTTAACCGTACAATTAAAAATGATGGTTAATTATTAACCTATAGGTTAATCTATATGTACTTTTCTAAGGGTTTAAACCAAAAAACGGCCCTTAAACTATAATTTTTTTGTTTTGGCCTTAAAATTATGATTTGGACAAAATAGACCCTTAAATTATTATTTTGGTCACTTTAAGTCCCTAAACTATGATTTGGGCAAAATAAGCCCTTAAACTATTATTTTTGGTCACTTTAAGTCCATGGTTACAAAAATATCATTTTATAAGCTTTTCTAACATATATAAATATTTATGTTCTTTTTAAATTTTAAAATATCATATATCAAAATAAGCCTCTAAACTATCATTTTTGGTCATTTTAAGTCTGATAGTTATTTAAATCAAAAGAAAATTATTTTGACTAATAGATGTTAACACATCACAAAGATTTTTTGACTAATTGATAGTTTTGGGGATTAAAAGAAGAAAAATGACATAGTTTAGGTATTTATTTTGACCAAAAATAGTTTAGAGACTTAAAGTGACAAAAAATATAATTTAAGGGTTTATTTTGACCAAATCATAGTTTAAGGGCCAAAAAAAAGAAAAAAAACATTGTTTGAGGGCTATTTTTTTAGTTTAACCCCTTTTTAAACTATAGAGTTTGTGTTTAAAAATTTTCTCTATAAGTATTTTTCTCTAAAAATTTTAATATTAATATTTATTGGAGATATAATTTTATCATTCTCAAAAATAATAATAAATATGTGAAAAATTATAATAAATAACATGTTAGCCTATAATCGAACCGTTAAAAATTAATTGTTTTTAACTGTTAATTAAATGAATTATTATAGGTCTTAAATATAATAGTTGATTGACTATTACGATCGATGTTAAGAGCTATAATAATTAACATGATAGTTGGCGAGCACATTTAATCTACCAGCTCCCTTTACTACTTGTCAGTCTAATTTACGATCATGTTGATCTATCAACAGTTATCATTTTTTAATTATAACACCAACATACTTACTATCAAGGCATAACTAGAAAAACAATAAAGGATTTTTAGCGCCCAAACTACTGCACACATTTTTATATATTCCTTTTTTCTTTTTTTCTTCTCCTCAAACCACCAAGTACGACTTTTCAATTAAATTAGAAAAGGACAAACCATAAAAAACTACACTCATCCTATTTCTACAATAAAAAATCTTAAAAAAATTTATCCAAATTCGTTCATATACGTAAATGGTTAACTCAAGTATATTTTTTACTCTCTTTGATGTTTTTTAAAAATTATTTATTCTAATTTTTGGTTTTCTCATGGTTCTCCAGAATTTTATCTTAATTAATTTGAATTGACCCACGTCACACACCTGACTTTGGTGGGTGAGTCTTATAGCAATTTTTTTTTTTGCATACACAAGACCTCAAACTCGATTGTAACACCCCGATCCAGGCTTAGATCCAGAGTGCTACTTTCGGGTCACTCAAAAAATGACCCATCAAATTTCCAATTTAAAACCACAAGTTTAGTCATCAATTAAAAGCATTAATCATCCATAAATCCTTGAAGGTAAATAAGTATTAAAGTTAACTTTGCAAATCAGGAGCTCTAAGTTTAAAACACTGGATATAAAAATAATAATTCAAATAGAGTTACAAACTTAGCAGTGATAAGGCCCTATGAATACATTAGCCCAAACTAAAATAACAAGTGTTGTACTCTGAAGCAACCACGGTGCTGGAAAATCCTCGGTGATGAGCTTCTCCAAAGGCGACTTGTCAACCTAGCACGGAAAAACCACACATCCGCACGCTGAGCTAACAAAGCTCAGTGGTACATTTCTACTCTACCACAATTTGTGAATATCATAAAATAAGCATGCAAGATAAAATAACCTAGAGAGCAAAGTTAAAGCTTCATTAACTCAAGATCATATTCTATCCTACCCTATCTAGAGTTCTTAATTCACCTATCACAAGGTATCATTTAATCTATAACAAAACTTACATGACTCTACAAAGCCATACCATCCTCAAAGTCACATAGCCTATCGAGTTACTCGAGCTCACTTAGCCCATCGAGTTAAATCATGTTATACGCTGATCACTCAACCATAGGGTTTATAAGCTAACATCTATAGCATCCATACAACATATATACAAACATTCATACATCATCTACATAATGGCCAACGAAGCCCTACTTTACCCGTGCTCACACAGCCGTCAGGTTACCCATGCTCATATAGCCGTCGGGTCAATAGACCATATTCAGATCACCATAGCCACAGATACGTCCTATGCATACTTGGATCACATTAGTCACAAGTAGTCTTTACTTGAGGTCATTCAGCCATTCATCCCATCGAGTTTATTACCTTATCCAAATCATCATAGCCACATATAGGTTTCTAATCGCACTTAGATCACTCAGCTCGTGGGTACGTCAAGTGTACTTGATCACTCGACTCGAAGTGCAGATCCCCTTATATAAGTACTGTAATACTGACACTAAGACATCTGAATTCCTTTACCACTCATAAGATAACACATGATCCCCGAGCATTCATACTCCTCACCAAGAGGTAGCGGCATCAAGCCAAACAACAACAAATCCCCAAAGCATAACACTAACTATCACATTTATATCGAGCCGTCATTAGCCAATCCATTTCATGTTACTCTCATAAATAAGGATTACAACTCGGTTTCTCAGTTTTACTATTTATTTTATCACATTAGAAGCCCATCGGGCCTTAGCCCTCGAATTATAAGCTATCCGAACTCAAAATGTAAACTTCCGGGCAGATTGCCCAGTGGGTATTGATACTCTTATCTTGGTATCGATGCCCCCACCTTTGGTATCGATACCCCTTGGTATCGATGCCCCCATCTTGGTATCGATACCCCTTGGTATCGATACCCCCGTGAGTACTGATACCATTTTTCGCCACTAGAATTTCAATAGAACAGTAGGTATCGATACTCACCTAGGGCGTATCGATACCCCCTATAATTTTGCCTTCGTTCATAAAAAATAACACAGGGTATCGGTACGGCTCTCCGTGTACAGATATCGAAGCTCAGAAATGGCTTCCAAGGCTCAGGAAATCACTTCCCAAGCCCCCAAAATGTAACCTTTAACCCTTTAACTTAATTTTATGTCTTATGGGAGTTGATTAGAGTGATTTGCTACCCTTATTACACCTTATTAACAATTAATTCGAGATTCACCATTAACGAGGCTCTAAGCTATCTTAACACCAAAACTAACCATCTCAACCACAAAATCAAGCAAGGCAACTACTTTATGATATTTAAGAATCAAAGAAGTCAGAAATGTACTGACCTTAAACAATAAACCTCGAATTTGCTTGCACACTCACAATCATCAACTTCTTCTATTTAGCTTTCACTTGAATAAACCCTCAAGACACCTCCTATTTGAGAAAAGAAGGAACTTTTCTTGAAGCCCTTAAAAAGGAGATTAAGAATCCATAAATTTTAAATCTCGGATGAAAATTTTGGAGCATAAAGCATGGGTCTTTAGGGTGACGAAAATAGGTATAGAAATGGAGAAAGAAATGGTGTCGGAGAAGATGAAAAAGATGGAGAAAATGGTGAGGTAAGCTTGTCCCCCCAACTCACATGGAAGACAAAGATAATAAAGGGTTGTCGGCCTTTATTTTAAAAAGGGGTAAAATTGCAACATAAACTCATTTACTTAAACCCTTGTCACAACTTGGTCACAACCCAAGCCCACGTAGCCAAATTCTCATTCAACAAGGCCCAAATACTCCAACCAACAAGAAGACCCATAACCTGGGTCAATGCCCAAATCGTTGACTCAGAAATTCGGGTTGTTACATCGATACCTACTTAAGTGAGACTAATCTGCTTTACCATTTAAACTGACCTTTAATATTTTATAATTTTTTCTTTTATTAGATTATTTTTTATTTTCCAATACATGAAATTTTAACATATTTTTAAATATTTTCATTATAATATTATATATTAATAAATTTAATTTACTAATACAAATTATACAATATAAAATAATATGATACAATACATTATATAAATTATATAAACTAAAAAAAAAGCCGAAAGAAAATAACATGTCGAAAATCATAACAATCTAACAGTCAAATTTACAGTTGAAAAAGGTATAATCCACGAAGGCTTTGGTTGAGGGAGACGTGGGAATAGTTAAAGGTAAGAGGATCGTGAGTGCTCGATTGAGAAAGGAAGTCAAAATTTTAGTTGGATTTGGATTCGGGTTTAGATTTGAGTTAGGAAACTGAGTTTGGATTGAATTCGAGTTTGGTATAAGTCCGATCATTGATTTTAGGCCTAAATTTAGGCTCAAATAAAATTGAATCTAATGTGTCATCTTACTAAATCAACTGATAATTGTCTAATCGGTACAAAAATAATTTAATTCTGTTTAGTAGTATTAAGGCCTCGTTTTTATTGCTGTCAGGGTCCTAACGCTCGTTTGCCCCTATTTTCACATCAAACGATCATCGGTTTGGTCCCAACGCCTGTTTGTCCATCATTTTTAACTCCCAAACGGACGTTTGGTGACAGCTGAAAAGTCTAACTTTTGGCCAACGGCCGTTTGTCCCCCGACGTTGGTTTAAAACAACAATGGCAAAAGAAACCTAAGTAGATTAGAATGTCATATTTGTTTATATATTTTTTCTTAACTTTTTAATAAGGGATACACACCTTACAGATAAACTGTTCAAACTCGAATCTTTTAAGATAAATATCATATTTTTTTCACTTGGATCACTCGTTAGATTAAAATTAATTTAATTTAATTATATGTTAATTAATTAATTGTAAGAATCATCAAAGTACACTCAAGCCATTTTTTTTATTTTAAAGTACACAAATGGTGGCTTTGGAAACCAGAATTATATAAATAAAGAGCTAAAGTTTCCACTTTGGGCCCATGTGATAAAACAAAGGATCTTTACCCCACCTATGCAAGACTCTATAAATTTGGTCCAATTCTTAAATTCATTCTTTTGTCTTACGGAAATTGATAAACAAGTCCTTTTATTTTAACTTTATCAAATTTTAATCCTCATACTTTATACAATTGAGAAGACATAAATGAACAACTGACTTTTGCTAAATTTACTAAATTTCTGGGTTTTCTTTGCTAGTTCCTTGTAAATAAATTAAACTTATGTATCGAATTGACTCCTCTAATTATACTTGAATATCAAGTGAGTCTCTAAATTAAATAAACCCTAATTTACGGGTGTATTTTCAATGCTTAAGACAATTTCAAAGGTTTTATTTTACCATGATTTTGCAAACTAGAGGTAATTTGATCTATAATTCAAACTAGGGGCTCACATGATTCCTGAGTTTAATTATAGGGGCCTATTTGATTTATTGAACTACTAAGCTCCATGCGATTTAATGATAATGTTTAACAATGTTCTCCATTTGGGATAAATCCTCAGTTTTCTTAAAGTACAAGACTTAAATACTGACAAATTAAAATATAAGGACTAAAAATCTCAATTTTTTTGTAAAACTAGAGGGATGGAATCTGAAATCTGAAATCAGACCTATAATAAGTTTTATACCTTTGGTAGACCTGCACCCACTTTTGAAAGCTGTCCAAAAAGATCATCTACCAACTCAGGTACACCTTTTTTTTTTTTTTGTTCCGTAGAGTATTTAGGGATGAATTTTTGAAACATATGATATATTAAGGGATATTTTAAAATTTACGACATTTTTGAAATATAATATATGATATATTAGTAATTTGTTCGAATTAAATTTTGTGGATCAAGATATTCTTATAAGCCACGTGTCCCCTTTTCACTTTTCTTTTTGTGTGCGTTGGGGGTTTGCCTTGCTTATCAGTTCAGAACGCAGAACAGCAGAAGAATAAAATTTAAAAAAAAACATCGTTTGTGAAAGCGAAGGGTTTCTTTTTGTAAAGTTTTGAACTTTGATGATTTCCCAAACTGTAAATCTATGAGGAAATGCCCAAAGTCCAGAAATTTAGAAAAAATATTAAAAAATAAAGAAAAAATAGTCTTGAGTTGAGAAATAGTTTAAGTGTCAATTCCAGAAGAAGAGATTCGTAGGGAATAGTATTGGATGCTGGAGATTTTTTTACAAGAATAATAAAAATTCATTCTTGTTCCTATTTGCCCTTTAATTTACATGGTGTATAAATTCTAGGGTTATTATTCTTATTTTCATTCATTTTGTTTAGTTGTTGGCATCAAGCTGTTCATTTCAGAGGGAGAAGGATCTGAGTTTTTCATTTATACCAGGTGATTTCATTTATTGTTTTTGTTTGCTTGAATTAGATTTCAGTTGTATAATATCAAAATTTTTGAGATTTAGTTATGAATTTCTTGGGTTGTAGGAAAAGAGGAATTGTTGAATGTTGATTATTCAGTAGCAATGAAAATTTGATTGTGGTGCTTTGTTTTTTTGGGTTTGTTTTGATCTCAATTCATGATTAATATAGGGGTTTCTGCCCAAAGTTTTCTATGTTTATAACCGGCTCGAATACTAGTGATTGAAAATGCATAGATGTAAAAGTTTCATGTTTTCAGATTCAGAAGTTACAAAATAAGGTGCCAAGATAAATTTCTGATCTGAGTGCTTGAATGACTCGCTTAAAGATTCTGTTTGATGATGAGGATTCTAAAGCCGGCAGTGATCGACTTGGTCCTGTATCATGTTTTGATCCGGAGAATGTTGAAAGGTATTATATACTCTTCGGCACCGCATTGCATGTATCAGGGATTATGTTTTCTATGGTTAAAGTAAGTTCTTCGTTCTTCGTTCTTCCAGGCTTAATGAGAAGGCCTTCCCGAATGGAGATGTCTATGTTGGAGATTTTAAGGAAATTATTCCCCATGGAAAGGGAAAGTATACATGGTCCGATGGAATGGTGTATGAGGGTGATTGGGAAGCAGGGAAAATGATGGGAAAAGGAATGTTACTTTGGCCTTCGGGTTCGAAATACAGTGGTGATATCTCAGGGGGGTACCTTCATGGTTCGGGCGCTTTTACGGCATCTGATGGATCTATTTACGAAGGGCAGTGGAGGATGAATATACGACATGGATTTGGAAGAAAGAAGTACTCGAATTCGGATATTTATGAAGGAGAATGGAAGGAAGGAGCACATGAAGGTAAGGGTGTATATTTTTGGAATAATGGTAACAAATATACCGGGAATTGGAAACGTGGAAAGATGCATAGTAGAGGTGTTATGGACTGGGTAAATGGTGATCAGTACAATGGCTGTTGGCTTAATGGATTCCGCCATGGCTCCGGAATTTATCAGTATGGAGACGGGGGTTATTATTTTGGAACATGGACCAGGGGCCTTAAGGATGGAAAAGGAGTATTCTATCCTGCCGGAAGTAAACGCCCCTCTCTAAAGAAGTGTTGTATGTCTCTGGGACATGATAATGACCGTAAAAGTGTGTCATCAGAATGTTCAACGCTACATTTGGAGGATCGTATGGTCAAGAAACCAAGTGTTAAGCGTAGCCTCTCTGAAAGGCCATCAGGAAGTGGAGGTCTAAAAAGTTCGGGTTGTATCTCACACAAGAGTGGTGAAAATTCTGGATTTTCTGATTCTGGAAGAGAATTCGTATGCTCCTCTAGCACATTCTCCCTTGATTCTGACGCTGGCCAAAGTGAGGTGCAAGAAAATACATCTGTAGTTTACGAGAGGGAATTCATGCAAGGAGTTATGGTTAAAGAGCGAATAAGAGATTACCCTGATTTACCGAAGAAAGCTGAAAAGCAAACTAAATCCATTGCCCAAGGAACAGAAAAGAGTACATGTGTTAACATTTTCAAAGGCCAAAGCAGCTATCATTTGATGCTTAATTTGCAACTTGGTATAAGGTAAGCATACTCCGATATTTATTTATTTTTACCTATATCAGGGATTGTCATCTTCAAATTTCATTCTGCATGTCTTTTACTTATCTTTTATGAGAGTATTTTTTGTCATATACGTAATATATATTATACTTGGCTTTATTGCATGTTATAAAATGCTTGATTTGAAGTTCACAGGTATACTGTTGGCAAGATAACGCCGGTGCCTAAGCGTGATGTTCGAGCAGCTGATTTTGGCGATCGAGCTAGAATTACTATGTTTTTCCCCAGAATGGGTTCACAGTTTACCCCTCCGCACAAATCTATTGATTTCTACTGGAAGGATTATTGTCCTATGGTTTTCAGGTACTAGAATCTCATGCACATTTTTCCAAACTTGTCAAAAAAACATTGCCTTCACGACTTTGATGATTGAATCTTATTGGTGGAGATATATCTTAGGAAGAATTCGAATTTCTTAGATTCCAGTCATACAGAAAATGAATTGATTTATGAAGTTATTCTGTGTGTGTATTTGTTGCATTATGTTCAGGCATTTAAGGGAGTTGTTCAAGCTAGATGCAGCAGAGTACATGATGTCCATTTGCGGCGATGATGGCCTGACGGAAATTTCTTCTCCAGGGAAAAGTGGCAGTCTTTTCTATCTATCTCACGAAGATAAATTTGTGATCAAGACGTTGAAAAAATCTGAACTCGGGGTTTGAATCTAATAGCTTTTCATGCATTGTATCTGCTCAGTTGCATTTATGTTTTCAAATTTTGAGTATGTTCATCTAATTATCTATCTATTACATTGTTGGGGAAAGAAATCTTAGCAGCTCGATTTCAAGCAGAATCTGCCGTTTTCTTACTATAGGCCTATATATACCCTTAGATCATGAAGGATGTCCTCTATGTTACATAAGTAATTTTCTTCTTTGTAGGTGTTACTCAAGATGCTGCCTAAATACCACAATCACGTTAAAGAACACGAGAATACTCTCATAACAAAATTTTTTGGGGTTCACCGGATAACTTTACCGGGCAGAAGAAAGGTATTTGTTCACCTATCTGTCTTGTCTTATATGAAGCAATGCGCTTGGCTTATGCTTTGTGTTATGCTTTCTAGGTGCGCTTTGTGGTTATGGGGAATATGTTTTGCACAGAACTGCGAATTCATCGTCGTTATGATCTAAAGGGATCAACTCATGGAAGATTTACAGATAAAGATAAAATTCATGAAAACACCACATTGAAGGACCTTGATTTGTCATATGTATTTCTTATGGACAAATCATTGCGGAAATTCCTTTTTCAGTAAGCTCCTCGTCTTTATCCTCTCTAACATCATGTTCTGCAGTGGTAGGTAGTATATTTTTTCTCATAATTGGTTAAGAGAAGGATGTTAAGCTCCAGCCATAGCCCTATCTAGTAATGCTTTTGCTAATATGTTCGTAATTTCAAGGTTCAAAGCTAAACAGCAGTGGCCGGTGTTCTGCAAGTAGTTTCCCATTCAATGGTTGTTTTTAACAATCAACGTTCCTTTTGCTCGTGTTGCAGCCAAATTACTGTGGACAGCGCATTCTTGAAATCCCAACAGATAATTGATTATAGCCTTCTTCTGGGATTACATTTTAGAGCTCCTGAGCAACTCGATGGCCTTGTAGAACCTCCCAATATGACACCTAATATGGAGAACTCTCTTGGTGGCCAAGGTAGGTGTCTCTTTCTCTTTTGATCATTTCATGTTATTGACATGTCGTGGTTACACCATAAGAGTAAAATAACTTGGGAGTCGGATTGGAATGAAATGTTGCAGTCTTGTCATGGGAACTTACATGATACTAGACTTCTACTCTCCTGGATGCTTTTGATTGTTATTGGCAAATTTTTTGTTCCAAAATATGGGTGTGAATGACTTGGAAAATGAGATACTATAATGGTCATATCTTTTGTATGTACAATCATGACCGGTAAACTTGTTGAAGAGTGAGTTGGAGCTAATGGAAGAGAGAGAGAGAGAGAATACATGATAATACGAGAATTTGACCACCTTTTGAACTCTTGGAATGACTTCTATATTTCATTTCCGTGGCTGTTTTCAATGTTGAATTCCTTTTTTTTCATATTATTAATCTCTCTAATGGCATGCACTTTATGTTATGCTATCACCAGGTTTGACACCAGATGGTGAAGTGCTATTTCCGTCGAAAGGCTTGGTGCTGCTGGCCCATGAACCCAGCTTCGTTAACACTGAACCAGGTACTCATATCAGAGGAAGCGCATTAAGAGCATTCTCATTGGGCGACAGGGAAGTCGATGTTTTGGTGCCTGGCACTGGAAGGTAGCCGCTTTCATTCTCATTCTTTTTGCGCATAGGTGTACAGCCTGATTGTACTGTTTGTATAGAAGGTTTTCATTTTTCAGTGTCTTTATTCGGTAGGCGTCCTCGTTTTTTTACTCAGGTTAAGGGTGCAATTAGGAGTAAACATGCCAGCACAGGCTACTCGGAAGCTTTCACCAGATGAGTCCGATTCGGCCGAAGTTGAACTTTTTGAGGTATATGATGTGGTTCTCTATACGGGAATAATTGATATTTTACAGGAATACAATGCAAAGAAAAAGGCAGAGCATGCATGCAAATCAGTGAAATTCGATCCCACGTCGATATCTGTCGTGGAACCTGAGCTGTATGCTAAACGTTTCACCGATTTCTTGAGACAAAAAGTTTTCCCTGAACCACCATGAATACAAGTTGTGTACATTCATCGCTTCTACCATTGCTTCTTCATTCCTTTTGTCTTTTTGACAGATCTTCTTACACTCATTTGTTGTAAAATGATCATTGTCTGCACCAGTTGTACTGCCATGGTAGAGTTCTTAGTAACATTTTTATCCTTCTTTCCCTTTCTGTATATGTATATGTATATGTATTGCATGCATATATATATATATATATACATAGGACCATATGTATATATAGAGAGAGTCGACTTAATGTTCCAGCAAAAATGGATAGATACAGGCCATAAATATGCATGCATTTCTTTTTCTTTCATTCATTTCTGGTAGAATAATATATTAGAATGTCTATGACCATGAAATAATTATGAAATTGAATTAGCAAAAATAAAAAATATATATTTAATATTATAAGGAAAAAAAACATGTTGCTCTGCATACAAGATTTGATGAACATGATGATCCTAATGAAAATCACAATTTAACAAACCAAACCAAAAAAACAAAATGGTAAACAAAATTCAAAAATCATACATTTTTTTTTCACCACGCCTTCTAACCATCCAAATATTTTTCAACCTAAGCTTTTTTTGGACACCAATACTAAACGAGTCCTAACTTAACCAGTCTAGAGCTTCTGAGCAGGCAGCATTAGCAGAATGCGAATCAAACCCAGCCTACGAGTTCGAACCCCGAACAAGCTGCGGTAGACTTAAAGTTCAAAACTGGATTTGCAGCACATATTACAGACATAAGCCAACTTCTCCAACTCGATCATTTTGAACCAAGGGCGAAAGACAACTTCGGTCGCAATTTGTTCTTTCCCAGTAATTTCATTTGATTTAAACGTTCTTCCTCCTCCTGCTGCTTCTTCCTCTTCATTGCCTCTTCCTTTTGTCTTTGAAGCTCTTCTAATTCCCTATATCTTTCCTCCTCCCTCCGTTGCTGCTCCAGTGCTTCCCTTCTCTGAGCTTCTTCCACCCTCTCCCGGTTTTCTTCGAGCATCTTTTCTAACTCCTCTTTCTCTTTTCGAGCTTGCTCCTGTTAACAAAATCAGTCAAGATTGATCATGAAATGGCAGGAAATAAAGTCACAACTATAAGCCAGAAAGAGAGAAATCGAAACAAACATCAAAAGACAAGAAATCACATGATTACCTCTTTTTGCCGAGCCTCAAGAAGGGCCACTTCCTTTTCTTTTTCAAGCTGAGCAGCAACTTCATCATTAAGTCTTCTCCGTCCCTCCTCTAATCGCTTCTGAATTTCCTGCTTGATTTCCTCAGAGTTCAAGCACTCATCAACTTTTTTCTGAATTGCTTCTTCCACTCTTTTAGCAGTCTCTTCTTCTATGAGTTTTAGTTCTATTTCTTGTTGACGCCTGGAAAACAAGAGAAATGTCAAGCAGGAAAATGAAACATGCATTTGGGGAGATACGCCGCAACCTTTCATTACAGATATCTTTCTAAACCAGACAACAGTACAAAAACAGCTGACATGTCATGTTTGCTTCTTTTCTTCTTTTTTATCTCACCATCTTTCTTGATGCACCATGTAACTATAATAAGCGGGAAAACTAACCTTCATGACGACAAAGGCACTAAATTATGCTATGTTTTTAAGACATACCTCTAATCGAACCTGATCCAAACAAAAGAGTTACGAGTGAACAGTAGATAAAGGTGCATCCAATTAGATCATCAAATATAACAGTTGAATTATAGCAGTATCTTCCTTCAGAAAATCCTGTGGAGAAGAATATCAAGTAACTTGCCGCAAATTTATAACTAATCACCGTAATACTTCAAACCTTGCATCAAAATACGTTTTTTGACGAGAAGAGCTTTTACCCTTTTATAGACATCACCCCTTTTTAAAGGTTAGTAAATAATACTCGACTTAAAACATTAAGTCGGAATGGCTTTCACTGTAAATTACAAAACCAACAGAATTAAGCTGCTTGGACAGCACAAAACATTTCTCTTGGTGCTCTATAATGGCATCACATAAATAATAAATAATTCTAATATTCTGTACATGCAGCTAATGCTCTTTGCCCATCAAGAAAGAAACTAAGGCCAGGAAAAGAGTTCAGATTTCTTGCAAGGCCTAACAACCCACATGGGAACTTTACTTCCATATCTCCCATAAGATTTGTGGTTATGTTATCGTAGTAAACCAAATATCATATTCTTATGACAAAAACCATACAATAATATATCATCTTCCACCAGAGTCATGACTCCAAAGCACAGTGCGAATGAGATCCAAATATTAATAAAATAAAATAAAAGGTTGAACATGTAGCAAAAGTTATGAAAGTTTAAATAAAAGTAGAGTGGATATAATTCAAGAAGATCTAAAAGAACAGCGGAAAGAAAAATTAAAATAGCCTGCATAAATTTGATATACCTTTTCCTCTCCTCTTCCTTTTTCAGTTTCTCACTAGCATTTGTGTGATCTATTGACCCAAGATTTGGGCTAGATGATTTATGAGTAGGAGACAATGAAGAACTCTTACTTCTTTGCCTCTTATAACGCTTTGGAGTCAAAGAACGACTTCTATGACGTCTTGCAGTTGGAGAACGGCTTTTGTAGTGCCGTGGACTAATGGAACGACTCTTTCTTCTGTACAGCAACACAAATTATTGAGCAACAGCAACAGAATTGGGGCAAACTAGCTACACAAACTAAGAATGAGTAAAGCTCACCATCTAGCAGAATAAATATAAAAGCATATACAGTTACCTCATACATTGTTAAGATAAGCATTGAGCTCCATCATTTATCACACGAAGAAGATAAGGTTATATTCAAGCAACAAAAGGAACCCAACAGCACCCATCACCTGCTCACTTCCCATCGCAAGCGATGGGAAGAAACCGTCTTTAATGTTTTAACGAAGAGCATGCTTCCTATCACTGTCATAGACTTCTCTATACTTTGCTCCAAGTGTTTTTGTAATTAGCATATACCATTTTCCCAATCAAAAGGAACGTTCCTCACATGTTAAATGCTCACTGAGATGTTGACAAATTTATAGAAGATATTGAATAATACACCATCAAACTTTATCGGAATAATTTCAGCTACACGTGGTCATTAAACACAAATATATAATCCAGAAGTACTCAAGAAAGTCAGTGATGCCGTCTGAACAGAAAAGTACCACGCGCATAACAAAATATAGACAGCCAAAAGATTAAAGTGCAATGTAAATGACACTGAAAACACCAGTCTAACAAATGCCAACAGCACACCCTCAACTGCAGCAGCACCTTCCATTTGGCGCATTCAAGAATCTAATTACCACTCCATATTCTTGTCTGGGATTCAATTCTAGAAAAGCAATCATAATTGTAAACAGAACGCAAGCTACAGTCTTTCCAGAAAATCCGAAGGATCACCAAAAGATGTACAAATAAGTAGCTTACACATAAACTTGAAGAAACTGTTATTCCAATCCGAAAACAAATTCCAGAGTTCCAACCTTTCTTACAAATTTCCTTACAGCAGTATCTTGCATGTTAACAAATTAACATAAACAGCATGAACATAAACGGGATCACCTGCTATAAGAATAAGGCGACGGACTTCTATCCCTCCTGCTCCTCCCATGCCTATGCCTTACAGGAGAAGGCGAATGTCTACGCCTATACGAGGGCGAGTGAGACCGGGATCTTGACAAATCTCGAGGCATCTGCTATCAGTTAATCGCCTCAACGTTATGAAATATCTGTTCCCGCAAAATCACAACGAATATGCAAACGTTTCTCCTGCAAAATCAAAATATATCTAGCTAAGTCAAAGAAATTAAAAAGGAATAAACTTGGATTCATCATCCTTAATCAAACTAACCTGAAAATCCAACCTGGCTAACGTTAAAAATTAAAATTATCAGCTTAATAGATAAAGATTTTGTTTTTCCAACATTCCCTTCTTGTTCTCTCAAAAATTTCCCGGATTTTCTAGTTAAACAAACAAAAGGAAAGCAGATAAATTTAACACAATCGAAGGAACCCTAGATCAGGCCAACCCTGAGGAGGAATACCGAAAATCTTAAGAAACCTCGCTTTACATGAAATTCACATTGAATAATTAAAAAATTATATAAAAAAACTACAACATATATAGCGAATCAGAACCCAACCCTAAATTAGAGAAATTACGCAAATAAGATGCACGGAAAGTAAAATTAGAGAGCAAATTTGTTGAATAATTCTATTATAATTATTAGGCAAATTGAGAAAATGAAAATTTAGTACCAGTAATTTGAGTTGAATTTGATGAAACTATCCAACTTCAGATAGGAAAGGTTCTGCATTTGCTTACAAATAGTCTTTTAGGGTTAGGGTAAAATATACAAATAGTCCATTGATTATAGGAGTTTTTTTGTTGGGTCCCCATTCCCCAATTATGAAAATTTACAAAATGATTATTTAACTTTTAAAAAACTTCAAGTTAAAGGAATAATGTGGATTGAAAAATTAGGGACTAAATGTAAAAGATTTAAAGTTATTTTATCAGAAAAAAGTCAAGGTATAGATTATCGGTAAGCGAAACTCATATCGACTCGAAAAAAATTGACTATTTGGACTCGACTTGACATGAAAAAATTCGAATTGTCTTGATTTAAAAAAATTCAAAAAAAAGTTTGAGTTATAAAATGAGGCCTTAATAACTCGATTTTTTTGTAATTAGTGGATCAGTTTTCAAGTTAGAGTTGAGACCTTCGATTCTAGTATGATATATGTATGAAAAATATGAATATATATTGCAAGAGTCTAGAACGGGAAACACACACCGTTGAACACCACTAACGCAATACACCGTTGAACACCATTAATTTATTAACGACTTTTAAATAATTATTAAAAACCTTAAAGGCTTGACATGTAATTAATCATATTTTAAAATAAAATTAAAAAATATTATTCTATGAATCATTCTAACCGCATCATTAATGGTCATACCCAATTAAATAAAAACACATCATCTTTATTTTCCACATAATATTTTTTATAAATTAAATATTACAAATCATCTTCTTTCTCGTGCCTCATATTAGGGATGTCAATTGGGCGAGAGGGTGCGAAGGGCACTCTTCTTACACCCATTCCCATCAAAAAATTTAATCTCCATCCCTAGCCTACAACCCGCTGAGAATACAAAATATAAAATCATCCATGCCCCGCAACTCGCAAGACTAAACCCATCCCCGCCCCCATCACCCACGTGAGTTTTGAGATCCACTTAATCCCCTCTTTACCCGCCGTATGACCTATTCATATAATATATTTATAAAATATTAGTTAAATAAATATAAATCAAATTTGTTATGAAAAAAGTATGAAATACCTGTCATTCGCACTCTCACCGCATATGTGATATTATTCCCACCGTCATCATTTTTTAAAAAAATAATATATGAAATTAAATTTTGTACAATACAAAAGTTTGGACTAAAAATATACTAAAGTTTATCGTAAAGGACCAAAAAATAACACAAATAATATGTAAAATAATATTTCAATTGTTGTAACAAATAAATAATATAGAAAGAACTAAAAAAATAACAATGAAAAACAACCTTTAAAAATAAGAACAATACCAATAGAATCTAAATATCCTGCAATATTACAAAAATAAAATTAAAAAAATAGAAGAATAAAATACATATGGCAAGGATTAGGCAAAAGAAAATAAACCTTAACATACCTATGTTGAGGACTGAGTAGAAAAAAACAAATCCTAAAAAAAAGTTGAACAACAGGCAACAGTAAAGAAGAAACCAATAAACATAAATATTATATATATAAATTTTCATAAATATTATAAGATAATTTAATATAAATTATCTTAAACTTGACTCTAATTTAAACTGGTATTTAAAAAAATATTTATGCATTTAATATGATCAATCTCAAATTCAATTTTATATATATTGAACTTTTCGTTAATATCTCAAGACGAGTTATTTTTTTCGATGAAAAGGAGATTACTACTACAACCTCATTAAAATTCTACTTAAACTTAAATAGAAGAAAATAATACACATGATAATAATGTACATAAAAAAAACTACGAGCCAAAATCGACAATAAAGCCAAACAGCATAAGAAATAAAGGAAACAAGACAATAAAACCTTGAGCTAAACCATCCAAAATTCCAGTGGGCACTTGATTAGCCACATCCGATTGCAAGAGGCCATGAATCCCTGGCGGTGGATCCTGGAAATGCACAGTTTCAAAACTGTCTTGCGGAGATAACTTGGCGAGCGCATCGGTAACCATATTGCCTTCTCTTCGAGGATGCTGTGAGCGGACAGTTAGGCGAGTAGGAATGATACACGGCAGGTGGAGATGATGCGGGACGAGTATAAAAATATATTTATGTCTTTTTATTATCTACGACGAATTTAATTTTTATTTTTATTTCTTTCTACGACCCACGAAATTTATAATCATTTCTATCCAATTGAATGCGAAGTAGAACGAATTCTCGCAAAACTTGTCCATTGACATTTCTACCTCATATATTTATTCTAATATGTTAATGAATGAAATCATTAAAAAAAACACCCTAGACACTTAACTCACAAATTAAAAAAGATAAAAATAAAATAATTAATTTTAATATATTAAAAATCTTAAAATTAACATATTTGTTTGAACCCTAAAACTGATAAAATCATGAAAGCCACCTGTAACCAAGACAGGCTTTCACCTCCATCGAAACCTTCAAAATTCTTAGTGTATCAAAAGCTTTAAAATCTTTTTAAAACTAAAATTCAGAAAAAATTCAACGCGGATGAGATGGTGAGAATGATTTATTGAATAATTTTTTTAATTTTATTTTAGAATATAATTAATTATATGTCGAGCCATTGAAACTTTTAATAATTATTTAAAGTTATTAAAAAATTAATAATATTTAACGGTATACTACATTAGTGGTATGCGCATTATTGTTATAGAAATTTTCATATATATTGTATATAATTATAAAAATAAATTAAATTTAAATAAAATATATTTAAATGATATTGCTTACCAGTTGTGTCAATTGCAAAGCTATTTAATGATATGGTGAATTGGTAATGGTCAATGCTAATTATTTATTGTTTTACTTTAATGAACAATAAATCAAGCAAACGAGAAACCGAGTCCAGTTTCGTTGCGCCAAGACACAGATCGGAGTTATTCTTCATCAATACCCATTTTTCTCAGATCTTCACCGCCAGAAGCGGAAGAGATGTGGGGGAATGCTAACGTACGGCGGTGAGCGATGTTCTGATCGGCGGTTTTTGTGGTATTGCTTTTGGGTTTGAGTAATGCTCCGGCCGGTGACGCCATATGGTTGAACGTCCCTCAGACCGGCACCAAGTGTGTCTCCGAGGAAATCCAGAGCAACGTCGTTGTTTCCGAGGATCACGGTCACATCCCTACCATTTCCGTCAAGGTTCATTTCCGGTTTTGCCCCTAATTCCCGATTTCGATCTGTTAAGGCACGATTGTTAGGGTTTTGAATCGCTTTATTTATTTCTTTGTTCTGATGAATAAATTATAATCAGTATAGTTTTAAATTTCTGAAAAAAGTGGGAAAATTAATGAAAAAATTGAATCAAATAAGGTGCAATGGTTAGATTTGTTACTGGTGTGCTTGCAATAGCTTGTTTCCGATGTAGGTGTAGTAATTTCAGAAAGTGGGGAAATTAATGAAAAAATTTAATCAAGTAAAGGTGCAATGGTTAGATTGGCTGCTGTTGTGCTTGAAATAGCTTTGTTTTTGATGTAGGTGTAGAAATTATTTTGTTTTAGGGGAGATAATTGACCATTTTAACTGTAATATATTTAGCTATGAGCTGAAGAATTAGCAAATTATGAGCTTGAATTTTCAAAGGAGAAATAAAAAAAGAAGGCTTGCTGCGCTTGCATGGAGTTATTGGTTTGGAATCCAATGGTATTTAGATGGAACTGTTGATTTGATCTCTCTCTAAGTTAATATTTGTAGAATAAGCCCTTAGATTTTGGAAGAATGGGAATTTAGGGACGAGATTGTAAAGGTAATGAATCCAACATTGAACTTATCCCTTTATTTTCTAGAATCTGCTTCTTGATCTCCAGATTTACTCTAGAATATTGTACCATGTTTTTGGACTGATACTAGATTGCTGCTGGCTCGGGAGTTTATCTTTGGAATAAAGCAATATTTTGTCCCTAAACCTGACAAATTTTCTCGATTTGTTCCTTGATAGTTTTCTGTTCAGGTGGCATCACTGCCTGACTTTCTTGAGTACCTTCATGATTATAGATTTTTGTTTACTGACCAAACCTTTTTTGGTTCACATCCTTAAACCTGGCAACTTTTCTCATTTTTAGGCCCCGTTTTTTATTGAGTTTGGATGGCTAAAATCACTTCATCTAATAATCAATGAAAAATACTTGAATTTTGATAGAAAAAACACTTTTGAAAAGTGATTATTGACCAAACCCAGAAGTTATACTTTTTAGCTTTTGGGTTGAAAATCCCGTTTCGATTTAAAATGACAAGTTTAACCCTTATTAATTCTTAAATCCAACTTTCACTTTTTCCAAGAACACTTTTTGACGGCATGTCCAAAATAGACATTTTATCTTTCTAACAACACTTTTTGAAAGCAATATCAAATACTAAATTCTTAAATCCAACTTTTCAAAATCACTTTTCTACAACACTCTATATTATGCTAGATGGCACAATTTCGGAGTCTTTTTTGGTATATTTCATGTCCATTTTATGGTCCATGTTCGGGATTCGTGGCTCTCCCTCTCAACAAAGTCGTCTCCAAGGTTCGAACCTGGGTTCTCTCATTGAGAGTGTAATGTGCCTTGCCATTGCATCCAACACTTGTTGGTTACAATTTCAGAGTTTTACTTCATCAAAATTACCAAAACCCCAAGTTCACGGACTAATGTGTACAAAAGGAAGTTTAGGGACCAAGCTATGAGAAGTTGCCAAGCTTAGGGACTAAATGTTGCTTTATCTTTTCAATATAATCTGCATCTCTGAAATGGAAACTGTGAACCCCGATGATGACACCTCCTCAAGCATAATTTACTTACTGCAAACTTCTAATTCACAGTTTGATTGTATAGGTGACATCCCCTTTTGGTAACACACTTCATCACAAGGAGAATGTGACGCATGGTCAATTTGCATTCACAACTCAGGACGCTGGCAATTACCTAGCTTGTTTCTGGTCGGAGGGCCATTATCAAGGAGCCGGAGAACTTAGTGTCAACATTGACTGGAAAACCGGCATTGCAGCTAAAGACTGGGAGTCAGCGGCCAGAAAAGAAAAAATCGAGGTGAGCATTTTTCTTTTTTGATTTCCTTGTTTTATCATGTTGGAATTTAGAGAGGAAAACATGGGTGGTCCTCCTCCTAGTCCTAGTGCAGATTAAATGTTGGAACGAAATGGTTTTTGAGATGGTTGTACTTGAGGATTTTTATTTCTGATGGTATGCCGATGACGAAAGAACTCTTTTATAAACCACAAGCTATACCAATCAACTTTTTTCTCAAAAAGAATTAATATCGTAATTGTTGATTTCATCCTTTTGTTTTTGGAGTTTGAGGCTAGGCTGAGAATATGATTACATGCACGTCAAAAGCTTAGAACTTTATGCTGCTGGGTTGAGCATTTTGAATGACCTTGGAATTCATTTGATAAGTTCTTTTGGTTTGACGTCTTAATAAACTGGTTTTTGAAGAAGTAAATAGCTGATGAGTGATGGTATATTTACAGTGCATAACAATACGTGTTTTGTCGTGATTATTTACGTATAGGGTGTTGAGCTCGAGATGAAGAAGCTTGAAGGAGCGGTGGAGGCCATTCACGAGAATTTTCTCTACCTGAAGGACAGGTAATTGCTAATATTTCTTTTTAGGGCTTGTTTAAAGTTTAAGCTAACGTTCTCGGTTTATGCCATCCTTGCCGGACAACAGAGAAGCAGAAATGAGGACCACAAGCAAGAACACAAACGCTAGAGTCGCGTGGTTCAGCATCACGTCTTTGGGTATTTGCATCGGGGTGTCAGGTTTGCAAATTTGGTACTTGAAGCGATACTATCAAAAGAAGAAGCTTATCTGAAGTTCCGAACTCCTTGTTTGGTAGAAAAGAAAATTCGAAGACTTGTTTTTTCTTTTTCTTTGTTGATTTTCATGTCATGTATGTTTTTCAAATGAAAGTTTCAATACCCTTTTAAGAGAGTACTGTTAACATTTACAATACGAGTATGGATATTTTTTGGGGATCCCTACGAGAATTTATACGAATACGGTTGGGGAACTTTCACGGTACGAACAATCATCATCCCATCCCCGTTTAAACTTCAGAGAAAAAATTTCCTATGTCCCTGTCCTTATAAAATTTCCTA
Organism: Hibiscus mutabilis; assembly: GCA_019671005.1. Lineage (NCBI taxonomy): Eukaryota > Viridiplantae > Streptophyta > Magnoliopsida > Malvales > Malvaceae > Hibiscus > Hibiscus mutabilis. The sequence continues at coordinate 460,235 of CM033751.1, read as the reverse complement.
TGTCCCTGTCCTTATGAGTGAAGATTTTGTTTATTTCTCATTCTGTCGGTTCAAATTTCCATAATTTTCGGTTATTCTCCTCGATAACAACCCTAAACTCAAATAATAGATAAGCAATTGTGTCCAAAAGCCAAAGGGTCAAATGTAGGTCTATCAAACAAACCAGCCATTAAACTTGTTAAAATTAAAGTCGAACCAAACCGGAAGCCCTTTCCCTTTGTTGAAATCGAATCCAATTATCTTTTAAATTTTCAATTCGATTTAATCCATTTAATCTCTTATCTAATTCTTTTGTTTGTATATGTTAGATTAATTATAATAACAAAATGAAAAATAAAAATAATAATTCTCGAATTTGTACTTAAACTATGTTGTTTTAGTACTTCACTTTTTTTTGGTCAGAAGTAATACCTCGACTTCATGTTTCTTCCCGCTTTGTCCCAAACGTGACTTTCGTTAATAAAATAACTTTCGATCATTTGGAACAATAATCCACTTAAGTTCTTGTTAGAGTTTGTGATTCGAACTTTGTTTTGTTCTGGTCTAAAAGCTTGTGGGGCGACGTACTTGGTGAAGAAATAGAATTCTGAGAACAAGTAAGAAGTTTAGTTAGGTTAAATTTTTTGTCATGCAAGTTTCTTTTGTAATCAAGTAATTAAGTCTATAAATAGTTATTGTAATCTAAAATTTCTAAAAGCTTGACGTTTAAAAAGCGAATAGTGAATCACACAAACCTCTTCTAACATTCGACATTATAACAAATTTTTCTTTTTTTGTCTGTGTTTTTTCCTTCTAGGATTTTCGACGTTATAACAAACCTCTTGTTCTTATTTGCAATCATATACTTGTGTATATCATAACAACATTGTTGTTGCTATTCGATTATTGAGCCATGTCATCAATGACCGGTGTTAACTAATAGATTATCGATAAAAATACTTACATGAAAAAATAGGCTTAATATCAACTATACCATTCTTTGAGACATGTGTTTAATTTATTTTTGCTGAAATAAGTGTCTAACGTTTCATTTTTAGCTTGTTTTAAAGTTTTTTTAGGCACCTACTTTGGCCAAAAAAAACTTGGACACCTATTTCAGCAAAAAAACATTAGACACCTATATTAAAAAAGTATAGTTTAAACATTTAATTTAGAATTAAGCCAAAAAAATATAAAGTACCAATTTTGACCAAAAATATGTTCAAGTACCAACATAGGAAAACAATAAAGTTTAAGTACCAATTTGTAATTGCACCAAAACAAAATAGAATGGAGACGAATAATCCAATTAGCTTGCACCCTACAAAGTGTTGGGTAACTCTTATCCAATCAAATTAGACGTACTCCCTCCGTCCCATTAAATTTGTCTCTTTTGTATTTTAAAATTATTTTATTTAAAATATCTTATTAAAAAAATCAACAACTTTTACAAGACAAATTTTATTTCCTATATTTTCTTTAGTTTTTCAACAAAAATAAAGTTTAATTTTTTAAGGATAAAACTATCATTTTAATTATGGGTAAAACTTTGATATACAGGTTGTGTAAAATTAATTTTACACAAGCCTGTGTATTTACACTATAAAAACTCAAATCCTAAATTCTTAACCCTAACCCTAAAATACTAAACCCTAAACCTTAAACCATATACATTAAATTCTAAACACTAACCTTAAATTTTAAACCCTACAACCTAAACCCTTAAATCTTAAACTCTAAACTAAAACTCTAATCCCTAAAACTAAAAGGCACGTGTAAACTAAAGTTTATACTGCCTGTATATTAAAGTTTTTTCTTTTAATTATTTTCCATTACATCTTTTACACATTTTTTTTAAATTACATAAGATAAAAATTATGGGACGGAGGCTGTAATTAATTATTCATATAGTAATTAGTTGTAATTAATGTACAAAGCAGATCTTTGACTTATCATTGGTCCACGTGCATGGCCCATATTGGTAAACTTTTTCCCTCCACCACCTACCTTTTTTCCTTTACCCTTGCTTCTTCTCAACGTTCGGTAGCCCACAAAGTAATTTAAAATCGACTTATTAATGCAAAACTCTCTCAAATTTTTCTGAGCTAAAAAGCTTGAAACTGTTCAAAAATCAATTCCCGAATGTACAAATTTTATGAAATGAGTGAAAAAAGTGAGTGTTTAGATGAATGAAGAAAGAGAAAGGGTGTTGTCAAAAATCAAAATTTTAGTGGTTAAGAGATAGAGAAAGAGAGGTGAAAAGCATGTGTCTACCATTAACACTTAAGTCACAATTCACACCCATTTCTTTTCTCTGTTTGTTCTTGGTGGCGGTGGTGTTAGGGTAAAGTGAGTTTTCTCGAGAGTGAAAGGTAGAAGAAGAAGAAAAGGACCCGAGGTAGATATTGGGAGAAAGGAAATTTAGTTTTGTTTTTTTGGTACAGATGCTCTTTCAATGGGGAAGAATGAGGACAATCTGCAACAAAGAGAACAGATTATTGAATCAGGGAACAGTCAGGGGAATCCTGGATTCTTGTGTGGGAGATTTTGGAATGAGTTCAGTTTCAGATGTGTTTTTGTTTTGTTCCTCAGTCTGTCGGTGTTGTTGTCTGGGATCTTCTGGTTCATCCCTTCTCGGTCTGTAAAATCTGGGTTTGATGCTAAGCAAGTTATTAAGCTCAGTGGTGAGTTTTATTTATAGTGTTTTGTTTTTGTGATTTTGGCACAATTTGTTTGCTTGGTTAGGGTTTCATGATGTTTACAGAAAATGGGTGTTTTTTTGTTTAACCACCGGTACTCAACTCATTGGCCGATTAATTCGGATTGGTATTGCAGAAAATGGGTGTTTTGATTCTCACTGCATTCTTGTTGTTTCCTTTGGATCCTCAAGTGTTGAGGGTCAATGGGTGTTTCCCAGATTCATGTTTCATTGACCTTGTAATTGTGTTGCAATTGTGACTTGTAAATGGTTTTTACAGATTCGAATTTATGTTTTAAATCTGGGATTTTGGGTTTGTGAGATGGTAGTTATTTTGCCTTGTTATTGTTGTTTTATCACCTGTATACGACTCATTGATCAACTAATCCAGATCGGTTACGAGAGAGTTCCATTGTGCGAGTGGATCCAAATGCAATTGTAATGGTGGAAGTGGTTGTTTTGCCATATTTTTAGAATGTCTCCTTTTTGCAATATTTAGACAATGGCTAGATTGTATTGTTTTTCATAGCTTAAATTGCTTAGCAGTTTGATCACAAAGAAAATGGTGATACTTTGCAAGATCATGTGCCGTTTTTTAGGTATTTGATTCGCTATCGAACTCGATAGTCTTCCTTGACAATGATGTTCTTGAAATGACCTACCGAACTAAGATAAATCGATTCAGTTCATTGTTTAGATTTGATCTTTCCGAGTTTGGTTTGAATGCATATCGAAATAAGACCTTTCTTTCAGTTGTATTTCCAATTTCCATCACAATGAATGTCCTTTTAAGTTCATTGATGTAGTTCCATAAGTAAGTTTCCTTGTTTGTTGCTTATGTTATCGTTTATGCTTTGCAGCCCCGGTTCATGCATACTTTATGCTCGAGAAACCGGTGTCAGAGCTTGTTCAGAATATTGAAAAGTTAGAGTATGATATCTTTGAAGAAATAGGTGTTCCGGATACTAAGGTTTTTACCCCCCACTTCTGCCGTTATATTGCATATATTTACTGCCATTTTTTGTGAGAGTTGATGTAAAACCTACTCATTTCCACAGGTGGCTATCTTATCCATGCACCAGTCCGGTGCATCTAACTCTACTTATGTGGTGTTTGGTGTTCTTCCGGATCCAGTAAACATACCAATAAATGATGTATCCCTAAGCGTGCTGAGATCGTCTTTAATCGAGCTGTTTCTCCGGCACTCCAATCTAACTTTGACAACCTCCATATTTGGGCGGCCTTCTGATTTTGAGATTTTGAAGTTTCCCGGGGGGATCAGTGTAACCCCTTTACCATCTGCTTCTATCTGGCAAAAATCCCAGATCTTGTTCAATTTTACTCTATATAACTCGATATCCGAAATAGATGACAAATTCATCAAGCTAATGGATCAGCTAAAATATGGATTGAAGCTGAGGTCTTATGAGGTATGACAACAGTTTCAGGCAATGTTCACTCATACACTTTCACTAATGGTTGGTTTTCGGGTTGATCTATGGTAGACTTCGGGTATATTCCTTTTTTATAATTGTTTTTATTTGTTCGTTGCAGAATTTGTTTGTGCAATTAACAAACAGAAATGGCTCCACAATGTCCTCTCCGGTCATAGTTCAGGCTTCAGTGATGTCAGATGGTTTTGGTAGCCTTCTACCTCAAAGATTAAAGCAGCTGGCTCAGACCATCACAGGTTCTCCGGCGAAGAATCTTGGTCTTAATAATTCAGTCTTCGGTAAAGTTAAAAGCATTAGCTTATCATCTTATCTGAAGGGTACACTTCATCCTAACCCTCCCACTCCTTCACTGGCTCTATCTCCAGGGCCGTCAATGTCTCGGCATCCGACTTCCTCACCGACTCACTCTCCAGCACCATCTCCCAAGAAACCCCATCTTACTGCTGCTCCTTCTGGTCATGGTCCTACTCGTTCACCAGGTCCAAGAAGTGGTTCCTACCCTACTTTTCCACCTTTGATTTCTCCCGAACCTTCTAGTTCAGCAAAGCACCTCCCTCTTCCCTGTCCGTATTCTCATCCTGCAATACCGCTAAGATCTTCTCCAAGATCTCATTCTAGCCAAACTTCTAACCGCCCACCTCTAATGAGTCCTCCATCAAAGTTGTCTCCAGATCAACCACCTTTACCTTCAGTGTCTTACGGCTCTCGCCCAGGCCAAGGTATGGACAGTACGAAAGGCCCGGTTTCCGCACCCCATGCTCAATCTCCACCTGCGCAATCTCCATCATGTAAGAATATGTGCTAGGTGAATACACGATTCTTCTTACTCTAACTGCTAAGTGAATAAATGCATATCTTTGAATTCTCATTGTATTGTTTGTATTATGGCTGATTGCTTTAAATGTTGTTTGTGATTGTTGTGAGCATTTGCAGCTATAGCAGCAGATGTTCTGCCCAAGGAACTCTGGTTGTTGGCATTCTTAGGATTCTTGACCTTTCATCTCCGTTTATGATCGAAATCGATTCATTTTGTGTTACCATCCAATGTTCCAAGACATCAAAACTTTTGATAAGACAGGCATGGTAGAAGCCACCGAGAAAAAGTTTCGAAGGTTTTCCGGGGAAACGATTTACATGTAAATGAAATGGAAGATGAACTACCGGGGGAGCAAAGCCAGGAATTTCACAGGCCGGACGTCTTACTTTGAGTTCTTTCGATTTCGTGACAAAATACGGGTTGTTTCTTTCCCAAAGGGAATAATAACTCCAAGAGATGGTGTGACTACTTAAACAAGCGGTCATCAACATGCAGGTTTCAACAAGAACCATATCTCTTGCATATTGACTCAAGTATAAAGAAAATGCTGGTCCTTTTTCTTGAACAACTATAATGTCATGTTGGAAATGTAAAAACTATTGCTTTATAATACTCGAGGAATGATGAAAACAGTATAGATTTTACAAGTCATCATACATATATACACATACATGCATACCTGCCTTCAAAAAGATTGTCAACCGGTTCCATATGCAGGTGGCTATATAGAGAGAGAACCTATCGAATGAGCCAAAAGGACCACCAGGAGCTAGCTGCAGGGAAGATAATATAGCTACTATGATACACATTTTCTAGATACATACATGTATATGTGTGTGCTCGTGCGCGTGTGCGCATTAATTACTTAGAAATGACAGTAACGTAAACAATGAACATGCAGATGATTAAGCTCTGGTAGTAAATTACCCTCTTGAGCAAAAATGGTTGCATTTATCATGCTATCCCGAGGATCAAGATATCTGCGTATCCAATGAGAGAATACACGAAAAGGCCTCGAAGAGAGCAACCAAGTTACACCATTGGCCAGATCTTCCACTCCAAGACCAATGTTACGATAATGGATCTCATTAGTTTCATAGGCATCATCAGCGGCAGCGGCATTAGACTCATCATTGATCTCGAAACGGCAAACAGGACATGTGTTGTTAATGTTCAACCACGGTATGATGCAATCTGAGTGGTACAAATGCTTGCATGGTAGCTCTCTTGCTTCTCCACCGACCTCGAACTCATCTCTGCAAATGGGGCAATCTGTAGTATTGGCTACATGGTTTTCGGTGATTTTCACCATCGGCAATGCTCCAACGGCTGAAGTGGCTGGTCTGGTGGTTAACCCTTCAATGCCTGTATTACTTGGCTGCTGGTCTGGTGGTTCAACAAAACTGAGAGTGATCCAAGGTCCGTTTTCAGAGCCTGATTCCCAACCAATATGTCGGTCGTAATCAGTATCTTGTCGACGATGCCTTAGAGACATGTTTTATGTTAACCTACAATTGATGTTTGAGGAAAAATAATTCAAAGCTCCTTATATGGGAAGTTGTGTGAGAAAAAGGATACCTTATGGATATACAGCAAGGGATACCTTTTTCTCTTTAAACAGGAACTGCTTTCCTGGATTTGTGCTTGTAATTTTCCCGGATTGTCTATCTTCCAGGAAAAGCAAAGGATAACTGAGGATTGATGTCAATTTTTAGTGCTTTACGTTTACAGTTTTTTTTTTATCAATTCGACCCTTAAAAATTATAAACATAGAATGATATATATTTTCGATTTTAAAGATTAAGGGTCAAATCGATAAAAACTGGGAACTATAAAAATTATTTTACTTTTTTATAATTGTCAAGTTAGCAATGAAGTTAGAGGGGAGACTAATATTTTTAAATAAAAAATAGTACATTGAATCAATATTATAAAATTAAAGCACGAAGAATAAATTTAAAATTTTGAAATAGTATAAGTACGTGTTATGTATCTAAGAATGTTGAGCGATAAAATGATTTTTTTGGTATAAATCCAATTTATTTGGGGGGTAATTTCAAATAAGGTATTATAGAGGGTTATTACAGAGAACGATCCTCCAATTCAATTTACTTCGTTTATAGCGGCATGATTCGAATAATTAATATTGTTTAAGAGATCTAATAACTCATAAGTCATCATAATCGACCAGCTATTAGTTTTTGAATTGAAATCCAATAGTTTTATTTTTTTGGTAATATGCATGTCTGTCTTACGGTTCATGTTTGGGGTGCGAGTCTGTCCCTTCCAACAATGTCGTTTTTAAGGTTCAAAGTCGCGTTCTCTCCTTGAGAATGTAATGTGCCTTACGAATGCACCCAACACTTGTTGGTTGAAATCCACTAGTTTTATTAAACGATGATATATCCAAAATTACAATGAAAGTTTACATGTTAGTAAACAAAAACATATAATCCGAACATATTTCTATAACCATTGAAACAAGAAACAAACGTTTCGAGATCATAAGAGGGACATCCAAAAAAGGTAAAAACTCAACCCAGAGACTCGAAACAAAAGATAGATATACAAACATCAGCAAAGATCGACGATAAAAGGTAAAACCGTTAACAAACAACATAAAAATACATATGACAATAGGGCACGTTGATAGCACGACTATTATCACGGTGATCTGTGAGCGTGTATCCAAATTCACTTCGAGGGTTCAAAACAAGAAGATCATGAAGATAATCAAAAGAACTCTATCTTGATTAGTCGTGACGACGTTAAATGTAACTCTAATAGAAGATCAAATAAAAGAACGATCAAACAATCGATAAAAAAATGTGTTAAAAGATAAAAAAACACATCAAAAGATAAAATAAAATATGTCACAAAAATAAAATTATTTATTTAAAACTAAAAAACAAAAAAATACAAACGATATAAGAATGAGGATGATAAAATGGTAAAAAACTTTTTAATAGTAATACTTAATTAACTTCGTTTTCCTTCAAAACTTTTGCCTTAATCGGCTCTAAATATAATAGTAATCTACATAAAGATCAAAATCGAGCTTTTATTTTTAAAGAAAAAAATGAACAAAAAATTTTGCCCCCAAGAATGTTTCTTAGCTTAAGGGTTCAATAAGCTCCTAAATTTTTGTAATAAAATTAATTAAGTTCCTAATTTTTTTTTTGCACTCAATTAAGTCCTCAAATTTAAAAAAATTAAGTTGGCCCTTTGACCGACTTTAACTGTTAAATTTAACGGTTTTTTTGAAAAAAAATATTTGGCACGTGTTGCAACATGGTAATGTCACTTGTCATTTATACAAATTTTTAAATTTTAATTTTTAAAACATATATAAAAATTTAAAAAAATAAAAATTTTAAAAAAATCTAAAAAAATTCTAAAAATCACTTTAAAATATAAAAATATGTTTAATTTCAAAATTTATTTAAAAAATAAACAAAATTTTTCAAAAGATTAAAATATTTTAAAAAATTAAAAATATTAAATATTATTATACAATTATAAAAAATAAATTGAAAAAATATAAAACAATAAAATTTATTTTGGGTTTTAAAATAACTTTTATTTTATATATTTTTTAAAATAAATTTTATTGTTTTATATTTGGAAAATCAAAATAACTTTTATTGTTTTATATTTTTTCAATTTAATTTTATAATAATATTTAATATTTTAAAAATTTTAAAATATTTTAATCATTTGAAAATTTATTATTTATTATTTTTAATATATTTTGAAATTAAAAAATATTGTTATGTATTTTTAAAGTAATTTTTAGAAATTTCAAGATTTTTTAGAATTTTTCTGATTTTTATATAATTTTTAAAAAATTAAAATTTAAAAATTCCTAAAAATAACAAGTGGCATTATCGTATTGCGACATGTGTCAAAAAAATTTTCAAGAAAAAATTGTTAAAGTTAACGATCAACGTTGGTCAAATAGCCGAATTGATTTTTTTTTCTTGAATTTGAGGGCTTAATTAGGTACAAAAAAATTTAAGAGCGTAATTGATTTTTTTACAAAAATTTAAGGGCTTATTAAACCCCATGTTTATTTCTATGGTTCACATTAAAAAATATTAAAAAAATAAAATCTAAACTATAATCTTAAATTTTATATTCTAAACTTTAAACTTTATATCTCTAATTTTTTAATTCTTTAAACCTTAAAATTTAAACTTATCACATAAGATTTCCATCCCAAAAAAATCCTCTTCGAGTCTTTCCTTGAATGAGAATGAGAGAGCCGCCTGATTTCAAACATTATCCACTTTCTAAGTTGTAACTAAACAAACTTTCATACTTTCCAGAAAAAAGCTTTCACTTTCAGGAATGGCTTTCCCTTCATCTTCTTCTCCGGCTTTCAGCACCGCCATAACCACTCTTCTAAAAGCCCATCTTCAATCTCCAAAAGAACCCATCACCTGTTCCCCTTCCTTCTTCACCTCATCATCAAAACCCCTTCTTTCATCAACGAATCCCAATCCAAACATCAACCTTTTTTCAGCCCAAAATGCAGAATGGAGGACTAAAGTTTCATTCTTTTCTGGGTTTTTCACAAAAGAGAAGAATGCCAAAAGCCTCAAAGATGAGATTTTTAATGCCATAGCCCCCCTCGATCGTGGCGCTGAGGCTACACCAGAGGACTGTTATGAACAAATTAGATGCGGCAAATTTAGAACAGAAAGAAGGTAGTAGAAGATAGATTGAAATTTTCCTTTAGGGTTTTTACATGGCCTTTAAAGAAAGAACAATCACACTATTTATATCCAACTTCTAGGATAAGACAAAATCAGTTAAGGTTGTTGGAGGATTCCGCTTCCTGGTGCCCCTGCTCAGCTCTACTGCCTCATTGCTGGTAATCCTGGCTCGGGTGGTTCATCTATCATGGCATTCCCTGGTTCTGACACATTCCCTGGCGCGTGCATAACATCACCCTCTCCCCGAACAGGAACCTTGTCCTCAAGGTTCGACTGAGATATGGCCGGATCGATTAACCAAGGTAAGGGTGTGATTTGGTGTAGTGGCTGACCTTGACAAGGCTTCAATTGAGAGATATGGAACACAGGGTGAATACGAGCAGAGGCAGTAAGGTCCAGTTTATATGCAACAGCTCCGACGCGGTGAAGCACTTGATAGGGGCCAAAAAATCTAGGACTGAGCTTCTGTTGTTTCTGCAGACGTACTGATAATTGTCGGTAAGGCTGTAAACGAAGAAAAACCCAGTCACCAGGCTTTAGTTCTAAGTCGCGTCAATGTTTATCAGCTTGTAACTTCATTTGATTTTGCGCGCGGGACAAAATTATCTTCAATTCTCGCAGCAAGAGATCTCGTTCTTGTAAATCCTGATCCAATTGAGCATTGGAGGATCCACTCTCCATGTAACTAAGTAGAGTTGGAGGATCGGGGCCATACAAAGCGCGAAAACTCAGCCCAAGCTAAATAGCCTTCCCATTTTCCAGGATCATCACCTGCCAGACAACGTAAGTACATTTCTAAACAACGTCCGTTTGTCCGTCTGTTTGAGGATGATAGGCGGAACTCATACACAGCTCGGTGCCTTGAAGACGAGCCAACTCAGTCCATAAGTCACTGAGAAATATGCGATCACGGTCACTAACAATAGTACGAGGAATACCATGTAATTTTATCACCCCTTGAACCATGATGCTGGCGACAAGCTTGCTATCAAAGTGTCGAGGAAGAGCGAAAAAATGTCCGTATTTGGTGAGACGATCCACCACAACCATAATTGCCTCTTTATCATTGGATTTGGGTAAGCCAGTAATGAAATCCATAGATATGTCCTCAAAGACCTGTAGCGGAATTGGAAGGGATTGTAGTAGTCCGGCTGGAGTCAAACTGTCACTCTTCATCCGTTGGCAGGTTTGGCAGTTTGGACAAAGGTGCGAACATCGGTATGCATACCTTTCCAAAAGAAATTAGCGGACAACCGATTGAAAGTGCGCGACACCCTAGCATGACCACCTACTAATGAACCATGAAACTCACGAAGTAGAATAGCTCGAAGAGTAGTGTCATGAGGTACCAGAATCTTACCACGATACAAAATCAACCCATCCTGGAGTGTATATTCTGAAGGTGCAACTGTATCCTTGCCCAAATCATCGAGAAGTTGGCGCATAGTAGAGTTGGTATGAGTGGCGAGACGGACGTCATCTATAATTACAAATAATGGACGTGAAAAAACCAACAAAGTGGCACCCATCTCTCTCGATAGAGCACCGGTAACTGTATTGGATTTCCCAGAACGATATCGGATTTCAAAATCATAATCGATTAACTTAGAAAGCCATTTCTGTTGTTCTGGGGTCTGAATAGTTTGTTGCGTCAATTCCCGCAAAGCCTTTTGATCAGTCATTATAAGGAAACGACGACCCAACAAATATTGCCTCCATTTGCCCACTGCTTGTGTGATGGCGTACATTTCGCGATGGTATGTAGACGCACCTTGCATCCGAGAGCTCAACTTTTGACTATAAAAAGCTAAAGGATGATTGTCTTGAGTCAAAACGGCACCAATTCCCACTCCGGAGGCATCGGTTTCGACCACAAACTCCTTGGCGAAATCAGGGAGACGTAACACAGGAGCGGAACTCAATTTCTGTTTGAGTAAATCGAATGCTGCTTGGGCCGAAGGTGTCCACTCAAAGGCGTCTACCTTGCGCAACAGGTCGGATAAAGGCGAAGCTAAAGTGGCGAAGCCTTTAATAAACCGACGATAGTGATCGGCGATGCCTAAAAATCCTTCAGTTACAGTGGATGGAATTGGCCAAGCTTGGATAGCTTGCACCTTGCCAGGATCAACTGCTAACCCCTCTTTGGACACCACATGCCCCAAATACTCAATGGAAGTTTGTCCAAATACACACTTGGATAACTTAGCGACAAACCCATCATGTTGTAATACCTCCAGAACCTGTCGGACATGGTGCAAATGAGTACTCCAATCGCGGCTGTAAATAAGTATGCCATCCAGAAAAATCAAGATAAAACGGCGAAGGAAAGGCTTGAAAATCTCATTCGACTGAAATGTTGACGGGGCATTCGTTAAACCGAATGGCATAAAACGAAACTCATAATGACCCTCGTGGGTGCGGAATGCAGTCTTGTGAACATCCTCAGGTCGAACACGGATTTGGTGATACCCTGCCAGTAAGTCGAATTTAGAAAAGAAATGGGAACCGCCTAATTCATCGAATAATTCATCGGCAGTGGGAATGGGAAACTTATCTTTAACAGTGATCGCATTCAGGGCGCGATAATCGACACAATCTCCATGTGCCGTCCTTCTTCTTCACTAGAAGTACTGGGGATGAAAACGGGCTGAAACCCTTACAGATCAGACCACTGGCCAACATTTGCTGTACTTGCCGCTCGATCTCACCCTTCTGAAAATGTGGGTACCGATAGGGGCAGACGTTAACTGGCTTACTACCCGGCAAGAGGTGAATAGAGTGATCAGTGTCGCGAACCGGTGGCAAACCGCGTGGAGGATCAAAGACGGTCGGAAATTCAGTAAGCAAGTGACGCACAACCTCATGAAGTGACGCAGCGTCTTGCTCGACAGCAGGACCTAATTGCAACTGATAGAAGGCTGCCACAGACCCAGTATGTTGGAATCGCCGCAACGTTTGAACTTGCATTGGTTGAGGACCCAGATCAAGCTCGCCTTGCCAACGATGTCGAATTCGATCTTGTTGAAATTCGAGGGTCAAGTTGGAGAAGTCCATCGTAACTGGACCCAAAGTAGCTAACCAAGCAACTCCAAGAACCATCTCAGTACCTTCCAGGGGCAAGACATAGAAATCGGTGTGCACGTCTGTCTGTTGAATGCGTACCTTCAAATCCCAAATGCAACCCTCAGTTTGAAGTCTTTCGCCGCTACCCACCAAAACCCTGAAATTGGGGGTGGCTGTAACAAGTAATCCCAAATGACGTGCTACTCGTGACTGCACAAAGTTATGTGTGCTACCTCCGTCAATCAAAATCCGCACGTTCTGGCCCTGAATCTCTCCCAGAACTCGAAAGGTATTGGGTGTATAACAACCGGCAAGAGCACTAAGAGAGACCAACAAATTCTCGTCGTGGTTCAGCTCCGTGTCTGTAGTATCTACAATCGTCCCAGATTCGTCGACGGCATCATCTGCAGTAGAATCATCTAGCAACAATAATTGAGGATCGGTACAACGGTGGCCTTTGACATATTTGGCGTCACAATAATAACAGAGCCCCTTATCGCGCCGTGCCTGAACTTCGGCTGCAGAGAGTTTGCGTGGTTGAAGGACATTAGGGTGGGGAGGGTTGGGAGTAATCTCCACAGGGGGTGGACGACCTGGCATATTCTGAGGCCCGAATGTGGTACTGGTCGGTGTGGGCAAAAGTGGCACAGACTTGGGCCCGGTACTCCGCCCCATTGTACGCTTCAGCTCATTTAGATGGGCTTCATGGAAACGAGCTAGAGACATGGCTTCATTCATTGAAGCAGGCCGTTAAGATAAAACTTCATTTTTTATATCTGAACGGAGACCCGAAATGAAACATTAGGTCAAGAAAACGTCGGGCAAATTGTTTGTGCGTAGTGCCAAGGTTGTCTCTTATTATGTTACGATCTTGCCTTGACAAGCCTGTTCGGGACCGAGCAAAGGCTGACCGAGCGATGATATGAGCAATGCCTGAAGAGCGACCAAGTCAAGGATGCAAGTTAGGATGCTTTGGGAAGGCGATGAAGGCCCTGTTCAGAAAGTGTCATCGTTTGGGACGAAGCAACGTCTACTCGCGTCATACTTGGTAAGTTTATTTAGCTCTTTAGGGGGAAGTGGTCTGGTGTTGGGTCTCCACCATCCTCCTCGCCAAGTGCTAGCAGCCGAGCTGCCTTGGTGTAAGTGACCTTCTCCTAGGCCCACATAGGGCCTAGGTGTGTGGGCATTGGAGCCAAGCGGATGGCACGATGTCTCTCTAGGAGGACCTCTTAGGGACGGTTTGGGGCTACAGGGCCCAATATCGCGCTCGTCGCGAGAGTCAGGGGTTGGCCGCTAGCATTCGCTAGGCCCCGCGGGATACGATATTCGACGCGCATGTTGCCTGATGGATCGTGAGACGATGCTTCCGAGTTGAGTCTTTGGATAAAAGGCTTGTTGAAGGCTGACTTGTCTAGGTTGGGTCCCTTTTCAAGTGCCGCACGGTGTGCCGATCGGGCCTAGACGGCATGGCCGTGACAGTTGGTATCAGAGCAAGGCTTTTAAGCCAGGTTTGGTTGTGTACTTCGGCATGGATGGTGTCCCCAGACGGTTGACTCTGTACCAAGCGCTCCTACGAGTGGAGTAGGTAGGGCGGGCAGACTCTACGCCAGGAGCCTTAGCAGTTGAGGTAGGCAGGGTAGGGAAACTGAACCCCACACCAAGCGCCCTCGTAATAGGAGTGGGTTGGGCGAGTCAATAATGTTGAACAAGTTGAGGGTTGGTTAGTGCACGGAGGTGCCTGACTATTGTTTCGGGCACAAAGGTGCTTGCTTATTATCTCCGCGCAGTGGCGCTCATTCCTTTAGCACAGTGGTGCTCAGTTGTGAATTTGTGGCACAGAGGTGCATGTGAGTTTTACAGTGGAGCCTGCGCACAGAGGTGCCTGTCGGTAACCACTATAGCGATCGAAGCATATGTGGTGCTCGATCTTTATATTGCACAGATGTGCTAATGAGTTGGACCTGGTGGGATCAGTACACGGAGGTGGCTGACGCTAACCACCATGGTTGTTTCAGTGCAAGAGGCACTTATTTCTTGTTGCACAGAGGTGCTAATGAGTTGGACCTGGTGGGATCAGTACACGGAGGTGACTGGCGCTAACCACCATGGTTTTTTCAGTGCAAGAGACACTTATTTCTTATTGCACAGAGGTGCTAACGAGTTGGACCTGGTGGGATCAGTACACGGAGGTGACTGACACTAACCACCATGGTTCTTTCAGTGCAAGAGGCACTTACCGTTTATCGCACAGAGGTGCAAACAAGTTCAAACATAGTGTCATCAGTTGACAGAGGTGATTGACATTACGCACTATGGTTGTTTTGTGCCGAGGCACTCAATATGTCTTGAAGTCTTAACTGGGTCGTCATAGTGAAATCAATACACAAGAGGTGTCTGACGTTAATCACTATGGTTACCTCAGTATTGAGAAGTCGACTACTTGTGAATCGTTGATGCATGCCTGGAAATCATATTGCAAACAGTGCACAGAGGTGCTTGTCGTTAACCAAAAATGATTATCCTAGCATGATGTCACGTGGAAAGTAACCCTCTATGGGGCTCATTTATGTTTAGCGCAGAGGCGCTTGTTGTGTTGAAAAGAAGAATGTGGTTGGGCTTGTGGCACAATAGTGCATCACTTGGTCAATGGAAAGTTAGTCTTTGCAGGTTACAATGGTACCTCTAACTAGCGAAGGAATTCTTTTGTTCAGTCGACGAGGACGTCGACAAGATGATGCAGAGAGAGAAGCGAGACAAGTTATTCGTTACGTTGGATAACCTTAAAGGTTGTGGGAAAAGTGTTATTAGCCGTTGGAAAGCCAAGATGCATGAGTTCATGAGAGCAAGGTTGTTCGAGTGGGAATAGATGTACATTCACTTGGCAAATGGTGAATGCGTAAGGCAATATTTACCAACCATGTATCGTTCGAGACTTGTGTCAATATGTTATCACTAATGTATGTGCTTGTATGTCTTATAGTACAGGCCATATAAAGAAAGACAAAGAGACAAGTACACGCTTGTATCGTGTTGGTAACCAGAGATCATTTTACATCATTAAGCAATTAAGTGCAAGGTGAACCTGTACCTGCCCGCTTGGATATTGGCCAGATGGTGACGCATTCATTGCTTGAAGATCTCACTATATGGTGGGACACAATTGGCGAATGGGCTTAGTGCCAAAGAGCAAGCCATTGTGTGGCGAGTCTTAGTTCTCTTGCATATGGGCGGCAGGTATGCTATTTTTGTTTTGTAGGTCTATGGCTAGTCGTGAGACTCAAAGACACTACAAGGCATGCGTTAGTTGAGTCAATGATTTGCCACAAGTGTTTCGCTCGAGCCACAATCAGAGTAAAAGTGTGGGAGCATGAATCTAGCACTTGACATTGAAGGAGCAAAACTGGGTCATAAGGGAATCAAAAGAACCCAGGATCGAGGCTTGAGTTATTTGCTTGAATGTTCAGATGATGTGACTAGAGAATCGTATTAAGTCAAGCATAGATCAAAGAGGAACTGCCTTCGATGTCCATATCAACTCATCAGGTGATGAAGAATAAGTGTCAGTATCGATGAGGACATCGATAATAGGAAGTGTGGGAGAATGTCAAGGTTGTCTCTTATTATATTACGATCCTGCCTTGACAAGCCTGTTCGGGACCGAGCAAAGGCGGACCGAGCGATGATATGAGCAATGCCTTATGAGCGACCAAGTCAAGGATGCAAGTTAGGATGCTTTGGGAAGGCGATGAAGGCCCTGTTCAGAAAGTGTCCTCGTTTGGGACGAAGCAACATCTACTCGCGTCATACTTGGTAAGTTTATTTAGCTCTTTAGGGGGAAGTGGTCTGGTGTTGGGTCTCCACCATCCTCCTCGCCAAGTGCTAGCAGCCGAGCTGCCTTGGTGTAAGTGACCTTCTCCTAGGCCCACGTAGGGCCTAGGTGTGCGGGCATTGGAGCCAAGCGGATGTCACGATGTCTCTCTTGGAGGACCTCTTAGGGACGGTTTAGGGCCACAGGGCCCCATATCACGCTCTTCGCGAGAGTCAGGGGTTGGCCGCTAGCATTCGCTAGGCCCCGCAGGATATTATATTCGACGCGCATGTTGCCTGATAGATCGTGAGACGATGCTTCCGAGTTGAGTCTTTGGATAAAGGGCTTGTTGAAGGCTGACTTGTCTAGGTTGGGTCCCTTTTCAAGTGCCGCACGGTGTGCCGATCGGGCCTAGACGACATGGCCGTGACACGTAGCACCAGATCCTTAAAACGAGTCTGGTAATCTTCGACGGTCGCCGTCTGCGTGAGTTTGGTCAACTGACCTTTCGGAGATTCAGTTTCCGTAACGGCAAAGCGCTTGCGAATTGACTCGACAAAGTGATCCCAGCCGGCGAGTTGGCGTTGCATCCAGCGAAACCATTTTTTAGCAACTCCGTCCATGCGAAACGATGCCATAGTCACTCTGTGATGATCGTCGGTGTGGTAAAAGTCGAAGAAATCTTGCGTTGAAGCAATACATTCTTCAGGATCCACTCCAGTGAAAATAGGCAGATCCACCGAAACAGGTCTTGGCGAAAATGGAAACCCATCGTCGCTGTCCTCATGCATTTTACCCTTGCCCCGAAGCATCCGGACATCACTGGAACTTTCCTGAACGACGGTAGATTGAGCCGGCTAACCCAAATGCTCTGAGATAGAGGTTAACTTTTGCAGAACTTCTTGGATAGATTTCGTGTTGTTGGCCACAGAAGCTTGAAGCTCGGCAAGAGTCTGGTCATGGCGGGAGGAGGCCTCTTGGAGGGTTTTAATGGCGTCGGTGTTACTCACCATAGCTCAGTGTGGGCAATGAAAACACCAATTTGTTATGAACAAATTAGATGCGGCAAATTTAGAACAGAAAGAAGGTAGTAGAAGATAGATTGAAATTTTCCTTTAGGGTTTTTACATGGCCTTTAAATAAAGAACAATCACACTATTTATATCCAACTTCTAGGATAGGACAAAATCAGTTAAGGTTGTTGGAGGATTCCGCTTCCTGGTGCCCCTGCGCAGCTCTACTGCCTCATTCCTTGCTGGTAATCCTGGCTCGAGTGGTTCATCTATCATGGCATTCCCTGGTTCTGACACATTCTTTGGCGCGTGCATAACAAGGACCGAGAGCGTGTGGATCAGGTTAATCATGGCTAACCCTTCGATAAGGAATTCGAATAGTTGTATGCTACCCAATAACTGTCGGTAGCGACACTGTCCGAAACTGTTCTTGTAAAAAATAGTTATTCACAATAACATCCGTTATATTTACAACTGTGATCGAAAATGGGTTTCTGTTTTGAATCAGATAGCACTCGAACTCGAGGCAGTGAATCAGATAAAGGAGTCTCTCAAATCCAGCTTGTTGAATGGAAAATGAGAGCTTTTGTACACAACATCTCAGTCAGTTCTGCAGACAAAGGTCTTGTCTTGATCCTCAATTTGCCACTTTTCTTCAAATTTTTAAGAAAAAAAACTCGATCTTGATCATCCAAATTTGTGTCTTGGTTTACAACAGAGGCCAAAGTTCTTGAGACCAAATGGAAAAATCTACCAGACAATCAATGTAGATACTCTTAGGGCTCAAAACATGGAAACTTGGCCATTCTTTAATCAGGTAAAATTTTTCGAGTTATTTATCCGATTCGAGTTGAATTTATAAAATTCATGAGTTGTTCAAGTTTTTGTTCAAATTTAATTATAATATTTATATTGTTATAATACTAATTAGTTCAAATTCGAGTCAAGTCGAGTTTAATTTATGAAACTTGTCAAGTTGTTCGAGTTTTTTTTCTGTATCTGATATACATATATCAAACAAAGTTAAGAGGCCCGACTCAAACTCAAAATCGATCCACTAATTACTAAAAATTTCAAGTTATTTGAAATTCTATTTTATAACTCAAACTTTATTTGAATTTTTTTTAAGTTAAGTCGAGCTTCTGAAATTACGATTCGAGTCAAGTCAAAAAATTTAATTTTTTCAAGTTAAATCGAGTTTTATTCACCCCTATTTCTGAATCAAAATGTTGTTTGATGGCTGATGCTAGTATCAAGTTTGATTCTGGTGTCTCAATCTCTTTTTTCATGCCACTGCTAATTTAGTTCCTATAAATCCGAGAAGGGTAGCTGTTAAATTCGACTATTTCAGAATAGCTGGTCTGGTATGGATTATATTGCTGTTTCTTGAACATTTTTTCAAGTTTCTATGGTGTGTAAATCTGGATACTATCTCACATCCATTGAGTTATATTTGTTTTCAACACTCATCGTCATGTGTCACTCGTACTTGTAATCGTTATCGTCAATATCCTGTGATTTGCAGATGCCTATTAAGTCACCAGGAAGTGGCCGTGGTCAGTTGGAGATCAAATACTTGGATGAAGAGTTACGGTAAGTACTCTACGTTCGTTCATCATTTGTGTTTCGATTAAGCGAAACTCATCGCTTAACCGCTGCTGCAAATCGTGCTCTTCATTTCTGTAGAATATCAAGAGGTGACAGAGGGAACTTGTTCATTTTGAAGATGGTCGATCCATCGTACCGAGTTCCTCTCTAGCTGCTATAAGGTTTGACAACCAAGACCTCTGCATATTGTCACGGGGCTAGATTTTGACTCTAGCTGATCCGTGCGGCCTTAGACACCTTCGACGCAAATCAGTCGATTCCTACGCCTAAGTCAGCCTTCAACCAGCCTTGTGAGTACTCCTGCTCAACAACGGCTTCGACAAGCGCTCCAGTTTTCGATGGATCTTGTCACAGACACCACTTGTGTCACGGGCTAGACCTTTGCCAGACGAATCGTCTTTTTGCCGGACCTTAGTCGCTTTCTCGGTTGAAACATCGACTAAGTCACCCCAAGTACCTTGTCACGGTCTTAGGTGAAGATCTCTCGACAAACACCTAACTCGGCCCGGGATTCTCGCTCCGGAAGATCAAACACTCCTCGAAGCCCTCGAACGAAAGATCGTTCTAAGCGAAAGCTAATCAAAGAACAACAGAAAGAGATTGGCAGCTAGAACAATGAAGAACACTCAAGAACAACAAAGAACAATAAAGAACACTCAAAGAGTTTTAGAGTAAATGTTTCTTGTATTACTCAAAGTGAAGTGAATTACAAGTGAGGGAGGGGGCCTCTATTTATAGTTGAACTCCCCTACATCCAACGGCTTAGATTAATTTACATCGACGGTCCAGATTGACTTTATCCTAAAGAGATCTCCTTTTTGGATTTCTTCTTATCACAAACATTATCTACAAATTATATTTAAATCAGATGGTGCTTTAACCAAATTACCCTCCTGAATACTCCATGGATCTGGGCTAAGTCTTGTGGCCTTATGGGCTCTTTAGCATTCTCCAAGTGATGGGCTGACTTGGATTGGTGTTGGCAAGCCCAAAATGGCGTGGAGGGCATCCTCAGCTGCCTGGTGTGCACTAGGCTTGGACCCTAGGGTGCGGGTTGTGACAATATATACCTGCTATATGAAATTTTGTTGCGATCAGGAATGTTCGATATAGATATGTATCGGGAAATTTATTGCTTAACCGCTGCTGCAAATCGTGCTATTTATTTCTATAGAATATCGAGAGGTGATAGAGGGAACTTGTTCATTTTGAAGATGGTCGATCCATCGTACCGAGTTCCTCTCTAGCTGCTATAAGGTTTGACGACCAAGACATCTGCATATTATCACGCCTAAGAAGAGGCGGGGTCATTAATCCCACATCGGAAAGGAAAAGGGAGGTCTTGGAATATAAATACGGTGGCGTTGCATATCCTATCAGACATGTCTTTTGGGAAGAGGATAATGATCCCGTGACAAGTGGTATCAGAGCGACCCTTTGACTGCCCGATTTCACGCCGAGCGCCCATAAGTGGGTAGGCAGGGTAGACAACTGTGACAAGGTGGCCCATCACGAGAGCGAAAGCTCGTGACGAGGGCGTCACGAGGTTGAGTGGGGGAGAATGTCACGCCTGAGAAGAGGCGGAGTCATTAATCCCACATTAGAAAAGAAAAGGGAGGTCTTGGGATATAAATATGTTGGCGTTGTACATCCTATCAGACATGTCTTTTGGGAAGAGGGTAATGACCCCGTGACAATATATACCTGCTATATGAAATTTTGATGCTATCAGGAATGTTTGATATAGATATGTATCGGGAAATTTATTGCTTAACCGCTGCTGCAAATCGTGCTCTTCATTTCTGTAGAATATTGAGAGGTGACAGAGGGAAATTGTTCATTTTGAAGATGGTCGATCCATCGTATCGAGTTCCTCTCTAGCTGCTATAAGGTTTGACGACCAAGACATCTGCATATATACCTGCTATATGAAATTTTGATGCGATCGGGAATGTTCGATATAGATATGTATCGGGAAATTTATTGCTTAACCGCTGCTGCAAATCGTGCTCTTCATTTCTGTAGAATATCGAGAGGTGACAAAATGAACTTGTTCATTTTGAAGATGGTCGTTCCATTGAACCAAGTCCCTCTCTAGCTGCTATAAAGTTCAACGACCGAGACATCTGTATATATACATGCTACTGCGATCGGGAATGTTCGATATAAATATATATCGGACACATGGTTGTAAAAAACCAGATCGTACACATGCCGGTACGACCTTCAGTTCGGTTTTATTTAAAATAGTTTATTGTATTACACAAGAGTACAAAGCAAACCATTGCAACAAAGCATTACTCCAAAACTATCATATTATAGCTTATAAACCACACTGATACTTAATAAGGCTTAGCTTATCTCAGATTAGGCAGCCGTGACTGCTATTTTCATTCCGGATTGGCAGTGTTTGACGGCATCACAGATGAAATAGTTTTGGCCTTTCGCGAGCTTGATCTGATCCTTGCCGGACCGGTAAACTTTCGCTCATTTCGGTGTCGTGCACGAGCCGTATTCGGTCTTGTTTACAGCTACCACACTGTGGATTGATGGGTTGTAATTGAATACTGCAGTGAGAAACAATGACCACTCATTAACATTGAACACATTATAAAAAGGTTTAATTGCATCAAACACCCCCAAACTATTTCAGATTTTAAATTGATACTGAACTTAAAAACATTCTAATTTAACCCTCACTGGTCCCAATACTAAAAGGTGGCATGTTCCAATAGGTGACTTGGGTTCGAACAATTTAGTTTTAGATTTTAAATCAAACATAGCTATTACTTTGTACTCGAATAAAATTATGAAAAAAATTTATAATTGAGTTTTAAAGTATTAGTATCATCTCGGACTTAGCCGTTAATAAAACGCCATAGGGGTGGCCAACAGGGATGAATCCAGGACTTATGTTAGGGAGGCGAACTTATAAAAATCTAGTGGGACGACTTATAAAATTTTAAAAGATTATATGAAAAATTTCTAAATCATATACGAATTTCAAATTTTCAGGGGCGACCGTCCCCTTTAACCCCACTCGGTCCGTCCCTGGAGGCCATAAGTCTTGGCCCATCTAAATAATAAATTTGTATTTTAGTCCTTTATATTTCATAGAAGTTAAAATAACTCAACAATTAAAATGTATTTTGACCCTCAAACATGGTAGATTTATGATGTAGTCCCTTTAAAATTATAATATTATAAACTAACACTACTATAAAACTGTATTTTGACCTTCCAAAATTTTCATTCAACTTCAATTCTCCAAAATTTTGCCCAAATTCGTCTCTAAATACGAGACTGACAAAAACTTATGACTAGACTGACAAAAACTTGATAATGATAATCTAACGACTCGGTTAAAATATTTTGAAGTTCGAAACAATTTAAATCCGGACCATAACACAGAGTTAGCAGTGAACAACATGCTTACCAAGTGTGTCACCAGCCTTGAAGCGCTTGCCTTTGGTCCAGCCAGCGGAGTTAAAGGTCCAACCACCGGCTCCACCGACGGTGTAAGTGGCTGCTTGAGCCAACTCGAGGTGGCTGAGCAACAAGCAGAGCAGCACCGCCGCTGCCATTGCACTGCCTCTTCCCTGAACCATTTTCTTTGAAAACAAATGACTCCGAAAACCAAAGTGTAAAGACTGAATTTTCAGAGGATTGAGTGTGGGGTTTTTGGCTATGGGGAGGGTTGCCTTTTATAATGCGGTTTGGTCCTTTGGTGGGAGACTTGGAAATTTAAGGACCAAACCCCATGTTTCTTTGAACATTTCAAACCCCAAATAAGTGGCGACATGTGATCTTGTTAGTGCCTTAATAGGGGGTTTGAATTGTAATAAATATACAAAATTTTAATATACGAGTGTGATTATATGTTAGTATATGTTCATATTTTTTCTTAATCTTTAATAAGACACACACCTTGCACCTTTTTCATTGAAGTCACTCGTTAGGCTTTATATAAACATTTCAATGGAATTAGGCCGGTTGGTCGGATTAATTTTGCATCAGAATTATTTCGAGTTCAAATTATTTTAAATTTAAATTATATAAATTTAAAGTTTAGGTTTTTTTATTCTAATCTTTACGTTTAAATATTTTAATTTTGAATTGTTTTAGGTTTGAATTTATTTTTTTAACAATTCCTACCCAGGGGAAGGAAAGAAGAACTTTACTCATATTGGGTCTAGAACCCATAATCTAAAAGAGATAAGATATCAACTGAAAACTTTTAACCACTTGCTTTGAAGATTATTACAGATTTAAATTGTTTTGAATTCGGATTTTTTGATGAAAAGTATTACTTATTAGTATATAAATTAGGCTTTATTGTTTCAATATTCCCTTTTGGGAAAAAATTCGATATCCACCCCCTTTGTAGTACATTTGGAACACATAGGCACGATTCACGTTTTGCCAAGTGCGGATTCTAAACTCGCGTTCTGCCTGATGCGAGTTCAGTCTGATGTGGCATGCCTTATCCGTTGGCGTCATTTAAATATTCAATAAAAAGAATTCACGCCTGGCATGACGCGAGTTCAACCTTATAATCAGACGAAACGCCGGGGATTTATCGCAGTAAAAACGAAACGATTGAAAAATAACTGCCCGCGTTGAAATTACAAGGAACTCGCGATGCACGAAACGCGAATTCCTGGATTATCAGTAAATTCGCGTCCTACAAGACGCGAGATTCATTTAACTCGCATTTGAACCGGTGCGAGTTCTAGTATAATCTCAATTCCTTCTATAATCTTTCACATTTGTGATCATATCTCAGTTAATATGTCGAGTTTAAAATAATAGAGGGGCCCCTTATAAGGTTGGATCACAAACACATCTTCGATTTTTGGCGGAAAAATGTAAGTTTTATTTATTTATTTCAAAATTTTATTTAGTTGTATTTAAAAAAAATAATACAGTAGTTTGAAATTGAAATTAAGTTGTGGATGTTTAATTTTTTTAGGATGAGATGGAACGTCGTCTCGAAGTTTTTATCATTCGGATGACGAATGGACCCGACACGCGTCTAGAAGAATATATTTCAAGGGCTTGATTTTTGCATGTATCCAAAATCATTGGAGGTGAAAAATTGGATGTTGATTTGATCAATGCCCTTGTAGAGAGGTGGAGGCCGAAGACACACACATTCCACCTTCCGTGCGGTGAGGCCACGATAACATTGGAGGACGTGTCACATATTATCGGTCTGCCAATAGACGGAGAGGCTATTACCAGTCACAAAAGTGGTGACTGGTGTGGCCTGTATTTTGAGTTGTTAGGGGCTGCGCCAGATAGGATGGATGGTGGCTGTGTGTTTCTACGATGGTTGCGAGAAAATTATAGCCATTTACCTCATGATGAGAACGAGGAAGTGACGATGGTTGAGATATTATTTTTTGTCAATATTAATAAAATAATTAAATTTCAATATTTTAATATATTTTTTTCCTGTTGTAGGCATATGCTCACGCTCATATTCTACAAATAATTGGCAGGATGTTGGTGCCCGACAAATCTCGCAATAAAGTACACATGTTGGGGTTGCAGCATTTGCGGGATTTTGATGATGCCGGTAGACTGAGCTAGGGATCGGTGGTACTGGAATTTCTCTTTAGAGAGTCGTGCAAGACCACAAATCTCGAGAATCACAACATTGGAGGTTGTCTTCTGTTGCTGCAGTCTTGGGCGTGGTTTAAAATGTCATTTTTACGCCCTGAACTGAGCGTGCCGAGTCCTTATATTTTTCCACCATTCGGGAGCTAAGCAAAAAAGAGTAATTTTTTAAGAAAGCAAATATTTTTTTGATAGCCATTTTTAAATATATATTTTTTAATTTTTTCTCACCGACCTGCGCAGACATCTCCTACGGCGTGTTCTACGAGAAAAAACAGACGAGATATGCATTATTTTAGACAGAGGCAAAATGATTTGGGGATCAATCGCGTAATTGGGCCCGTCTTGGGGACCTCTATTAATTCATTATAGGTACTATTTGCGACACAGTGCTGCCAACTACTACCAGCGATACATGAATGATGATGAGCGTATAATGGTTCTTCGTATGGGTAAGCCTTTCACTATCAAAATTAGTAATTAACATGTCATTTAGTATTATTTCTTATTAAGTATTCAATCTTTTATTTAATAGGAAACGCACACCGAGCTGATGAGTTTGAGGAGCTGTTAGAGGAGTTGTGAGTAAGAAATTTAGCTGGACATAATTATCTCGTTGATATACCGAGGGAGAAATGGTTGCGATGTTATGATGGGGGGCGTCGATATGGTCACATGACAACGAACTTGGCTGAGCGATCAATTTGTCTCTGAAAGGAACACATCATTTACCTATCACATCCATTGTCAAGGCAACATATTATCGACTGGCTACCCTTTTTGCAACCCTGGAAAACAAGCAATGAACTAGATAGAAGGTGGCCACAAGTTCCATCCAGATCTTTAGAAAAAATTTTAAATATCCATGTTGCACACAAACGCGATGGGTGCTATATGCTTTTCCCGTTACGAACACCGTTTTCAGGTTACTGAATATTCGCAGCCGCTTGAAGGTATCATGCAGAACAATTACGTTAACTTACGATGAAAAACATGTGATGGAGGACGTTTTCAAACTTTTAAGTACCCGTGTGCGCACACATTTGCTACATGTGCGTCTGTTCATTTCGACGCAATGACACTCGTTGATCTGGTATACTGACTTGAAAACGTATTCAAGGTATACCACAACGAGTTTCTTCCTATCGAAAATGAACACGATCATGCATTAGTTGTCGATGAACCTAAGATACAGTCAGATCTGGGCATATCTTAGGTTCACCGTCAACTAATGCATGATCGTATTCATTTTTGATAGGAGGAAACTCGTTGTCGTATACCTTGAATACGTTTTTGAGTCGGTATACTGGATCAACGATTGTCATTGCGTTGAAATGAACATATGCACATGCAGCAAATGCGTGCGTACATGGGTACTTGAAAGTCTGAAAACGTCCGTAGTCACATTTTTTCGTCATAAGTTAACAACGTAATTGTTCTGCATGATGCCTTCAAGCTGCCGCGAATATTCAGTAACCTGAAAGCGGTGTTCGTGACGGGAAAAGCGTATAGCACCCATCGTGTTTGCGTGCGACATGGATATTTGAAATTTTTGCTAGAGATCTGGATGAAACTTGTGGCCACCTTCTAGCCAGTTCATTGCTTGTTTTCCCAGGGTTGCGAAAAGGGTAGCCAGTCGATAATATGTTGCCTTGACAACGGATGTGATAGGTAAATGACGTGTTCCCTTCAGAGACGAATTGATTGCCCCAGTCAAGTTTGTTGTCATGTGACCATATTGATGCCCCCATCATAACATCGTAGCCATTTCTCCCTCGGGATATCAACGGGATAATTATATCCAGCTAAATTTCTTACTCTCAACTCTTCTAACAGCTCCCAAAACTCATCAGCTCGGTGTGCGTTTCCTATTAAATAAAATATTAAATACTTAATAAGAAATAATACTAAATGGCATGTTAATTACTAGTTTTGATAGTGAAAGGCTTACCCATACAAAGAACCATTATACGTTCATTATCATTATTGTATCGCTTGTAGTAGTTGGCAGCAATGTGTCGCAAACAGTACCTATGATGAATTAATGGAGGTCCCCAAGACAGGCTCAATTGCGCGATTGATCCCTAAATCCCTCCGCCTCTGTCTGAAATAATGTATATCTCGTCTGCTTTTGTTCGTAGAACACGCCGCAGGAGATGCCTGTGCAGGTTGGTGAGAAATTTTTTTTAAAAAATGGCTATCAAAAAAATATTTACTTTCTTAAAAAATTACCTTTTTGCTTGTCTCCGGCATAGTGGAAAAATATAAGGACTTGACACGCTCAGTTCAGGGCGTAAAAATGGCATTCTGAACCACGCCCAAGACTGCAGCAACATAAGACAACCTCCAATGTCGTGCTTCTCGGGATTTGTGGTCTTGCACAACTTTCTAAAGAGAAATGTCAGTACCGTCGATCCCTAGCTCAGTCTACCAACATCATCAAAATCCCGTAAATGCCGCAATCACAACATGTGTACTTTATTGCGAGATTTGTTGGGCACCAATATCCCGCCAATTATTTGTAGAATATGAGTGCGAGCATATGCATACAATAGGAAAAAATATATTAAAACATTGAAATTTAATTATTTCATTAATATTCACAAAAAATAATATTCTTTACCATCGGCACTTCCTCGTTTGCGTCATGCGATAAATGGCTATAATTTTCTCGCAGCCACTGTAAAAACACACAACCACCATCTATCCTATCTGGCCCAGCCCCTAGCAACTCAAAACATAGGCCACGCCAGTCACCACTGCTGTGACCAGTAATAGCCTATCAGTCTACCGGCAGACTGAGAATATGCGACACGTCCTCTAAGGTTATCGTCGCCTCACTGCACGGAAGGTGGAATGTGTGTGTCTCCGGCCTCCACCTCTCTACAAGGGCGTTGATCAATTCAACATCCAATTTTGCACCTCCAATAATTTTGGATACATGCAAAAACCCGGCCCTAGAAATATATTCTTCTAGACGCGTGTCGGGTCCATTCGTCATCCGAGTGATAAAGACTTCGAGACGACGTTCTATCTCATCCTAAAAAAATAAACATCCACAGCTTAATTTCAATTTCAAACTACTGTATTATTTTTTTTAAATACAACTAAATAAAAATTAAAAATACAAATTTAAAATAAATAAATAAAACTTACATTTTTCTGCCAAAAATCGAAGACGTGTTTATGATCCAACCTTATAAGGGCCCTTCATTATTTTAAACTCGAGATATTAACTGAGATATTATCACGAATGTGAAAGATTATAGAAGGAATTGAGAGAGAATTTTTGTTTGGTGTGATTTAACTTGTGGGGTAGGGGTTATTTATACTAAAACTCGCACCGGTTCAAATGCGAGTTGAATGAAATTCGCGTCCTGTAGGACTCGAATTTACTGATAATCCAGGAATCCGCGTTTCGTGCATCGCGGGTTCCTTGTAATTTCAACGCGGTCATTTATTTTTCAACCGTTTCGTTTTTACTGCTGTAAATCCCCGGCGTTTCGTCTGATTATATCGTTGAACTCGCATCCTGCCAGACGCGAGTTCTTTTTACTGAATATTTAAATGACGCCAACGGATAAGACATGTCACATTAGATTGAACTCGCGTCAGGCAGAACGCTAGTTTAGAATCCGCGCTTGGCAAAACGTGAGTCGTGCCTATATGTACGGAATGAGAGATATTTTTTCAAATGTACTATCCCAAAAGAAAATATTAAAACAATAAAGCCTAAAAGTTAGAGGAGGGTTAGCTAACAACTTCCTACATCAAATGTTGATGACTTTGGGATCCCGTCCAAGTTCTAATCATGGTTTTCTGCATGAAGCACCGGACAATAAAATATATATAACAAAAGTTCAGTTGTCAAAAAATTTCATTTATTTGTTCTATTAAACTCATACACATATAAATTAAATTATTCGAATTTGAATCACTTAATTAAAATACTTATCTTTTATGTCAATGATCTCTAAAACATGTGGTTAAAAGCTCTCAGTTGATACCATTTATCCTTTAAATTGTGGGTTCAACACCAATTATGAGTAAATTTTTCTTCCCTTCCCTTAGGTAGAAATTGTTCAAAAAAATACTCATCATTTATTACGAGGGATGACCATTTGACCTATGCCCGGTGAGTTCCAACTCGATCCTATAGGGTCAAATTTTTTAAAGATAATTTTGGGTTCGGGTCGGGTTCGAGTTTGATTTTTTGAGGATAAAGTCAGGTCAGGCTTGGGTTTAAGGTGAAAATGCCCCACCCTACCCGAAATAATAGTTTAATTTTATTTTAAATATTTATGTATATTTGCTACAATGTCGCTCTTTATATATATATATATATAATTATCTCCCTATCTTGTCTAATAAAAATAGAATAATTATTATAATGTTCCCTCTTTATTTGTATTTTTCAATTAGCTTTCTATTTCATCGAATAATAATGAAAAATAATATTTTTTTATTTATATCAGGTCGGTCAGGTTAAGTTTGGGTTTTTACTCTAGAATTCGAGTTCGGGTGGAACATCATAAAAATATCGAGTTGAGTTTGGATGAAGGTATTAAATTTTTAAGTCGAGTGCAGATCAGCCAAAAACTCTAGCCGACCCATTGCCATCCTTATTTATTACTGAGACTATTCTTTAAGTTTTAATTGTCAATTTTTTTAATATTCTAACATGATTATATGATAATATTTTTTATTTTTAACCTTTTAAAAAAATAAGCTGTTTAAACTCGTATCTCTTAAAAATAACAATATTCTTTTCTCTACTGACGGTTCATTTCAATTGTCAAAATTTTTAAACATAAATTAATTTCACATTTGCAGTTAAATCAATGATGAAAAATGGACCTCCATCTTATCTTGTTATTTTCAAAGTTGGGAGAAAGAGCACATGTCATTACAAACAAGACTCTTTTAGTCAGTTAACCTACCCACTACATTGAACTCATCACAATTTTAGAATATTTAAATACCATTATAATATGATAAATAAGTTTACTCCTAAAATAAAATTTTAAATTATAGTATTATTTTTTAGGTTTCTGAAATATTTTAAGGTTAAATGGTTAATGTTATAAAATTATTAACTTAATCTTTTGTTAATGTACACGTAGTATTCAAATTCGAGTTTTTAAGATAAAATCGTCTTCATTGGATTCATGTGATTTTATTCTTATTTTCCTTTATTTTTTAATAATTAAAATCCTCAAATTTTTTTCATACCGAACCGAAAAATCGTACCGCATGAACCTCCGATTGTTTGAAGGGTCTAAGGTGATTTAGGAATTTTGGGAGTTTATAGGTTTTAAGAGTTTTGCGAGAAATTAAATTTTTTTATAATTTTAGAAATTTTTAACATAAAAAGTCAAAAAGAAATTAAAAATAGACAAAATATTAAACAATAACTGAATAACATATTCCTTTTAACAAACGTTTAAAATAGATAAAGGTACAATTGCTAGATATATTGAGCTATGTATTTCGTAGGTTAAAGCCAATTTGATAGTTTAATGACATAATTGACAAAAAATATAGGTAAACGTTCAAAAGAGAAACATTTTCCTTTATTAAATTTATTATTATTTTTATTGAAATTGAATCTAAATCGATATAATGTGTAAATAATGATGATTGAATATTTTATTATTTTAATTAAAACCAAATAGATAGAAGATATAATAATAAAGATTAAACGTATTATTATACAATTTTACTTAACTGTCACGTCACCAATTATCTAACAATTACAGGCAGTGATTTGGTTGAGACTAATTTGATACTTTAGTGACCCAATTAAAATGGTTAAAATAGAATAGTTTTCTTTTATTAAATTTATTAAATAATTTTTAATTAAAATTAGGAGTAAATAAAAAAATGTGTAAATGTCACGCCTTATAGAGGTGAAAGAATTAATCTCACATAAAAATATAAAGTTTTGAAGTATAAAAATAGTGACACTTTACATCCTTCGAACGTATCTTTTGGAAAGAAGGTAATAATCCACGACAAGTGATATTAGATCAATTATTTGACTGTCCGATTTTAAGCTGTGTACCTGAAATGGGTGAGGTAAAAATAGTAAATAACCTTGACGAGGGCATTAATAGATTGAGTTGGCCAGAATACTATATCTTAAATAAAAATAAAAAACATTAATCTCACATCAGAAAAGAAAAAAAAATGTCAAAAACATTAATCGATAACGATCGGTGTTTTAATTAAAATCAATTTAATAATTTTTTTGATCAAATAAACCAATTTAATAGTAGCTTAATTGATAAAATTTCAGTCCAGTAGTCATTAGTCGTAACAAAATCGATCTTTAGTTTAGTGACGTCGGTGTTAACTTATCCTTTTAAAAAATAGGCGCGTAAACAACACTACATCTCCACGTCGCGTGAAATTCTCATTCTCGACCATTTCCCTTCCCCAATTAAAAGTACCCATTAATCAGATTCGCCATCCATTACGACGCCAGCCCTGAAAAACAAAGCTTTATGTTGCCATCTTTCATTCCCTCCGATTAGGTCACCAATTCTTCTCAATTTCTTGGCCAAACAAAACCCTAATTTCCCCTAAATCCCCTCTCAATTTCCCCTGGTATGTTCCGTCATGTTTTCTTTACTTTTTAAGCTTTGAAAAGACTTCTCCTTTTTCCTGTAATGAAATAATTCAGTCTTAAATACTTTCAAATTCTTTACTTTTTTTGTAATATTGAATTCGTTTATTGTTGATCTTAGATGGGTAAAGACTGAATTCTCATTTGGGGGTGAAATCTCAGCTTCATGTTCTCTGGTTATTTGATTAGTTAATTTACTGTATTATTGCGTGAATCCATTGTTAAGAGCATGTTGTTTTGATTCTTTAAATCTATTTGAATCTGGGTGTTATCAAGGCAGCTATTTTTCGAGTTCATCCTTTTGAATTTTGAGTTTGCACGTTATATTTGGGGTTTCCCATTGGTTGGGATTGTTCTTTTGTGATGTTTAATCTCAATGATGATCTAATTCACTCGGGAAATGGATAATCAAACATGGATTCTGAATTGTATCATACTTTATCATTCCCCCCACTTCATGTATTCACTTGTATAAACATGGATGTGAATTTTATCAAGGATGATGGTACATTGTGTTTCGGTTTACAAAGCTCGAATTTTGGGATTTTTTTTCTGCTGCTGTTCGAGATATTCTGATATGCAATATTATTTTGAGGTGTAGTTTGCAAATGGCAAAAGGTAGCAAAGGACGACGTGGAAACTCTTTCCGGCAATTCAAACCAACTCCCTACTCGTTTACCTCTCGTAATCGAGACATTTCTGTGGATCTGTACCCCAAAAGATGTTCCAAATCCTTGGATAAGAAAGATTGGGAAGATACAATATGTTCTGTTTGTATGGAGTGCCCTCACAATGCTGTTCTTCTTCTCTGCTCATCCCACGACAATGGCTGCCGTCCTTACATGTGTGGAACTAGCTTCCGATACTCGAACTGCTTCGATCAGTACAAGAAGTTCTACACTAAAGTTGTCCTGTCCAGTGAGGAAGAACCTTTGCTTAGTTCCATTGATGATCCGGTCTTGGCACCTAGTTCCGGTCGGCCTGTCAAGAAGTGTGAAGTAAAGGAACTCGCATGTCCACTTTGCAGGGGTCTGGTAAAAGGATGGACTGTAGTGGAACCTGCAAGGGAATATTTGAATGCTAAAAAGAGAAGCTGCATGCAGGATGGCTGCACTTTTGTCGGGACATTTAAGGAACTAAGGAAACACATGAGATCAGATCATCCATGTGCTCAGCCACGAGAAGTGGACCCTGCTCTCGAGCAGAAATGGAGGATGTTTGTACGGGAATGGGATCAGGAGGAGGTGATGAGCATAATAAGGTCGATAATGCAAGGGGCAATGTTTTTTGGTGATTATGTAATAGAAGGAAATCACCATGGTTTTGGGACAGATGAAGATGGTCTCGATGCAGATGCTGCCGAAAGGAGTGGAGGTTTCGAAGCAGGGTTAGATGGGAATTTCATTTCTCGTCTGTTGCATGCATTCGAGCCATCCGGGAATGACCGTGGTATACAAGTAAGGCAGCCTACACATGCAGCAGATGAGAATGCAGTTGGTGTTCAGCAGACCACACTTGTTGGCTTATCTGATCTTGTTGACATCTTTCGTGACAATGATGTTGATGGAGGCAATATTGCTTTGGTTAGCAGCATCCTCCAGTATAGTAGACTTCTTTCGGGACGTTCAGGCAGAAGACGGAGACAAATAGAAGCCGCAGGAGAACAAACGGGAAGGTAGCATATCATCGATAATATTAGGCAAGACTTAGGTAAAACACATAAAAAGATTACACTTTGAAGATGCACTCATTTATTTCTCATTCATTTTAGGGGGACAAAATTCTTAGGGTTAGCTCTGTTGTATTAATCATTTCGATGTACCCAACCCCTTTTCCCTTCACTTGTGTTTGTTGAATTTGTAACATCTTATGTTAATCATCCACCTTGTACATAGTCTTTGTATTGTCAAGAAGAAAACTCAGGTCTTGCCATAGGATGGGGTTGCAAAGAATCATTTTAATGTTTTGTGGATTGTTGAATTAGTTTTATCCGTGTTTTTACGCATTTTTCATATACCTCAAACATCAGGATCTAAACATCTAATCTCCTAATGTTTTATCTTACTAGACTAACTAATAGTTAATAAATTTAATTTATTTATCGAAGAATATTAAAAATCTTAATTAACCATGTAACAAAATGTATCAACACCGATCCGAGGCACTTAACTGAATCAATTATGGTACAATTAAAGATCTTTAAGAGTGTTTTGAGTTTGACTAAAACAAAAAAGCGTTATAACTGGACCAGTCCACGTGTCAGTTTATCATTGGATGGCTGCACGGATAGGACGGTTTTCAAACTTACACAAATCCTAAAACCCTAATTCCCTCCCCCAGATATACACATCATTCGTTCACCTTTTTAAAAGTGTTAACCTTTCTAAACATACAGCCTCTTTTGTTAAGACCCAAAGCCCAGCGCAGCCGCTCTGTTTCACCCCGGTAATTTGTTGTTCTTTGTTTTGG
This sequence comes from Hibiscus mutabilis, assembly GCA_019671005.1. NCBI lineage: Eukaryota > Viridiplantae > Streptophyta > Magnoliopsida > Malvales > Malvaceae > Hibiscus > Hibiscus mutabilis. The sequence continues at coordinate 426,358 of CM033751.1, read as the reverse complement.
TTTTCTAACCCTAGATCTCGATTTCACGTTTTGATTTTGCTTTATTTGATAAAAAATTCATCTTTGAATGGTTTACAACCTTGGGTTTTGTTTGGTTTCTAAGAAAAAACCGAGAAAGAAAGTTTTTTTCCCCTTAAAGGATAGTAATGGACCGGTACCAGAAGGTGGAGAAGCCAAAAGCTGAAACACCCATAAACGAGAATGAACTCAGGATTACAGCTCAAGGGAGAATGAGGAATTATATTTCCTACGCCATCACTCTGTTTCAGGTTTACCCCCTTTTATTTGTTCGATATTGGCATTGTCTTAAGTGTATTATACAACATTCTATTGAAATTTGAAAGCTTTGATTTCATGTTGGTTTTTCTTTTGTAGGAGAAAGGTACCAATGAGATTGTCCTTAAAGCCACGGGCAGAGCTATCAACAAGACTGTCATGATTGCTGAATTAATTAAGGTTTTTCTTCTTAAAAAAAGAAGCTTTTTTTAGGTTTATGAACACTTGTGTCGTGCATTTGTGTTAACAATAATGTGTTCTTACATGTCTGGAAACATGTTTTAGTGTTGTATGCATGTATTTGATTGTTCTTAGCTTTGTAATCCGCTTCTCTTTGCTTTTGTACTAAAATGTATTAACTTTCTCCCAGAGGAGGATTGCTGGTCTTCATCAGAACACATCGACTGGATCCATAGATATAACAGACACGTGGGAACCGCTGGAAGAGGGCCTTCTTCCGTAAGAAACCTATGCCTTCTGCTACTAAAAGCATTTTCTTGCTAGAACTAATATCATTGCCACTAATGTTCGGTTTTGCTTGTGCAGCCTAGAAACCACTCGCCATGTTTCGATAATCACGATTAATTTGTCTAAGAAAGAGCTGGATTCATCTTCAATAGGGTAGGTGGCCTCATTTTAATGTTGAAAACAGTATTGTGCGCTGGATGTGTTCTTTATTAATGGTGTCTTGGCATGTTGCTTTGTTGGTCTGTTACTTTGATGATTTCAGATATCAGCCTCCAATCCCAGCTGATCAAGTGAAGCCATCAACTGAGTTTGAGGAAGACGAAGGAGGTGAGTGAATTATGTACAATTGATGACTATACGTTTTAGGTGTATGTCGAGTCTTGCATTAATTGATATTTGTACTCCCATATCATGGAAATTGGAAACCTCCCTTGGCACCCAAAGCTAAGCACATGGTCACGTTTAATACGGAGGCGTAGGAGCGAAATGTTGCATAAAGTATAAATGGTGTTTGAGCAAATAGTTATTCTTTCTTTTATAGTACTTGGATACGTTGAGTAAGTTAAAAATCCATTTAGAATTTCGGGTTTGTCATTTTGCTTTTGCAACGCGGGTGTGCTTAGTTTGGTGATGAGTGAAGGGACACCATGTGGGAAGGTTAATTGAATATCATATGTTTTTGGTGACAAATGGTTTAGGGTACAGTAGATGTAACAAGGTTGACTTTATAGTCAACTGTCCATAAGTAGTTCCGTATCGACCAACACTTGCGCAAGAATGTTACTCATGCAGGCAATGTCAATGGTAGCATGGTGGAGAACAGGAATGGAGGATACGATGGTGGCCGAGGTCAAGGTCGTGCTAGGGGACGTGGTTACCGAGGGCGTGGGAGAGGGTATGGTGGAGGAAATATGCAACAGGACTCGGGATATTACAATGGTAATGGCCCATCAGGACCGTTGCCTGCCCAGGGTCGTGGTAAGTCTTTTCTTCCAATGCTTTCTTCTATCCATGGAATGATTGCAGTCTCCATTTATGGCTAATAAGTGATTACGGCAGGTCGTGGGCGCGGGAGAGGAAGGGGACGTGGGCGCGGTCGAGCTCAGGCTTTTGCATCCGACTCCGACAGTCAGTTCCAGAAAGGTGCTTGATCACAAGCACCACCATCCTAGATTCGTCTGCAGAACTATGGCTTTAGATTGAAACAAAAACCAGTGGATGGCTGCTGTATTCATCGCCAGTCTTTGTTTAAGAAAAGAAAGAAAGTCCTTTTAGACATTATTTAAAGGCGTTGTTTGCTTGAGAAATTGTGTTGATTTTCGTTCAAGGCAGCAATTTTTGTAGGAAAGTTGATAGGATAGTTCATCTCAGCTCAGTCAATGTTGTATAATTTTCAGCTTTATTTTCTCCAAATAATAGAGCAGGTACATTCATTCTTCCAAACATTTCTTATTCTAACATAATCTCGGATACGAATACAGATACGGATACATACATCCATAACACTATTGAACTTGTATTTCTTCCATGCTAACATGCATAGAACAGTAGATAGAAGCTATGCTTTATTCAACACAACACAAACTAGATAATATAGGAAGATACATGTAGCAGGTAGATTTTGATCTTCCAGATGCTAACCCAAATTACCCTCTGCCATGGAATCTGCACAAATTCCATAAAACCATGTGTTAATAGTAACTTTTTATTTATGAAATCCAAACTTAGCAAATTTGATCCAAACCCGATTATTTGAATTGATTTATCTAATTTGAGATTCGATATGGACATGAACATGATGACAAGTTCAATGCGAAAATTGAACTGAAATTGACCTTAATTTTAACTAGACTGATATGGATTTGAATCGATTTTCACCCAATCGAATGCAACCCAAATATAATTTATCTAGATTCGAATCGAACCGAATATGAATCCAATTTTAACCGATAATTGAGTTGAAGACTTGAAGTGAACACATAATTTATTTTTACTATTATCCCTTTTGGCAATGATGTATTTTTTTATATTATACTACTAGTTAACCACTTTGGTAATAATTTAATGACTCAATATCATTCTCTTTTAAAAGACCATCTTTATATCTTAACTTAAAGTGTTCAGAAGATCTAACTATTAATCCGACTTAAAAATTAGTTAATTCGATATTGACCCGACACAAAAATTAATCAATCTGATATTGATTTATGCAAATCGATTGATATGATATTGGCTAATATTCAACAGATTTGATATCGAATTCTATCTTACTTATCGTAAACCCAAACTAAATTTGAATCATATTTAATCCAACTTAAATTGTATACAATTTAGACCTAGAATGACCTGAACCGAACACGACCCGATTGCCGAAACCCTTATGTGCTCAACTTAAGTAGATAAGGCTAACCGACCGAAGAGAGTTAAACCGACACGACAAGCGACAGCCGTACCTGGACCGCAACGAATCCGGCACTTGCCTTCACAACGCTGCCTGAGCCTCGCTGTTCATTAATCAATCAAAACAAACAAACACAAACACAATTCATAAGCCAGAAAAGTTATGAAAAAAGGGTTGTTTTTGTTCAAGTACTTACTGTTGGTTAGAGGGCAACCGGTGGAGCAAGCGTCGAAGCAGTCCACCTGTGGCTCGACGCTTTCCATTTGTGAACTGATGATGCAGAAAATGAAGACTGCAACTATCATCATCTTCTTCATCTCTATCTCCATCTTCCTTTTCCTTTTTATCTTCTCCTTCAATGGATGATCTTTTTCACTTTATATAGTGGGAACTTATTGAAATAACCCTTTACCTTGCATTAAACTACTAAATCTTCCCTATAAGCCACGCCAACACCAAGTGGGCCATTGGAACTTATGACACCGTCTGGCAAATTCAACTCTAGCCGCCTACTTTTACTTGAGTCAAATTAACCGTTTGGGATGGAACACAGTTTGAGATTGGAGAATAAAATATAAAATTTAAAAAATAGAAATAAATTCATAATTAATTTATTTTTTTAAATTATACAAATTAAAATTTTAAAAAATTTTGTGGGACCGAGAGTAGGAACCCCTCCCATTGCCTACATAAATCCGTCCCTGTATCTAATTTTTGTTGTAAAAGATAGAACGGTGGTGGTGATGGGAGTGGCGATGGCAAACTCTCATCGACACTCGGTTAAAATTAGAGATGACAAACGAATCGTTTGATTCGGGTTCGGTTCAGGTTATTTTAGGTTAGACTATATTTAATTTAAGTTCGATTTGGATCGGTTCGGTTTGGGTTCGGTTTTAGTTTAAGTTTATGGCGGTTTCGATTGGGGTATCAGGTCGGTTGAGTTGATTTTCGGTTCGATTAATATCAAGTCGGTTATTTTCAGTTCAGTTGATTTCGGGTCGGGTCAATATCGGGTTAATAGGAGATCGATCAGTATCAATCTGGTTTTCAGGCTGAATTAGGTTTTTACACCTTATATATGACTTTATAAAGCCTGAATATTTGACTTTTTGGTGAGTTGTGCGACAGTTCACATTTCGTCTTTCTTTATTTATTTTAATTTTTTTATTATTTTGGGTTGCCTTCAGTTCGGATCCATTTGAATCGGTTGAAAATCGATTAGGTTCATTTTTAGTTCGAATAAATTCGGTTTGATTTATTTCGAGTTTTGAATTAAATTCGAATCATCGTGTTTAGTTTGATTTCGAGTCTCGATTCGTGTCTTAAAACAAGTTTACCAAGTCTAGTTAAAATATCATTCAAGCTATACTTAACAACACAAATAAACCCTTTTTATTGAAATGATTCTACTCTATGTATACATAACAGTCTAATATATTAGTTTCATAGGTGTACATATTTGACCTTTGACATACTATAAAAAAACACTCTTTATATCCTGTATAAGTGGCAAGATAACCGAAATTGAACTTTAAAAGAGTGTCTTCTTCTGCAACAAAGTACCGCGGTAATCGGAGACAGATGCATGATTTTATGTAGGAGATGCGAATTATTAAAAAGTTATATTAAAAATATAAAGGGTAGTGGCGGATCCAGAAATTTTTTTGAAGGTAGGCACAAGTCAAAATATTTTTGAGAGTGGGCACAAGTTATAAAAATCTCAAAATTTTAAGGTGGACACAAATCATAAAATTTAAGGACTAATTCATAAAAATCAAGAAAATTGAAGCCAAATGTGTGAACTTTGAAAAGTTTAGGGTGGGTCTGTGCCCACCCAATCATACATGTGGCTCCGTCACTAGTAGGGGTGTAAAATTACAAAATTTTAAGAGGTGCGAAATTAAATTATCAATAGAAAATATAAATAAAATATCTAAACTATAAGGGTTTTAAATTTTTAAGAGACTGCTCCTAACAGCACCCCTCGGTCCATCCCTGACAGCAATGTCTGTGGCCAAATTAAAATTCTCGAAAAGACATTTTCAACCTAGAACAATGGCATGGGGAGCTTCTAGGTCTTCTTCTTCCTCTGTTTCCTTGATTTCACTTTGTTTATCTGCTGGTGTTGGTTGAAGAAAAATATATTCGATTAAACTCGAACCTTTTTAAGATGAGAGCAAGGGGTACCATAATAACAGAAGCAACATGAATTTGTAAGCCACAATAAGACTCAAATTCATCCCATCATTAGAAGCCAGTTTGTACATTAAATCGATTCCTGCAAAAATTGCTTCAACCACCACCATAACAATGTTGGCTTCAAACTATGAACAAGATTTCCTTTACATCCCATCGTATAAACTCAAAAAATAAAATAAAATAAAGAAAACCTTGTTTATTAACTCTTTTTTAAAAAATAAAAATTAAAAGATATTTAACTAAAATGATAAAGTTTGTTAAGATTTCTTTGACCTTGCTTAAGTGACCTAACGTCTCATCCTGCTGGACCAACTGGTCATTGATTGACTAGTCATGTTTTATAACTCAAACTTCATTTGAAATTTTTTCTAGTGGGGTTGAGTTGTTCGAGTCTCTGTTTAAATTTAATTGTAAATATTTATAATGTTATGGTACTAATTGATTCTAATTTGACATACTTTCTATATTCATATACAATATAAATATACATTTCTTTATATTTTTTCATATGTGATGTGAATTGATTCGAATTTGAAAACCGATTCACTAATTACTAAAAATTCAAGCTATTCAAGTCTCATTTTATAACTCAAACTTTATTAAAATTAATTTTGAGTCAAGTCGAGTATATGAAATTACGATTCGAGTCAAATCGAATCGAGTTTTACTCACCCTATATATAATTTTTTTAATTAAAATTAAGAACTCAGAGTCCATATTTATTAAATATTATAAGATTTTACAATTGAATCAGTAATAACTAAAATTTGATTATAAACACATTATTTTTAATATTTGTGAAAATATTGATATATTTTAAAAATAAAAATAATTAATAATTAATTTTAACATTAAAGAATCTAAAGAATAATCCTTTAAATTTTAAAAAATGAACACAATTAGACTTCATTTCCCCAATAAAATAAATCAACAACATAGAATGCTATGAACCTCTCACGTCACATGTTGTTTACTTAGTTTCCTTCTTCTTCTTCCTCTTTTTCTCCTTGATAATTTATACAGTTCCTTTAATCGATCATTCATCTTTCGAAACAATCGGTGGCCCGGTTACTTCGGGTTCTTCTTTCTCCTCTTGTCTTCCTGCAAATCGATCCATTACGAAGAATGTAGGTTAAGATCATGAGAAACTAAGTAATCTAAAGTATATAGTGGTGATAGAACTGATACTATCTCGAGATTTTGTCTTCCGACATTTAAGAGAGATTAAAAGTATTTCTTAATCGTTGAAGAATCATCACATGAATTATCATAAGTTCAAACTGTGACATGTGACCATAATGTCATGTGCTAGCTCTTCGGTGGCTTCGAAAGAAGTCTAGACTTCAAAGAAAAAACCTTGAAAGTACGAATATTCTTAGAATAGACGTACTTTTAAAGTTTTACGTAATCAAATATGTTATAAGAAAAAGAGAAGGAAACTAAAATAACGTTACATTGTCAAGCAAATAACGAAGGGAATTTGGTCTGACTTCCTCAACATCATCACCCTCGTTTTCCGTTACTTCTTCCTCGGCGGTTTGTTGATCGGCCGCTGTCCGGAGAGATTCCTCCTTGGCGGGTTCGGGCTTCGGGCTGGCCGAGTCTTCATCTTTCAAAACCTTTGGCTTACAAGCGCAAGCACACATGTTTTGAAAGAAGAAGAAGAAGAGAAGGAAAAACAATTTACGAGAATTAAAGGAAATGAAGCTTTTTGTGATGATCATTAGGCTTAACATTGAGGGTCTTTTATAGTGTTCTGGTCTTATGATTTTCAGTGGTGCAGATAGATTTAAGGGAACCAAAGGCTGGCTGACTCAGGCAAATCTATATTTGTCTTGAAATAACTGAAATATAGTTAGCTTTTAGATCTTTTCAATGGTTTGGATTATGAAAAGTAACCATTTAAAGTAGTGTTTGTGTTATAATTATTGGAATGATAATGGTGAAATAACAAACGATCACAAACACAGAAAATAAAACGAACACGAATATTTATATAAAAAATCCAAGATGGAAAAAACTAAATAATGGGCAGAGAATGAGAAATTTTCACTATGTCGAAAAAGAGATTACAACTTGCGTCTAACCTGAATTTCTAGTGTATTTATTTATAGGAATAAATTAATTGGTTACAAAGGAAACTTGCATAGAAAGTAATTTTACTCAAACTGAGTTTTCAATTCTTCAGCATATATCCAAAGAGAAGTAAAGTTCCATACGAATTTGAACAACTTCTTTATAAATATTCGGGCCATCCCAAACATGCATAGAAAGTAATTCACCTGCCCGAGCAGGCCCCCACTTTTTGCCACTGCTTCTTTATAAATATCCGAGTCAACTCAAACCAGAATTTGAGTCATAACTCTAACAGTTTGAATAAAAAAAGCTTACACATGTAGCATTTCATATATATAGACGCACATGGGGATGGGAGTATGATCAAACACGGAGAAGGGTTAAATTGTCTAACTTCAAAATTAACATAGACCAAATAAGTATTTAAAACCGGAAGTACGGATAAGAATCTTATATATTTATAATTTTGACAAATATGGAGTTTTATTAATTTCTAGAATGAAACCAGTATGATTGTGTATGCAAGCAATGGAAACTCACAAGCTAATATAGACATATATATACATTGTTATGGAAAATAGTAGTAGATAATGTTTGAAACTATTGCAAACAGCAGCCATTCCTAGGTAAACGAACAACTTTGATGGATATACATATGGAGGGATATAAAGAAAGAGATATCCAGATCCTGAGTTCGAATCCATTCTTTTGCGCTTAAGTTGCATTGCTACGCATTCGTTTCCAAGTTTCAGACACTTGTTTCCCAGTCTCATCTTGTTCAGTTTCAAGTCTTGTTTCCAGCTTCGACGCTTCCACTTTAGCCGCTGCTTCTCTAAGTTGAGCACCTTGGACTTCAGATGTAACTTTTGCTCCTCTAGCTGATACGTACGATGTGCCATCGGTTGCTTCTGCTGACCATCTGCTTCATTGTCTTCGTGGCAAGTAAGATTCGGATGAATTACATTATGCAGTGGTTGAGCATCCGGAATTTGGTTGAAGTTCGAATGTTTCAAAGGATTCTCACAACCTGCAACTTCGTTTTCATTTGCTTGCTTCAACCGCATTGCAGAGACTGCAGAAAACTCAGCTGTATCACCTTGAGCATTTAAACTTTGGTTAGAATCGAATGGCTTTGAAGCATTCAAAAAACCTGCGATATCATTTTCGCTAATCAGGTCCAACCACTTCACCGGTAACTCCGGAACCCCAGAAATTGCCCCATCATCCTTGGCCGTATCAACTTCAGCTTTTTGATCAGTACCATCTAGCACGGGTTGGCCCGAGTCGAGACGCTTGCAATCATATTCGTTCTTCAGAACAAACAGCAAATACCGCAGCAAATCTGGATCATGGGGTAGATACAATCGATTGCCATTATGATACGAGCACATCTCTTCGAATAACAAATGTTTCGAAGTCAAAAGTTTTCTTGCTTCTTCCTTTCCCCTCTCGGATACATCTATTATGTCCAAAAGCTTAGGGTTCTCAACAACCTTGCAAGAAGTGCCTCTTCCCAGTAAATCATTCAGTCTCCTATGTGTTTTGTTCAAATTATTGAACTTGTCCTCACATTGTTGAGGAGATACATGGTAACTCCGATCATCCATGACCTTCGATACGCACCTCCATTTTCCTTGTTTCCTCAAAAGAGAAGACACTTTTATCTGCTACCCGCACAATCAGTGGAAGGATCCTCCCCGATGTAAGAAAGAATAGTAATCAAAAGTTTCACGCTTTTTCCAGTCCATTTTGTTGATTTTGTTGGAAGCGTTGGTGGGCACTCGATAAACTTTACAACTCGTACAATATTATTGAAGCGAAACAAATACGATTACAACAAGAATACTAGCTGCAGCTAGTTTTCCATGTACCACTAACGAAGATTTTTCACAAGTGTTCTTTTATCTCTCGTATTTTCTAACTTCTCTTATATTACATTCAAAAAACTAATGATACATATATAGGGGTAGTAAACCGCCTTAGTTGCCGTCTCTTGGTGCTATTTTTTGACATTTGTTTGTTGCTTCCACCATGTATTGTTGCCGCCTTGATTCTTGCTCATTTTTGCTGCCACTTCATCCTTATATTACCGTCTTAATCTCTCTTAATTGCTAAGCATCTATGTGCTGCCATACACGTTTTGCTGCAATGTTCTTCAAGTACTTTCTACATGGATCCATGCCATCTTCTCTTGCCACCTTGCACTTAAAAAGTTTTTCAATGTTGCCGACTTGAGTAATCAAGTTTGACTTCCAACACCCCCCTCAAACTTGATTTTCCATGCCAAGTCTTTCTTTTAGTCTATGAAATAAATCTGCTTTTAATGGTTTCGTAAAAATGTCTGCCAATTGATCTTCAGTTCTGCAATAAACTAACTTCACATTTTTGTTCTTCACTTGTTCTCGTATAAAATGATACTTTGTATCGATATGCATGCTTCGACTATGAGAGACTGAATTCTTTGCAAGAGATCTGGTAGACTTATTGTCGACATAAATTGTAGTCGGCTCTTCTTGTGCAAAATTTAATTCGTCCAAAATATTCTTCAACCAGATTGCTTGACACGTGCATGCAGCAACAACTATATATTCTGCTTCACATGTTGATAAAGCTACCGTTTATTGTTTTTTTGAGGACCATGAAAATGCCGCAGAGCCGATATGGAATATATATCCAGAAGTACTTTTCCGATCATCTAAGTCTCCCCCGTAATCACTATAAGAATATCCAACTAGCTTCGAATTTTGTGAATGCTTGTAGAATAATCCATGATCCAACGTACCTTTGACATATCTCAAAATTCCTTTTGCTGCAATCCAGTGATCTTGTTTTGGATTCTCCATGAATCTGCTTACCAATCCCACAGTGTATGTTATGTCTGGTCGTGTGATAGTTAGATACCTTAAGCTTCCAACGATGCTTTTAAACAACGTCGGATTCACGGGCTCTCTTTTTGAACCAATACTCAGTTTCATTCCTGGTTCTGCTGGAGTGACTACCGGCTTGCAATCTCTCATTCTAAATCTACTTAAAATTTCCTCTGCATACTTCTTTTGAGATACCAAAATTCTATCTTGCATTTGTTTTACCTCGACTCCAAGAAAGTATGACATTTCACCAATATCCATCATTTCAAATTCTTTAGTCATAACTTTCTTGAAATCAATAAACATACCTGGATTATTTCCAGTGAAAATCATGTCACCCACATATAGACACACAATCATGATATCACCATCTTCGTTTTTCTTTGTGTATAAAGCATGCTCGTACAAACTCTTCACAAACCCATTTTTCTAAAAATATTCATCTATTCTTGCATTCCACGCCCTTGGAGCTTGTTTCAATCCGTATAAAGCTTTCTTCAACCTGTAAACTTTGTCTTCATGTCCTTGTTGAATGTATCCAGGTGGTTGCTCGATATAAACTTCTTCTTCTAGCTAGTCATTCAGAAATGCTGACTTCACATCCATCTAATAAATCTTTCATTTGTTTTGCGCTGCAACTGCTGTGAGAAGTCTGATTGTGTCAATTCTTGCCACTGGAGCGAATACTTCATCGTAGTCTACTCCTTGTCTTTGTTTATAGCCTTTGGCAACTAGTCTCGCCTTGTATTTCTCTACTTTTCCTTCTTTATTAGTCTTCGTCTTATACACCCATTTGACTCCAATTGGGTTGTAACCTTCTGGCAAGCATGTTAGCTCCCATGTATCATTATTTTTTATCGATGCAATTTCTTTATTCTTGGCGTTCTTCCACTTGTCATCTTCAATTGCGTATTCATATGTTATTGGATCACTATTTGCAAGCAAACAGAAAAGTGGAACATTATTTTGTAATTCATAATTACTGTACCTTTCTGGTATTCTTCTCTCCCTTGTAGACCTTCGAACTTCAGTCGGAGGTACTTCAGGATTTTCTATTATGGTGCCACTACTGCTGCTGCTACTTGATGGTGATGGTATAATAGAGCTTTATTGAGGATTTTGACTATCACCTTGTTCATCTTGGTTGATAAAATCATCATCGTCTTTATCTTCATTAAAAAATAGCCCATCAACTTTCTTTTCTTCTTGGCTCCATCTCCAGTATTCTGCTTCATCGAACTCAACATCTTTCGAAATAATTATTTTCTTAGTAAGAGGATTGTAGAGTCTATAAGCTTTGCTCCTTTCATCATAGCCAATGAAAATTCACTTTTCTCCTCTATCATCGAGCTTCTTTCTTATCTGCTCAGGAACATAAGAGTATGCGATACATCCAAAAATTTTAAGGTGTCAAACTCCTGGTTTTTGACCGCTCCATGCTTCGTTTGGCGTCATGTATTTTACACTTTTTGTTGGACAACGGTTTAATAGGTAAACTGCACAACAAACTGCTTCGGCCCAGAAAGTTCGTGGTAGGTGCTTACCTTTTACCATGCTTCTTGCCATATCGAGAATAGCGTGGTTCTTTCTTTCAGCAACTCAGTTTTGTTGAGGCGTGTATCTAACTGTTAGCTGATGAATAATACCATGCTCTATGCAGAGTCTTCAAATAAATTTGATGTATACTCGCCTCCTTGATCAGATCTGAGTATCTTTATGTATTGACCGCTTTGCTTTGCGGTCTTTGCGTCTGAAATTTTTTCAAAGGTGGATTTTTCTACACTTTAAAAAATGAAAAATAACACCCTCTTATCTTTCTTACGAGCTTCCTTCAATGATCTTTTCTCCTCATTAGTTAAGGCTGCTACTGCATTTTCGGGCTCGACGTAGCCCTCCTCGACAATGTCCCAACAATCTTGAGAACCGAGTAAAGCCTTCATTTAAATACTCCAATGCCATAATTCGTCTTCGTCAATTTCGAAATTTGTGGCTGTATCATGTTGGTCATCTTCTCTTCTGCACGAACTCGAACTTAACTCGAATACTACTTGTTGGAAGTGTTGGTAGGCACTCGATAAACTTTACAACTCGTACAATATTATTGAAACGAAACAAATACGATTACAACAAGAATACTGGCTGCAGCTAGTTTTCCATGTACCACTAACGAAAATTTTTCAAAGTGTTCTTTTATCTCTCATATTTTCTAACTTCTCTTATATTACATTCAAAAAACTAATGATACATATATAGGGGTAGTAAACCGCCTTAGTTGCTGTCTCTTGTTGCTATTTTTTGACATTTGTTTGTTGCTTCCACCATGTATTGTTGCCGCCTAGATTCTTGCTCATTTTTGCTGCCACTTCATCCTTATATTACTGTCTTAATCTCTCTTAATTGCTAAGCATCTATGTGCTGCCATACACGTTTTGCTGCAATGTTCTTCAAGTACTTTCTACATGGATCCATGCCATCTTCTCTTGCCACCTTGCACTTTTTAATTAAGTTTTTCAATGTTAGCCGACTTGAGTAATCAAGTTTGACTTCCAACACATTTCATGCATTGCCAGGGTGACCCATCCTCACTCTTACCAGCTTCATTGTGCTCGAGGTTGCATTGTTCAGCATAATTTGTGACATCATCTTCGTTAACAATGCTTGCCCGTCTCTCGCTTTCATCTAAACCAAAAGCAGAAGGAAGTTCGGACATGCACTGTTGTTGTTCATACTGAAGCTGTATCGGTTCTTGTAGATCTAGACAGCCATATGCCCATCCCTGCAGCATGTCACCACCAGCTGGTGGTTCATCTTCCATTGTTGTCAAGCAGATACGTGACGAGTCCTTTGGATCGGATCCTAAAAAATAAGTTCGAAAGGATACAATCCGGTGGCTCGGTTAGTATACTGATACCATCGGAGCACAATTGAAGAGTTCAGCAGACACAAACGGATAAAGTCATCATCAGTTTAGCACCAAGCTAAAGAGTTCCATGGAATGCGCTTCATCCCTGGATACCAGAAACTACAATTAGATTTCTCATAAATGCTTAAACAATACGTTTTACAGCTAAAATCCATGCAATTTGTAAGAATGACCGGAACGAACAACACTCAATTTCATGAAAGTAGATCCGAATTGTAGCCAAATTAATGAATTCAAAACATAAATTTAAGAAAGTAAAAGCAAATGCATAATCAGAGATCTAATAAAAAACTCAAATAGCCAAATGGGACTTTTCTGCTGCTGTCTGTAGCAGAAAGCCATTACCTCCATCAGACAATTTGCTCCCTCTTTACAATCAGCGATGTAGAAGCAGCATCAACATATATAGTTCAAACGACCGTAGGTGCAATCCGTGAATGCTTCGGAATTAGCGAAAACTGACGTTGAAAATGAAACGCTCGCAACACAACATTGGCACATGTAGCTTCAGTTTTAACTTAAGCACAATATCCTAGGTGCCACTTGGCAGTTCATTAATGGTTACTACAGAACATGGAAAACATAGCTAACTATACAATATGTTCAAAATTTATAAAAATAACCTAGAGTTGATAGAACAAAATACATAATGCAACATTCAGGAACATATGAGGCTATATTGACAATCTTAAACAAACACAACAAAAATTATAAGCCAGCAAGTATTTCATTACATTAAACTTAAAATAGGATTCCAAGATGTAACCCGGATCACATGTATTCAGTTTTAGACACTGATAATTTTCTTGTTCCTAATTTGAATGCCAAACGCTCATTTGCAAGCTTCATGCATTCATTTTCCAGCCTCATCCTATCCAAATCCCTATCCTCGTTCCAATTTATCCTTCGCCACTTAAAACGCCACTTAAAACGTTGCTTCTCCAGCTCAAGCTTTTGGACCTGAATTTGTATCTTCTGCCTTTTCAACTTGAGTAAGCGAAATGCCACCCACTGCTCTTGCAACCCATATGAGCTGTTGTAGTTGGGGTAAAGATGACTCAAATCAAGTTGATCATCTTGTTTAGCGGCTTCTGACTTTTTTCCATCCTCCATAATGTTCGAAGGATTACCAACAACCACGTCTTTCATTTCATTCATTCGTTTACACCTCTTTGAGGATGGCTCTGGAAATCTGGAAGTTTCCTTATTATCCTCTATTCCCTCAAATCCACCATCAGGTGCAGCATCTTGCTGTTCTTTCTCAAACTCATCATCCCCATTGTGTTGCCTCGACTGATTAGGCTCATCGTGTTCTCTGCTTCCAAGAACCAACTGCAAGGAGTGCTGCAACTCCGGATCATGAGGAAGATGCAATCTGTTCCCAGTATGGTACGAGCACATTTCTTCATAAAACAGATTCTTCGAGCTCAAAATTTTCTTCACCTCCTCCTTTACCTTATTAGACACATTCATTACATCCAAAAGCTCCGGATGCTCTACAACCTCGCAAGAAATGCCTTTGCCAAGAACATCATTGAGTCTCTTGTATCTTTTATTTATATCATTGAACTTGTCCTCCCATTGCTGCGGCGATACATGATGACCCCTTTCGACCATGAGTTTAGAAACGCATTTCCACTTTGATAGAGTAGCGCAATCTTGGATTTGGAAGCCTTCAATCAAGTTGTTGCAAAGAACTAGGAGCTCTAGACTCAATCAAGAAAGCTTTGGGCAGATCTGAAAATTCAAGATGAAAAGAGAAGGTTTTTCTTGAAAATTTCAGATTTAATGCTGGAAATTCAAGAAACGAAGATAAGAATGAAGATAAGATGATGATTAATAAGAATAAAAACAAAAGATTAAAAAAGACTAAGATACGGAAATAGGTAAAACAAATCTAAAAATTCTAGCTTTGTTTATGGAATTATGGAAGATGGTGTGAATGTTGAAGGTGAAGATGGCTTGCGATTTATTGTTGTTGTTTTGTCCTCGGCACCCTCTTAGACGCAATTATCTAAGCAAGCAACCTCAAGCGGCTCTAACCCACCCTCCTAGACGCGATTATCTAGGCAAGCAAGAGTGTGAAGATGATTTCCCTCACAAGAACTCGTTGAACTTATGTTGAAGAAGACTTCGAAGGCACAAGTAATCAGCACTTGCAAAAACAAACTCACTAAATATTTCATAAATCAAAGAAAATCTGTCTTACAATGATGGAGGCTTCATCCTTTTATAGGTAAAGGATAGACAAAGTAATTTAACTTCTACTGAAACAAGGAAAACCTAATCTAATTAAAAATAATAAAAAAAATAACAGCCTTTAAACTCCTTGTGCTTGTGTGGCAAGGAATAGGGTGATAAGGCAAGTTATAAGCTGATAAGGGCAGAGTGGCTGGTTTCTAAAGTATATAAAACCCTAAAAAACATCTATTTAAATGATAATAAATACATTGGTCTAAGTTTAATTCGTCCAAAACCTTATATTTAAGCTTTTGGGCTGAATTTTATAAAATTCCGTATCCAGTTTTCTGCATGCGCAGTCTTCAGTAAATTGGACGTATCTTGAGTTACTGATGTCCGATTGATGCGTTTCAAGATGCGTTGGAAAGGTAACTGAATGACGGACAATTTGTTAGAAGACAACTTGACTCAGAAATGCCTAGATCCCATCCAAAAACTCGTCGCAAGTTGGCTGACTTTCCAGACTTTACAAACAGATTCAATTTCTTGTCCAAGATGCATCGTTTTTGACCTCCTATGCGTGCACTGTTTTGGCTTTTATTGTTTGCATCGAACAAATTCAATTTCTTGTCCAATATTAGTAATTTGACCCCGCTCATGAATGTATCACACTTCCCTATCTTATGCACCATAGACGATTTCCTTCTAACACCGTCCACACAATCAAAGAAGCATCCTCATCAACATAACAAACAGCATTAATCAAAAGCCTAACCATTCGTGGTGTCCATTTTCACTCGCTGCCACAAGAACTCGCCTTTCCCCTCGGAACCATCATAACATCCACCACCACCACCACCTTGTTCGTCGAAAATGCTCCAATTATCGTCACTTGGTTTTCCGATTTCTTTCACATTCTCAGACCTGAATGGCAAAACATCTTGAAATTGAGAACCTTGCTGGTAACATTGCAGGTCTAATCCTTGCTGAACCTGCAATGAGTTCAGTGAGTCCAAGTATGCAAATGACTGAGTCTGAGTTGGATTTCCTTCCATTGTTTGTCATCAAAAATGAAAATTTAGAACTTTTTAAACCGAAAGGCAAGAAAATTTTCCAATACTACTTTGAATGCAGCTTACAAGCTCTTATAGGCCAAATTTACACTTTTGGGAGAACATAACTAGAAAAGGAAATGTTGCTAACATTAGTAGGTCAATTAAAGCAAAATCTTTGAGGGAATACAGAAATTAAAACGAAATCCAGCAACAAGATTCGGAAAAAATCTCAAACAAATGAACACACAAACTGCATGCAACAATTCAAAAATCAAATGTAATGTAACCCCCCAATTAGTTCACTGAAGCTAACAAACACAGTATTGGGATTCTTTTCAAATGAGAAAAAGTAATTTCTAAAGCAGTAAAAAGAGACTTATCTGGCACAAAAGCAAAGACCCATTTCGTCATAAAGGTTGTCTTTTTCCTCGTCTTAACAAATAAAGTTAAAAATGTCATCTTTTTGTATGCGAGCTTGCATTCGTGCCCTTGTGCTACACGACATACATGGATGCAAATCAAACTGAACTCAAAACGAGAGTTTGGCATGGCTGGGTCAGACCCTACCCGGTTATATTGGTCTGGGCTCCAAAAATGAATTTTCTTGTCATAGATAGACTAATGAATTTTCTTGTCATAGATAGACTAATGGGTGAGTTTAGAGTGCCGCGCCTGGAAAACGGTACAACTGAAATATTAGAAAACACGCAATTTAAAACGTTATCCACACTATGTAAGAGTCAATTCTTGTCTGGGCCCAAACCAAAACCCAAACTGAACTCATTACCCAAATAAAAACTCAAATCCAGTTTATTTACCCACAACCCGACCCAAAAGCAAAAAACCCTAATTTCTAGAACAACCCTAACCCTAAAATGAACCCAGCCACTGCCTCTACTCACCCAAGCCGCCGCTGCTGCCGTACATTCTCCGGCCGCCGTTCGAACCTTAATCCACCATCCCTAAATCGAAACCCTAAAATTATCCAAACCAAATCCTAATCTGACAAAATTAAATCAAACACTAAACCTAATCTGCAGCCACCCTATTCCTAAACCTACCACTACCCTCTGTTTCAGCTGCCCTACTAGGCCAAAAATCCCACAAAATCTGGCACCCCATCACCCTTCAGATATGCGGCAATAATTAAAAAATGAGGGTTATTATATTATTTAAAATTCCGGTTATAAAACCGAAAAGCAAATGTAAGAGGGGGAGAGATCGAAAAAAATATAGTTTGAGAGGGATTTCTATCTGAAAAAAATTGTAAAGAGAAAGGAGTTTTTCTTTCAAAATAAAAAAGAGGTATTTTTCTTCAATATTTTGTTTGTATATTTTGCTTTGTTTCGAACAAAATAAACAAAAAAGGAACTGAATCATCGGGTTCTTATTTCAAAATTAATTTTTTTTAAGTTTAAAATCAAAAGGTTTTGTTCCTTTTTGAAAACCGAAATAAAATAAGGGAAAGATCGAGAGCTTACCGGCCGAGTGAAGCAAGGCCGCCGCGAGGCTAACGCCGATGATCGGCCTTCATCCCTGGTGCGGCGCTTTCGAGTTTGAGAGAGGAGAGGATATAGACTTAGGGTTTTTCGGTTTTATTTTATGTTTCGAATGAAAAATAACCCTAATATTTGTTTTAAACCGGCTCGTGAAACGATGCCGTTTTGGCACTTAACCCGCGCGGTGACCCAACCTGAGGAGAGGATCCGCGCGTTCATTAAGGGTCCAATTACGCCCTTGGTCCTTCAGCTTCTCTCCTGTTTTCGTTTTGGTCATGAACTAATTTTTCGTTTGGTCCTTCTGTTCTTTCATGCGTTTTAATACCGTCCTTTTTATTTCTTTTGTGGCTTTTAATTTCCGTCTTGTTTTAATTCAGTCACTATATTCTATTATTTAACTTTTAGCATATTATTTTCGTTAATTTTAGTTTATTTCCACATGTTTTATATTTATTCTATTTTAGTCCTATTTCATGTCTTTTCTTGCCATGTGGTTTAAAGTTCATGCATTTTTAGTCCTTAATCATTAATTTTATGGTGTTTAATATGTATTAGTTTAAACCATGCATTATTATTATTATTATTATTATTATTATTATTATTATTATTATTATTATTATACCAAGTACTTTATTTTTTATATATTATATATTAATATAATATATAAAATATATGTATATATATAATTTTTATATTTAGTCCATATTTTTATGTATAACTCTTTTATATTATATTATATATATTATATAAGGTTTCATGTATATTTGTAAAATAAAGAATAGTATTTTGTTTAAATTACCATATATATATATAAATAATAAATACTTGTTTTTGTGAATATATATATAGATATATATAAACTACTAATTTAATATATATATATCTATATATTTTCAATAAATAATATATGTATAAATTTTACTTTAAATTTTATATTTTAAATATATATATATATATAATAATAATAATAATAATAATAATAATAATAAATACTTATCCTTGTGTGTATATATATAAATTACTAACTTTATATATAGTTATTTTTTATAAATATAAATATTAAATATATTTTACCTTAAGTATCATATTTTTTAAGTAAGTATATTTTTATGTTATCTTATTTATTTGTATCATATATGTTGTTTTTTTTAAATCATAAAAAATGTTTTTTAAGAAATAAATTTTGAATTCTAATTTCTTTTAAAACTTCGAGAAATTATATCCCGAGCATATAGGGATGTGATTTACTCGAATTTTTCAATAAAACGAGAAGTCGTGTCCCGGGCGCATAGGGATGCAGGTCTCTCAATATTTCATGCATCTAAGAATCATATTTTAAATTTTAATCGAATTCGAAATTTCTAATACCAAGACATTAAATAATCGACTAGGTACTAATTTTGGGCGGTGTTGGGTGCTAATCCTTCCCCATCCGTAACCGACTCCCGGACCCGAATTTTTTAATCTCTGGTTTTATTGGTGTCCGGTCTACCATTTTAAAATGATTGGTGGCGTCTCCAATTTTTAATCTCCAAACCGGGTAGGGGTTTTTCAAACTAGAAAAAAGAATTTTCAAAACCGAATAAAGAGAGCGCCGAACGGATTTTGGTGATTACACACTAATTGAAATATTATTCAAATATTTTTTGACAAGTTTGAGAACTTGTAGTTTTGAAACTTACCACCAACCTAAAATGTTATCAAAAAGTATAATATTTTGGTTGAATAGGTAATATTTCAAGTTCCGTGTTTTCTAACATTTCGATTGTGTTGTTTTTTAGCCGTAAATTAGGGACAAAAATCCTCTGGCCCCTTCTATGTCCCAACATTAAAAAAAATTAAATTTTAAGTACTAACCCTAAATTCTAAATCATAAACCATAAATCCTAAATATACACCATATCCTAATACCCTACACCCTAACCCTAAACTCTAATCTTAAACACTAATCTTAAACCCTAAACCTAACTTTTTAGTGTGGGGCTATTTGGCACCGTATGAGACATAAATTTTTTATTTGTAAATTAAACTATTATACCGTAAACCTATTCACCCATAGACCGATGGGCATTAGATACGGTCGCACCTTCCGAAAATTAACCTAATTTTGCGCCATTAACATTTTAAAATTTCACACCTTAAAATATCTTCACATCCTCAAACATAAAATCCTAAATATGTATTGTCCGCCATTATTATTAGCCTTTACCTTAAAAGCCTTGAGCTTGTATAGAGTGTTGAACAGTTACACTCTTAAATTGTTTTTATTAATTTCTTTTAGCCAGAGGTGGCACGAGTCGTTCGGCTTGGTTCGTTTCAGGTTTGTCTGTATTCGGTTTAGATTCAGATCGGTTTGGGTCTGATTCGGATTTTAGTTCGGTTCTATGATGATTCGGGTTAATTCGGGTATTGGATCAGTTATTCGGGTCAATATCAGATCGGCTATTTTTGGATCGAGTCAATATCTGATTGGACGTTTTCGAGTCGGGTCGATATCAGGTCATTCGGATCAGTTCGGGTTGGGTCAATCTTTAAATTTTCGGGTCATTTCGGTTTTGGTTGGACCTGGGTGTGAATCTAATCGTGTATATTATATATAGAATTAATCATATATTCTTGTAAAAACATGTCTTTTTATTTGTTAATATTATCATTTAGGTTTAGTTCCAATCGTTCAATGTTTCAAAATCAACCATCTTTGGTATTAATCATTTAACATGAACCTAACGAATCCCGATCCAATCCTATAACTATATATATATATATTTTAAATTCATATTCGATGCTGATTTTTAGTACGATAGAATTTTTTTATATTTTCAAAATACACGTTAGAAAGAGAGAGATAATTTTATGGGCATTGAATCAAACCTTAGACCATAATTGCACATATGATGAGCATTTTGCAATATTACTGTAGCGATGTTTTTTTTCGCTAAAAATGAAAGTTTTTGTTTTTGTTTGGAAATATTTTCTTTCTTGGTATTTTTATAAAACCCGTATTTTATTTAAAAATAGAGTCGCCACCGGCCACTTAGGTAGGCCGGACACCGTAAAAAACTAGAGATTTAAAATTGATGGGTTCGGGAGTCGGTTACGGATGGGGAAGGATTAGTACCCCCACACCGCCCAAAATTGGTACTTTAATAATTACCGCTTTATTAATATTAAACTTTCCGGATTAAAGTGACGATTAAATTAAAATTTGGTTATATGTGCGAGTAAATTTTAAAGGCCCCGTTATTCGAGAGTAAACACCCAACCACTATCACTACGCCTGATACTGGCCCCGTTTACGCTCGAATAAAAGGGCACCGCATTGACAATTATATATCCGTAATGCAAACTTAAAAAACACGACAAACATAAATAAATACGATGCGATAATCAAGATAAATACTAACATTATAACATACTAATCTAACGTAAATAAATAAATAATATTAAATGAAATGCATGAACGAAAATAACATGACATGTTACAATAATAAGATAAAATATAAATATAAATATGCAAAAGACATGCTTCCAAAACTAAACTAATTAATTCTAACATGCTTAAACACATAAAAAAATACAAATGCATGATATACATATAACACTATCACGACATTAAACACAAATAAAAAACATAAACGCGATATATCACAATAACAAAGCATAAAAAATATGTGAAAAAGGAGAAAAACATACTTCAAGAAATAATTAACCACATATATACATGTAATAAAACCTAAATAAAAACCACAATGCAACATATCCAAAACATACATACATAAATATTAATCTAACTTATTCACAAATATTAATTAACGTAATAACATAACAATATGTACAAACAACAATATATACATGAAATCTTATATATATATATATATAATAAAAAAGCATAAAAAATATAAAAAGTTATACGTAAAATATGAGTTGTAGAAAAAAAATTCTATATACATAATATATAAAACATGTTTCACATACCAAAAAACATATACGTAATAAATACATATTAGAATACTATACATATATATACATAATAATAATATAATTTTAATATATAACATATAGAAAATAGATTATTTTACATATATAATAATAAAAAACTAATATAACAAGGAATCTAAAATAACACATACTAAAATATATAACACATACGTATACAAAAATATGGCAAAATAAATAAATAAATAAATATAAATATAGTATTATATAAACATATACTAAAAAGAAACATAGTATATACTCTCATATATTACTTAACATATATAGGTAATACACAACTTAATACACGTATATATAACGTAATGTACATAGATGCATACTAAAAACATATATACATACGTACACATACACAAATAAAAGTCATAAACAACTACACATCATGATAAAAGTAAACACACATATTCACATATGAGAAAATTAAAAAACAAATATTAAACAACCATCAAGAATTAATCTAAATATCCTAACAACATATAGAAAGATATGAACATAAAAAATATATAAAAACATAATAACTAAAAATAAATACGAGATTACTACTAAAACATCATTAGATTAAAAAATGATTACACCATAAACATACATAAAAAGATACCCAAAATAAAATGAGGGGGAATGCCGACTCTTCCCCTATTTTTCCTCAATAGCCGAGAGCTTCCATGGTTTCCATTTTTTTCAATGCTGTCTGCCCTCTTTCAATTCTCTCCAATTTCTTTCCAATTTTGCCGCCCTTCCCCCTCTCAATTCTCCCAATTTGTTTCAAATGGCCGGCTACCCCATTTCAATTTGTTGTGGTTCTTTAAATGGATTAGGGGAATGAGGTGTTGGTGGCGTGTAGTGTGGGAAATTGAAGATGATGTTAGAATGGTGGGTGAGCAAGGCATGGGAAGCATGGGGGAATGTTGGCAGGGTGGCATGGGCGTGAGGGCTGCAGGGCATGGCCAAAGGATGGCATGCCTTGCTTTGATTAATTTGCTATTTTTATTTGGTTCGAATATAATTTGTGGTCCGGACAAAAAATGGGTATTACAATTACCTAAATATATGCTTGTGCGAAGCTAGCTAATTTTGGGAACTTGGAGGTTGTGTTCTTTGATGTACCACCGAGTTCAATTGGCCAATTGGTGTTTCATGAGTCGTTGGTGGGTTCATAGTTCTGGTTATGTAAATTCTCTTTAGACCGTTGCCTGTGATGGTATGTTTTGGTTATTTTGTTCTGTTAGCTTGTGGTACCATTTGTACTCTTTTTCTCCATTTAGGATTAAGGAGGTTTTTAATGAGGCTTGTGGTAGCACCCCCATATATGATTCCGTTGCTATGAAATCATACTTTTCACCAAAAAAATTACATTCAGTTTTAAAAACCCTTTCTTCGAAAAAACCCTCTGCCATTTCTGTTTTAGCTTTTAACCTATCTTTTATCTTTACAGCGGCCAACCGCCGTCGATTTTGGCGGTTAATCTCCCTTCCCGATTCTTCTTTTTTCTCGATCTTTTTTCTTGTATAATTTTTTCTTTGTCTCCACTTTCCTCTTTTTCTTCTTTGTCAAGGTGCTTCGTAATTGTTGCTCATCGTTGGAGTTGTCCTTGTGAGATCATGTCTATGTTTCTTCCCTTGTAATTTTTCTTTGCTATGTATCGTTTGATTTCCTGTTTCGTTCTATGCCGATCGATCTATCTTTGAAATATTACCTAAAAACCCCATAACATCTAAAAAATAAAAACTAACCTTAAATCATAAACCTTAAATTATAACCATAAACCTTAAATTCTAAACCATACTATAACAAACATGATCGTTTGTTTGCCATTATCATTCCGATATTATAACAAAAGCGATTTAAAAAAATTTGACTCGAGTATATGTATATATATATTATCAAATTTCACTAGAATATGTATATTAAAATTTTACTTTTCCCTCCTACTTTCTCGGCCCCTCCTACTTTCCCTCTTCTTTGCAAATGACTTGATTATTTATATTAGGATTTTGCAGCTTTTCCCTCCTACTATCCCCGCCCCTTCTACTCCCCTTTTCTTTGCAAATTAGATTAGTATTTTTATTTTTTAAACTTAAATTAATTTCCAATTTTTTAGACTTAAATTAATTTCCCAAGTCCCAACCCACACGCAAGAGGGCAAAACTTAAATCCCTAAACTAAAAAAGCCCCAAATTCTCTTTTCTCATCCACTTTCAAAGTTCCAACCGCTCTTGCTGCAGCCATCATCGGAGCACCCAATAAGCAATGGTTGTCGGATTGAGTGCTGCATTTGGAGGAAGTTTACTCGGATTGTGGGTCATTAGAGGTTTTGATAGGATCAAGTGGCTTTTGATATTAGAGATTTTTAATTTGTTTTTTGGGTGTAAAGCAAGGAAGATCAACAAGATAACCAAATAAGCACCATCTTGATCAGTCGAGGCAACGTCAAATTCAATCCTAAGAAAAAAATTAAAACAAAAAGAACAACCAAACGGTCGTCAATAAAGTTCATGAACGTGCCAAAAAGATAGAGAAAAACATGTCACAAAGTAAAGGAAAACATACCATAAGTACATAAATGTTCTTATTACAAGCTAGAAAACAAAAAATAAAAATAAAATATAATAAAAAAATATCAACAGTCGACAGCCAATACCGATACTAGTGTCACCGACGGCGTCCATGAAAAATAAAAGGCGCTGAGCCAGGTGCTAGAGAGAAAACAAACGTCCTCACTTTTCCATTATGTGTCATCAAGCAACGTTTCCATATTTTAATTTACATCAAACTTTTCCAAAATTTTAACATCATCAAACCTTTCCATAATATAATTTTAATTTATCACCAAGCTTTTCCAAATTTTATCATCAAACCTTTCCGTAATTTACTTTTTAAGTCCTCATCAAACTTTTTCCATATTTTAATTTCCTAACCCTACTTTTCCATATTTTTCTTCAGTTCACCTACATGTTCTAGGAAAATAAAGAAAATAAATAACCCCTCTATGGTGAGACACACCACTCCTCTCGGTTGCTTCACACAATATTTTGTTCCAAGTCAGACCGTTGAAAGCTCTATTCTGGAGTGTCGGAGTACATGGCGGAGATCGAGACAGTAAACCTCGCAGCACACCACGAACCAAGGTGGAGGTTTCGTGATCATAGCCAGACACTTCCCAGTGGTTGGATTATTTTAACGGTCACGGACGGATCTGAATGGTGGCAGTTCGAATGCAAGAGTGTAGGAGACGGCATGTACTGTATCAGCGGCTCTGAGTGGAGGCGTTTCTTCGGTCGAGCAGGGATTAATGCTAGGGTCACTCTTTGTTCCAAAGCAGACGATGAGAACTTTCACCGAGTCCATGTGAAATTGTCCGAGGCCTAATGCCATATATGGTTTTCTAAGTTATCTTTCTGCTTTTCTTTCCAAAATATACTGCTTGCAAACGTACCGTGATGAATATACAAATGCATGTTTTAAAAATGTCTTTGATTTAACTCAAACTACAATAAAATGGGGCATATGTTATTGATAAAGACAGTTTACACAAAACAGAACATACATCATAATAAAGCTGTTTGAGTCGGGTTTTTTTTCACTTAAGTTCGGATCATTATTAGTCACTTGTTCAAGTCATTTCAGGTTCAAATTACCATTAATATTGACATTGATTTGTTCTGATATTTTTTACTATACCGACCGGAATAATGTGCCAGTAGAAAATAGACTTACAAATTTGAGCCGAGACTCGAAATCGACCCGAACGCGATAACCTGAAACTCGAAATAACTGAACTAAAATCGGCTCAAATTTTAATTGAACCGCCACCCGAACTGATTTTTAATCGAACAAAATATACCCGAACCGATTTTCAACTGAACCGAATAGATCCGAAAGATTTTACTTGAACCGAAGACAAACTAAAATAAAAAAAAAATATTAAAATAAATAAAGAAAGATGGGATGTGAACTGCCTTACAACTCACCAAAAAACCAAATATACAAGCTATATAAAGTCATATATAAGGTGTAAAAACCTAACTCGGCCTAAAAACCCGACCGAAACCGATCAGTCCCATATTAACCCGATATTGACCCGATTCGATACCCAAACTAAAATTACCATATACCTGAACTAAAACCAAACTAGACCCGAACTGACTCAAACCAAACTTAAACCGAATATAATCAGACTCGAAATGACCTGAACTAAACGAACCGTTTTCTACCTCTAATAGAAAATAATGCATGTATCAGTCCAAGCCTATGGTTTTGGTCTTCAAAATGAAAATTTCGGGTTGTAAAGTTATCGACAGTCCAAATTACAAAGTGGATCGACATTATATAGTTTTTTTTGTGAAAAAGGAGAGTATTATTACCACGAACCTCGTTAAAAAAACCTCTCTAACTTAGGTGGAAGGAAAAGAGTGCCCATGACAATAATTACAGAAAAACAAGCGAGAAGTCACATCGCCAATAAACATCAAACAAACAACCCATACAATCATGTCCCAAAATCCAAACTAAAATCATCATACAGAAGATCCGCAATCTCAATAAGTGGAGCATCAAACCGAAGAACCTATAGACAATCGTTCTTGGCAAGCCTAGCAAGTGCATAAGTAACTTTATTTCCATCACGGCGCGTATGATTTAGGCGAACAGTCCATGCCCGCCGCTTCATCTCATTCAAATGCATCACAAGCGAAGACGAACCATGAGGAACCGCATCCAACTTCAACACATTAAAAACATCCATGCTATCCACTTCTAAAATTGTATTACGATACCCCAGCTCCCACGCAAAATCAAGCCCAATATAAGCACCCCATAACTCTGCTTCCATAACCGAACAAACACCAATAAACTTCGCAAATCCCCGCGCCAAGATCCGTCATGGTCACGCAAAATACCACCACAAGAGGCGACCACATTGTATAGCTTTAAAATGAACATACAATAAGTCAACAATCAACCAACATATTAAGGATTATTATTTGGTACATTGTTAATGATAATATTTGAGAATTTAGATTTTAAATGTAATTGAGCAATAATGTACTTAAAAATGTAATTTTGATGGTTATTTCTAAAATCCTCGGATTAGTTAGATATCTATACAGAAGTGATTTTGAAATTATTAGTTTATTTTTAAATTCGATAAATCCAAATTTCTATACTTTTCAATTGTATATTAAATTGAATTTTAACTATGCATTTCATTATTGTTAATTTACATAGCAAATGAAATCCAAATCCAATTTTTCGAAATCCAAGTTTCCAAACCAAACAAATTTGTTATCATTTTGGACCATACATTTATGTAATTTGCAGACCCTGTAAATAGCAGACTTTGTATAGATTGAAGTTTGGAGAGTCTAAAATACGGCAGTAATTTAAGGTTAAAAGAAAGTTTCGAAATTTGTCAAAGGAACCTAAACTGTTATATTTTTATAATATTTTAGGTTGGTATTTTGTAACAAGTTTTAAAAATTATCAAAAATAATCATCAACTTAAAATGTTATAAAAAATTAAGTTTTAAAATTTGTCAAAATTCACAAAAAAACCAACTTAAAATGTTATAAAAAAAATTTAACATTTTAAGTTCTTGGGTGAGTCTTGGACAAATTTCGAAACTTGTTACTTTTTTAGCCGCACCCTAGACCTACCGTACCCCAAACTCACCCTGAAGTTTGATATAATGAGTTAGTCATGAATTGGATTCAAAGTTGAGTTGTTTTTTTTTTTGAACAATTTCTACCTAGGGGGAGGGGAAGGAAAATTTTGATCCTATTGGGTCTTGAACCCACAACCTAAGGGAAGGAAAGGGTATCAACTGAGAGCTTTAACCACATGCTCTAGAAATTGTTGACCAGAGTTGCATCATTGTTATAGCATTTTTTTGCTCAGCAATTAAAAAATTTATTATAAAGTATAAGATCCAAGACTTACGTTATGTGCCTCGTTAAAAACTTTTCTAAACTTAAATGAAGAAAAAAAGTACACACAACGAGATACAAATTACACCCAAAACAAAACTAATTAGCGACACGGTACAAAATACACCCAAAAAACAAATTAAAAATCTCTAATATCAAAAGCGACTTGATCCTATCAAAACCTCTAATGACCCACAATCCGAGTAAACTTCCTCCAAATGCAGCACTCAATCCGACAACCATACTATAGCATCGAATAATCAATCGAAACACAAGGCAAAACCCAGACCCCAACAGCTACAGCCAAGGCCAACGCATGCAAAGCTATCCAAACCAATCACCAACGAAATTAATCCAATCACCAAGTAGGATTCACAAAACACCACTCAAAACAAAATGCCTTCTTTCTACGCGAAGATCCAACTAGCCACATCAAAAGCAGACCACAAGCCTACTGCCATCAAAGGACCCACTCCACACAATACCCTTCAGTACCAACAATCACCTTAAAAAAGAAACATATGGAATCACCTGGCACCAAAACGCATCGCTTTACACCTTCAAGCCATAGCAAGGCTCCTCAACAAAGAGAAGAACCAGTCGCCAAGCCATTGATAATAAACTACTCTACAAAACGCAGTCGGACCACTAACACTAACAAAAGCCGAGTCAACAACCCAAAAAGGGTCCATACCAAGACTTACAAAGATAATTTTCAACGCTAGCATAAACTCAAAAAGAGCTCACCAAATACTAACAAACTGCAGCTCCTAAACTCCCAGACCTCCCAAGACTCAAGCAGAAAACATTTACAGATAAAAACAACCAAAATTCGCATAAATATCATCACAAAAACAAACCCAAAAGACAATTACTGATTAAGTAACTCGATCCTTACCAATTCATCCACAACTTCCTCTTCGTTACCAATTATCTGTACCCCCAGACTTTTACTAAGTTTAAGAGCTTCCCTCGCCTCTTCATACGTCGCCTCAACACACAATAACTTATCGGTTTTCTTTTGTTCGAGGGCTTCCCTTGCTGACTTTGTAAGAATCTGATTTCTAGCTATGTCGGAATCAGACGGGACATGCACGACTGAAACCTTCGAAGCAGATTCTTGACCAGACTTCCTACCTTTCTTTAAAGCACGATTCCTTTTCTTTTTTTCCTTAGCCGACAGATATTTGTCTTGCATCTCGGCTAAAGAAATAAACTTTAACTGATAATCTTGCAACTCAGGGAAAAACGATGACTGTTCAGCCTTCTTTGCACAGTCACGATCCCGATCAACGGTCTCGGAATTGCCATTAGCTTGATCTACACTTGCCGTCCAAGATATATTATTGTTGGAATGCGGGGCCATCTCACAGTCGGCTACGAAGCTGTCGTCAAACAAACCCATCGCCCTAACATCTTGTAAAGCCCGACCAGAAATAGCACCTTCTGCACCATCAACGTCAACCTCTTCTCGATTAACACTTCCCAAAGACAAAGAAACTAATGCCAGCGGTGGTTCCACAGACGCCAAATCCTTGTTTGATGTAGGTATCTGAGTCGATACATCCCCTCCAATACAATGGGCTTCAACTAAACCTTGCTGTATAGGCCTGAAAGAAACTACATTCCTCGTGGTGAATGGACGATGGCCCACAAAAAAACTATTAAACTCAAAGACACCATTGTCAGGCACACAAGCCACGGGTCCCCTTTCCACCAAATAAGAAAAGTCAGCAGTAGACTTCAACGGGGACTGTTGAACGTGCATGGCATCAAAAAAACGATCCCCTCCAATAACTATGTCTACCTCGGTAAAACCCACTAAACTGGCAGCCACCTGATTCAATGAGCATGCTTTCTTGTTATCTGCATACAGTAAATCTTTCGTTGGAACCAAAGCACCTTCAGTCTCTAGCCCTACACCTTCCCTAGAGCACACATGCCCTTTCGAATTACCAACTTTCCTAGATTCAAAATTTGCCGGAATAGAGCCAAATCTTTCATCTGAAAAGCTACTCCCCGATTCATCCTGATCATCGATATAAACATCAAATTTATCATTCTTTACAGACAACTCTTCCTCGATAGAGTTTACCCAGCCGGCAGAGCTAAACTCCCTTAACATGACAGGATAACAAATGCCATTACACGATAAAGGCACAATTTCTTCGATGAAATTCAACTTATCGGTCAGAATTCTAGCCCTTTTGACAGTGAGATCCTTCCCCAAAAGTTTTTCATCTTCTAGAAACAGGATAACCCCCAACCGATTCAAGAGATTATTGAACGTGAAGTTGTTCCAAGCAAAAATTGGAACACCATGAATCGCCACCCAAGTGACCCGGCTACCAGGTCTGTAATCTTCTTTCCAACGAACAAGATCTGAGAAGATATCAGTCAGCCACCCCCATTCCCAGTTCAAACATTGAGAACCCAACTCTTCCCGATCAAAGTCAATCACAAATTGATCCCCTGCTATTTGTCTAACATCAAACTCAAACTGCCCCTTTTCTTCCAATAGCTCTATCAATTTTTCTGCACTAAACACCTTAATCGTGGTACCAATAATGCAAGTATTTAACTTTTCAATCATACCCCTATCAATGATGCCTTCAACAACATCCTCTTCTTGATGCGAGTGGCAAAACTTAATATTTGAATCAACGTGTTTGGGACTAGGAAGCTTGACCGAAACTTTCTCTTCCGAGACTCCTAACTCTCGTTGAATCTAGCCAAATTAACGGAGATACGATACCCAAACAGCACACTACCATTTAGTCGATCAATCGCCTTTTGAGCATCAACCATGTTTGAGAACCGGACAAAGCCAAATCTAGAGCCCCTTCTATCTCTCTTCAACGGAAAAAAAGTATCAACTACCTCACCGTGCTTAGCGAACAAAAACCACAACCCTTGCCAGTGAAGCCTGAACGGCAAGTTCGAGACAAACACCGAGACTGCTTTGATATTGGACAGACGCTCTTTCCCTGAACTCCCCCATCGCACCTCCCTCGCCTCCTCATTCCCAGCGACCCCTGAATCTCTGACTCCGGCTCTCTCTCGCCTCCTCATTTGCACACAGATGCTCGAATATTTCATTGTTGTTATAGCATTTTGTACTGATGTAGCATACTTTGCTTACTTGAATAATACATACATTTATCCAAAAAAGATTTGTTATCATTTCAACCACAAAATAATAAAATTGTTTTAAAGTTCATTTGGTATTGTTATTGATACAATGCAAACGAAAGGATGTGGGTTGGAGTACGTTTAAATGGTTAATATATTTTAATTTATAGGTGAGATTGAGTCTGGATAATATAATTTTTTTCCCGCAAAGCATGAAATTTTATCAATAGCATAGAGCTAACCTAACAAAATGTCAGCACCTAACAGTCCATAAAATGCAGAAAACAGAATAACAACATAAAAGAAGACTACGCGATTACCACCGGTTATGGAGCCAGAATTTGGGATTGAAAGATAAAACATAAATATTTAAAATTGGAGGGGTAAATTCATAAATAAACTAACCTGTTGAAACAGCTTATCAATTTTCAAAAAGAGAGGCCACAGTAATTACAGAAGCATATCAAAATGCGAATGTTATAGCAAATTGCACGTGAAAAAGGAAAAAAAAGAGAGGCCTAGATTAAAAGTGAGCTTTTATACAATTTTATTTTCTGCAGCTAGGTTCATCCATGCAGGGACGGAGCCATAATTGAATATTAAGAGGAGTCGAAATATTGAATTTAAAAAATATAATGGCTTTTTATTAAGTATTTATACTCAAAATTCAGGAGAAAAGACTTAATTTGTCTAATACTTAAACTTATAAGGATATAAATTGTTATTAGACAAAAAAAATCTGAGAACACGGTCCCATCTTTCTTTAGTTCAAGCCCTATTTGATTAAATATATAATAAATCTATGTATTTTTTAATTTAATTACTTATTTTTACATGAATCAAAATACTATTAGACCAAAATTTATTAAATATATATTTTTTTTAACAGAAACCCGAGCCCTTTTAGGGCACAGCAGAGCTCCGTCTTTGCATCCATGCATGCACGCGCTTGGAAGCACGTATGGTCGCCACAAAAAGCCTTTGCTCCATCGTAAAGGAAAGACATGAAGTGTCACCAATGATTCAGACCATTGTGAGATGGTGAAGACAGAAAGACATTACTTTTGAAATGTGTCTGAACAACAGTGGATGCGAGACAATAAGGGGGCAGAATGATGGGGGTTCAGGATTCTTTGTTCTATTCAAATAAGACCGTGATTTCCGTTTCCTGACTCCGCTAGGGCACGTAGGGTTGTAAATAATTCGAGTTTCAATTTAAAAATTATTATTCATATTTGTTTAGTTTTAAGTTTATTCATGTTCATCACGAATTTCAAAATTATATTCAAGTTCATTTGTCTATTTTTAAGCTTGCTCATGTTCGGTTTTTGTTAATTAAAAATTTTAAAATTTTGTTCCTTTGGCTAGAGGTGTCATATAACTCCCAAAAAGTTTTGGAGATTTTTTTTTTTATAAATTTAATATAAAATAATATTAAAAATAAAATTAATACAACTTTAAATAAACACTGACACTCTTAAAAAAATTAATATCACTAACGAGGTTGGTCCAAGTGGTAAGCAGTTTGATATCACTTAAGCATGTCTGGAGTTTGAGGTCTTGTGTATGCAGAAAATCCCCGCTGAGAGGTTCACCCACCAAAATCATGTGTGCGACGCCAGTTGGTCCAGATTAATCAGAACAAAGCCCTGAGAAACCTAGAGGGCAACTAAAAAAAAGAAAATTGACATACGTTATTTGTTCTCACCTACTTAAAAAAGTTCCTTCATAAAAATTTAAAATTCTGGCCCCCAAAATTAATTTCCTGACTCCGCCCTTGTGTTCACTCATTAAAATTACGTGTATTTATATTCGTTCATTTAGCATGTTATTAAACAATAAACTAATATTTTAATGAATATGTTATTGAAAATGTTCATGAACAATTAAAAATATATTCATTAATGAGTGTTGTTATTCTTAGGAGATTCGGGTTTAAGTAGTGTATCTACACGATGTCTTTATACATGAATATAATTGCCTGAACACACATTTGTTCAACCTCATTCTATTAGTAAATGAATATAAAATTTTGTTCATGCTCATTATTTAACTTAATAAACAAATATAAACAAACAAAATATAAACGATTCACGAGTAATTAGTAACACTCTATTCGGCTACAGCCCTAGATGCCCGTTAACCACAAATATGTAACACACATAAAATTGAAAGCCATTTCTATTTTGCATGTATTTGGGCGTCTGCCCTTTATATGCTTTATCAATAATTTTATGACACTTGTATTAATGATTATATTTTACTACTTCACTGATTATTTTTATTTTATTGATAATACATGTGTCATAAAATCATTGGTGGCACATACAAAAAGCATAAAAAAGAGATAGACGAATTTTATTCGTATTTGGATGTCACCTTATAATTCTTTGCAGGCTGATCAGAATGTGTTCAACTCTGTTCCATATTTCATCTTTCTCGAGCAAGCCTTCCATAGTGGGCTAAACGTAAATCAGTTCACTCACACTACAATTAATTATTCTTTAAGAGTGCAATCGCATTACATTCTTCCAAGTTTGAGGGAACAAAAAAGTTGTATAATGGTAGTGGTGACCGAGGAAATCAATCTGGCAGCACACCTCGAAGGAAGGTGGAAGTTTTATGATCGTAGCCATACACTTTCCGATGGCTCTATCGTTTTAACAGTTACGGACGGGTCTGAACGATGGCGGTTTGATTGCCGGAGTGAAGGAAACAACATGTACTGCATCAGCAGCTCCGAGTGGAGGCGTTTCATTCGACCGAGGATCGATGCCATGCTCACTCTTTATTCCAAAGAAGACGACGAGGACTTCCACCGAGTCCGAGTGAGGTCTTAAAGCTTCATATAAACCTCTACAAATGTATGTAGGAATGAAAGCATGTACATGTATGATAAGTATGTTTGAAGGTTTGCATATATAAAGATAATGCATTTTGCATTAGTTCTACTCCATGAGCCAACAATCATGTGATCTGTTCAGTAGAGTGTTTGGACGTATGTTGCATTGATACGAATACGAATACGGATAACGGTATGGAAACATAGACAAGAAACGGTAATTTTAAAATTACAGGATATTGGTATGTTAAGGGTACGACAATATAAAATAAATTTTATATTCTAAAACAATGTAAAAAATAAAATAAAAAATCATAAAAAAATGGCATCACACATACTTATATGCTTATCGTTAAATCACGTGAGCAAGGGAAAGTCGAAAAGAAACAAGAAAAGTGTAGGAAAATAAAAGAATAAAAAAAAAAATAAGAAGATGAAATATTGGGAATATTCAAGTGGTACCCAATACGTCACTAGTACGGGGACGTATTGGGTACGTGATACGACATTAGGTTGAAATACCCGTGCTTCATAGGTTTGGACTCTTAATTTAGAGATTATGAGTCGAACTCTGATAACATTAGAAAAATATTCTAGTCCGAGGTGGCTGAAGAGTGCTGCTAATCTGGTCTTTATTTCCGTGTAGTTTTCTTTTGCCAGGGTTTTTCATTGTGTATTGCTGCTGGTCAGTGTTTTGAGTTTATATATTTAGTTTCTCGATCAATGTATTTATTGTCAATCGAAACGAGTTTAATGATTAATTTTCTGTGTTTTGTTGACCTGTACAAAGGTAAATGCTTTATGTTTAAAGTTTATATATTTATGGTATATGTTGGTATGTATTTAGTTCATTTTCTGGTGATCATGCTCTTGTTGAAGGGTGTGGAACAATTGTTGCAGGGTCGACGGATAATAGTCTACGTGATCTCGATTTCTGTCACTGTTGTAATGCTCCCAAGTACAAAGTCAGGAATTAAGATTAATGTAAAGTATAACTAACCATAAATATGTGAGTAGGGCTATAAACGAACCAAACGTTCAGCGAGCCGTTCAACAAAAATTTTCTTTATGTTTGTTTACTTATTAAACGAACGAACATGAACAAGATTTTCTGTTCGTTTAATTAAATGAACGAACACGAACAAAGGGTTCGTTTGTTCATTTACGTTCGTGAATGTTCGGTAATCCGTTCATTTATGTTCGTTTAAATTTATTCACATTTATCCATTTATATTTATTATTTTTAGTAACAAAAGTATTATATTTTTTAAAAAATAAATTTATTCACATATGTTCGTTCGTTTATGTTCGTTTAAATTTTTTCACATATGTCCTTTTATGTTCGTTCATTTATTTTCGTTTACGTTCGTTTATCATTTTAACGAATGAACATGAACGAACACGAACAAGTTATATTCCTTAACAAACGAACACGAACAAGAAATTATGTTCGATTAGTTGTTCGTGTTAGTTTATTTGTTCGGTTAAAATTAAACGAACAAACATGAACATACTCTCATTCATGTTCGTTCAGTTCGTTTACAGCCCTATATGTAAGAGAGAAGTTCAAATAAATTAAAAAGTGATGGTCTAAATAGATAAAAAAAAATGGATAAAAATCATCTGCCCCTTTTCGGTGCCTCTTTCTATGCCCCAATACTAAAAAATTTAATTCTAAGCTCTAATCCTAAATTTTAAATTTTAAATCCTAAACCATAAACCCTGAGCCATTAAAAATCATCCTACCCCTAATTTTATAAACTCTAACCCTAAACCCTAACCTTAATCTTAAACTCTAAACTTATTTTTCGGTGTGGGGCATATATAAGACACCGAAGTAAGAGAGAGGATTTCTATTCATAAAAATATCCATTATATTTTTTAGTAAAAAATTTAGGGTATCCCCACAAGCCACCATGTACATTCGTCCCTGCTCTCGATATTGAATATACCATACCGTCCTATCTCATTGATTGTTTATTTATGGGATTAAGTGGGAAATAAGTGCTCAAATTATATATATTTTTTTAGATAGGTGTTCAAAGTATTTTCGGGTTAAACAGGTGCTTAATGTTTCTAACATTTTTTAAATAGGTGCTTTGTCGTTGACAGCCGTTAAAAAAATCCCATTAGCCAATAAAACATGACACATGGTAGTATTAAACATTTTTTAAATTTTATTTTTTTCAAAAAATAAATCAAATTTTTTAAAATATCTTAAAATTTTCAAATAATCCCAAAATACTCCTCAAATCCCTAACCCCCCAAATCCGGCAACTCCCACTGGCGTTGGCCGCGTTTCAGGCGACAAAATGAAGCGCTCTCCCATCGTCGAACGACCCACACACCGTTCATCATTTGTTATGTCACCGTTCATCGCGAATCATTCGAATGAACCATTCGACGATTTTAGCATTTCGTAAGGCGTTGGTCGATTTTTGGCGACGAGGTGGTCGGGTAAATGGTCGTGATGGTCCGATGATGGGCGGCGGTGTGGTAATCGGCGGCGAAATCAGGTCAAATCGGGATTTGGGTGTTAGGGAATTCAAATTTTGGGGCTATTTTGTGAAATTTGGGATTATTTAGTTTTATTAATATTTATTCATTTTTAAATATAATTTTAAAAATTTAAGAAGCTGACATGTGTCAGATAACGAAAGTTAATGGTAAAAATTAACGTACAGTAACGACAGATACATATTTAAGTAACGTTGAAAACGTTAGGCACTTGTTTAGCCCGAAAAATACTTTGGGCACTTATTTGCCACTTAAGCCTTTATTTATGTATAACTAAGGATATATGACGATAAATTAAAATTGAAAAAAAACCACCACTAATATATTAAATAAATAATTTTATAATCAATTGGTCAAGCGAGATGAGGTGCTAGATCTTTTAAGCAATGTCAAGAGATTAAATTCTGGCATTGTGAATGTAACAAATTGGGTTGGGAGGGTTGCGCTATAATAGACCTTTACATACCCGATTCATATTAATCAACCAACAAATTGAATATCGGTGATTCTATCAAAAAAATAATAATCCAATTTCTTGTATTGTAGTTCTATTTAAGTTATATTCTTCTTGATTAATGGAAAGTATATTAATAAATGTGCAGTTACGAGTAGTGACATAATCGTAAAATTTAAATTACGATGTTAAATAGTTGGTGTCAATTTTTTTAAAACATGGGCCATTTTTATATATTTTTCATACAAAATATATATAATATTTTTTTCAAAAAATTTTAGTGGGTCATCTGATACCTATTCTTCTACTAACTCTACCCATAGTTACGAGGTAACGACAACATGATGAGTGTGAACAACTAAACATAAACGACACTTAAAATATACATTTAAAACCCTAAACTACATTAATCCCCACAAATTTCCACTTCAATTTTAATTTTATATCATCATCAATTGAATCGAATTATGACAAAATTTAAATTACAAACTCTAATATATACAAATTTGAATATAGTTGGGAAATTGAAACGCACAGTGAAGAACATCAATGGGCAGTTTCCAGAGCTAATTTCTGGTCGTGGCACTAGAGGTAGAGGCTGTGGCAATGGACCGACCAAAGTGATATGTTGCTTCTTTTTTTGTCTGCAACGTGGGGAGATAAAAAGAGAGAAAAATACGCTCCAAATATTATTATAGATTTATTTTATAATGTATATAATATATATGGGTGGAGCCACCTTGGCTAGAGGGGTGGCACATGACACCCTGAAAATTTTGGAAAAAAGATTCTTATAAATTTAATATAAAATAATATTAAAAAAATAAAATTAACACTTCTTAAAAAGGAAATTGACACCCTTAAAAAAATTGATTGCATTATTTTTTTACATACTTCAAAAAAATGTTTCATAAACATTTTAATTTTTATAAATATATTTACAAGAAAACCCTAATAGTGAGGCAATAATTTTCTCTACTCGTAATTTTTTCTTCTTTAATTTTATTTAGCTGGCAATGATATTGGTTTTGATGTTGGTCGCCGATCGTCAATTTTCTTTTTTCTTTTGTTTTTTCAAAAGAATAACTCAGTGGCATGTTTTTTCTCTGCCTTTGTGGCTCGTTTTTCGTCTTCTTTCTTAGTTGTTTGGTCGTTCTTTTATTTTATATTTTTTAGGGTTGAATTTGACGATGTTACAACTGATGTCACGACCCGGATTTTGAACTCGAGTGTCGGGTTAACCTGAGGTAAGGGCCTCGTGTTGGGCCATGTTGTTGGGCCTTATGAACCTTTGGGCTTGGATTTTTAGTTTAGGTTGTGGGCTAGGAAGTTTTTAAAGAGGGGATAAAGTGATAATTTGGTTGGGGGATGAAAAAGAGAAGTGAGGTTTTGTTTTTCTGCAGAGAATTAAAGTGGATGATATCACCATGTTGGTGCCTTCATCCTCTTCCTAAATCCATATTTTCCCCACTCAAGATAGTCAACCAAAGGTGAAATCTTTAGAGTTTGCTGTGGGAATCAAATTTTGAACCTTGAGGGAGTGTTGCTCAATAGCCAATGATCTATAACTCAAGGTAGGTTTTGCTAGAAATGGTGGAAGTTGAGGTGTTGATGGGGGAGTCCGAGTTTAAGATTTAGAAGCTCCATTAATGGGTTTTTCAAGTCTTCAGTCTTCTAAAATCCTCCCGATGTTATAGTAATATTTCGTGATCTCTCTTTGTAGTGAAAGAAAGGGGAGAACCTTCAAAGACTCTTGGGAAGAAGAAAGCTTGAGGGCTTAGTGAGAGCTTCATTCCAGCCTTCCAGTCGAGGTTAGTACACTTCTAACTTCTATGTGTTTATGTGCATCATCATTTTGGTATGTATTGCTTGTATCATGATGTTGTGATTGAGTTAGAGCTTAATTGATCATTAACGATAGATTTGTTAATCGGTGTTGTTTGAGGTACAAATGATTAGAAACACACTTAAATACTTCTCAATAGGATCGATTTGAAGATTAACCATATAGGTTAAGTGGGATTTTAGGGCGAAATCCAAATAAGACTTTAAAAATTAGGGTTCACGTACCGGTAC
The DNA here is from genome assembly GCA_019671005.1 of Hibiscus mutabilis. Taxonomy (NCBI): domain Eukaryota; kingdom Viridiplantae; phylum Streptophyta; class Magnoliopsida; order Malvales; family Malvaceae; genus Hibiscus; species Hibiscus mutabilis. The sequence continues at coordinate 387,477 of CM033751.1, read as the reverse complement.
TGAGTGGACCGTATCGGTACGTCTTTGTTTAAAATGAGGGTTGTATGTGAATGGTGTACCGGTACAGTAGGTTGTGTATCAGTACCCAATGCGTAAAAAGGATTTCAGTGGCGATCGCGTACCGGTACGTAAAGAAGAGAGTACCGATACGGTAGGGATCGATACGAGATAGATACATACCGATATTGAGTATCGATACAGAGGATTAGCGTATTGGTACATCTCGTCAAACCAAAATTTTCAAACCTAAATCAAGTATCGAATACTCGTGGAAGAGTATCGATACCTAGAGAGAAGTATTGATGCCCATATAGGAGTATCGGTACTCGCTGGGCAATCTGCCCAATAAGTTGAGTTTGTGTTTGGGGGTTTCATAATTTGGGATAAAGGGGCCAAGGGGTCTCTTATGAGATAAAATGAACGGTAAAATTGAATAATGGTATTTTTAGCTTGCATATGTATTAATTGACCATAATGTGTTTAATTGGAAGTGGATTACTCGTGTTAGCAAGTCTCAGGAATCCTCGGTAGATCGTGTGGTTGTGCCATGTGAGGGCACTTGGTTGGTTATGAGTCTTTGTTTGATGGGATCCGGATACCCAGTGTATGAGTGTTGCAACACGTGAAGACCACTCGATGTGAGATTTTGAGTGATGAAATGAAAGCCATATGATATGAGATTTCGGATGATGTACCCACTCAATGTGAGATTCTAAATGAAGACTCGATGCGAGATTCTGAGTATATTAGCTCAATGTGAGATTTCGAGCAACTCGATGTGAGATTTTGAGCATGGGTAGGTTTTTTAGTGTCAGCGATATTGGGCCCCACTCTTGAGTTATTTATTGATGTGTTTGTGTTATTGAGCTAACAAATTGTGAATGCATGTGTTTAGGCGATTATGGTAGATCCATTGTTTCGTCTTACCATGATATCATGTTATCTAACATGATCTTAATTATGATTCACCTGAAGCATGGTCGAGTGGTTGTGTATCCACTGAGCTTTGTTATCTCAGCGTTTGGAATTATTGTTTCCTTTCATAGGTAAGTAGGTCGTACCGCATAGCAAAGCAGCATCGAAGCAAGAAAGTTCAGCATTGGCCGTTGTGGTAGAGTACATGTAATTAGATGTAAATGGCTATGTATTCGTAGGACCTTTTTATTTGTAACTCTATTTTGAATTATACTTGTACCGATCAAATATTTTTAAATGTCAATTATTAGAGCTCCTTATGAATGTCTAAATGTTTTTAATATTGTTGACTTATTGTTTGGAAAATGTTATGGTTTGAACTTGGAAATTTAGGGTGTTACATTTAGTGGTATCAGAGCCTAGGTTTAGTTGGTTCTAAAAAGTTTTTGAGGGTGTCTAGTGTCGTAAAGAAGTATCTAGCAAATACATGCCCATAAGCCGTCATACTTAAATTAAGCTGAAAATTCAATGGTGTACTCATGTTGTCTGTTTGTGCAGAATTAAATCATGCCTAGAAGAGCGAGGCATACTGAGAAAAGTTTGGGTTCTCGGGGAGGAAGCTCCGATGAAGATTACGTGTCGGAGATAGAAGAGTCAGATAGGAAGGCTAAAAAGGAGGCCAATTATTTATCTCATTTGCACCAAGCCTTAGACAAGATCGTGAGGGCGATTTCGAGGCATACATCTACCCCTCGTAAGGCACCGATCGAGAGGGTGCGCAGGTAAGGTGCTGTTGATTTTTCTTAGGGCATGACAAGATAATTCGATGAGGGCAAATCAATGGCTTCGAGATGCTCGTTGGATTATGAGGCAAATGAGGCTGAGGTCTGAAGATAAATTGTCGTCTGTCTGTCCTTGTTGAAAAAGAATGCAAGGGAATGGTGAGAGACAGTAGAGCTTGAATGGTACCCCGACCAACCTAATTGGGATAATTTTTTTAATGAGTTCAAGAAGAAGTACGTAGGTGAGGCTCACATTGATAGGTTGAGAGACGAGTTTACCCACCTCGTGTAAGAAACTATTCAGTCTTTGAGCATGAACAAGAATTCTTGTAGCTGAATAAGAACGCACCGAAGTTGGTAGCCACTGAGAAAATAAGGTGCAAAAGGTTTATTAAGGGTTTGAGAAAGGAGATCCAAACCTATCTAACAGCTACCCCACCGATAGTGTTTTCTGAGCTGACTGCTAGTGTCAAGTCTCTTGAGCAAGTGCAAGGTTTATCTTATGGTTTAGTTTGAGGATATGGGAGTTATAGTGGGAGGACTCAGAATTTCTCTGGCAACTCACAATCCAACTCAAGAAGGGATATAAATCGTTAGAATCAAGAGAGAGGGGCGCTAAATCAGAGCGCGAGTTCTGGTCATAGATCTGAGTCTACTAACCGTAGGAGGCCTGCATTGTCTTTGTCTATGATGAGCCTAAATAGTTCTCAGGGGAGTACGGGTGCACCGGGTTGTAATTAATGTAGGCGTAAGCATCGTAAAGAGTATTGAGGAGTAAACCGAGCTTGCTTTGAGTGTGGGTCCTAGGATCACCTTGTGAAAGATTGCCCCGTAGTTACCAATGTCGTTCTAGTCCAAGCATCGAAGATCTTTTACCCAGCTCAAAGGGGTCGAGGTTTTTCGAGAAGAAGGGCAAGTCAAGCATCAGGCCATCAGAGTAAGGGCAAGTACCAATTGATTGCGAGGGCATCGGTGAGGCAGTATACGGTCAGATCCCAGAAGGATTGTGAGCCCATAGATGTGATCTCAGGTACATTCCTCTTATTTTCTGTTCTTATAGTTGTATTAGTAGATTCAGGGTTTACCCACTCTAATATCCGTAGTGGGATATCACAACAATGAGGCTTACCAGCCAAAGATCTAGAGGTAGGGGTTCACGTGACTAGCATATTAAGGTTATATATAATGGTGGATAATGTGTATCAGAGGTGTTCGATTGAGGTTTGGGGTTTAATCTTTCTGGTAGATTTGATAGTTTTCTCATTCTAAGAGTTTGACGCGATCCTAGGCATGAATTGGCTTTTTGAGCATGATGCTAGTTTAGGTTGTAGGAACAAGAGTTTGAAGCTCCATGTTGGCGATGGGTCCAAGTTGGTTATTAGGGGAGAAAGGCACCCTTGCATCTCTAATGTAGTTTCGGCTTTGGCGACACAACGACTACTCCAACAAGGTTGTAAAGCCTTTTTGGCTTATGTGGTTGATACAATCGTCGGGGGCCTAGTAATTTGAAGCCTTAAGATGATTTGCGAGTTTATGGATATCTTTCTAGAAGAGTTACCCGGATTACCCCCAGATCAAAAGCTAAAGTTTTGAATCGAAATAATGCTTGGCACAACACCAGTGTCCATTACACCATACTGTATGGTACCAACAGAGATAAGAGAGTTGAAGAAGTAGATATAAGAATTGTTGGAGAAAAGATTTATTCGACCAAGAATCTCACTTTAGGGTACTCCGATTTTGTTTGTAAGAAGAAGAATGGGTCTATTAGGATGTGCATTGACTACCATCAGCTTAATAAGATAACGGTGAAGAATCGTTACCTACTTCAGAGGATTAATGATTTGTTCGACCAGTTATAAGGTGCCCGGGTGTTCTCTAAGATAGATTTGAGATCAAGATATTACCAGTGGAAAGTCGTAGAAGAGGATGTTCAGAAAATTGCCTTAAGAACGGGGTACGAACACTACGAGTTCTTGGTGATGCCTTTCGGGCTTACCAATGCCCCGACAACATTCATGGATTTGATTAACAGAGTCTTTCAGCTTTATTTGGATCAATTTTTTACGGTGTTCATATGATATTATGGTGTATTCGTGCTCGGAGGAGGGGTATGATTATCATCTGCGCGTGGTTTTCCAGACGTTTAGGGATAGACATCTTTATGTTAAGTTTAATAAATGTGAGTTTTGGCTTTCTAAGGTGGTGTTTTTGGGTCACACGTTGCTGCAGATGGGATCTGCATAGACCTTCAAAAGATTCAAGTCGTAGTAGAATGGAAACCACCTAGGAACATCGCAGAAGTCCGTAGTTTTCTTGGACTTGCAGGATATTACCGGCGGTTTGTCAAAGGTTTCACCATTATAGCAGCGCCACTGACCAAGCTGCTACAAAAGGGAGTGTTGTTTGTATGGAATGAAAAGAGACAGCAGTGTTTTGAGCAGTTAAAGGCCTACCTTACAGAGGCTCCAATTTTGACACAACCCGAGCTAGAATAGTATTATGTTGTATTTAGTGATGCATCTTTGAATGTGATTGGTTGTGTCCTCATATAAGAGGGTAAGGTGGTTGCCTACGCCTCAAGACAACTTAAACCACATGAACAAAATTACCCTACCCATGATTTAAAGCTTGCCGCAGTCATATTTGCATTGAAGATTTAGAGGCATTATCTTTTTGGGGAAAATGTTACATCTATATGGACCACACGAGCTTAAAGTACATGCTTACCCAGAAAGAGTTAAATTTGAGACAGCTTCATTGGATTGAGTTGTTAAAAGATTATGACTGTATCATTGAATATCATTAGGGTAAGGCAAACATTGTGGCAGACACCTTGAGTCGTAAGTCTATGTCTTTTTTAAGAGCCATGTTTGCTCGTTTGAGAATGACCAAAGACGGTAGATTCTTAGCTGAGCTTTGAGTCGAGCCTACGTTGATACACGGGATAAAGATGACTCAGGTTTTGGATGAAAACTTGGTGGCACAAATTGAGATAGTTTAAAAAGGCAAAATATCAGACTTTGAGATATGAGATGGTGGCTACTTGTACTTCAAAGGACGATTGTGTGTTTAGGCCTTGAAAGATTTGAGAGACTGTATCTTGAGAGAGGTACACCGTAGTCCCTTTACCGTACATCCGAGGAGCAACAAGATATACCAAGGCCTTCGTTTTTTTTTATTGGTGGCCCCGTATAAAAAGAGATATTTTTGAATTTGTGACAAGGTGCTTAACTTGCCAGCAAATGAAGGCAGGACATCAAGTCCCATCAGGTTTGCTTCAGCCGATTTAGATTTCATAATAGAAGTGGGATCGGGTCACCATAGATTTTGTTACGGGTTTACTGATGACTTAAATGAAGTATGATGCTATTTAGGTAATAGTGGATCGTTTGACCAAGTCTGCTTATTTCTTGCCCGTGCGCATGGATTTCTTCTTAAAGAGGTTGGCTCAGATGTACATCAATGAGATTGTAAGGTTGCATGGAGTACCGTCATAGATCATTTCGGATAGGGACCCACGTTTTACAGCTAGGTTATGAAAAAAGATCCATAATGCCTTGGACACTAAGTTATATTTTGTACAGCTTTTCATGGTCAGTTTAAGAGGATTATCCAGATTCTTGAGGATATGCTCCGATGTTGCGTCGTGGACTTTGAGGGAAGTTGGGAGAGTAGCTATCACTTATTGAGTTTTCTTACAACAATAGCTATCAATCGAGCATTAAGATGGTCTATTTCGAAGCTCTTTATGGACATAAATGTTAGACACCCTTGAGCTGGACCGAACTGAATAAGAGAAAAATTGTGGGATCCGATTTGGTTAGACAAACTGGAAAGAAGGTTCAGATCATAAAAGAAAGGCTACAAGCGGTCTTTGATCGTCAAAAGGCCGCGGATTAAAAAAGCAAGCACATTGAGTATGAGGTGGGTGAGAAGATGTTTCTAAGGTATCACTGTGGAAAGGGATAATTCATTTTGGGCGGAAGGGCAAGTTGAGCTCGAGGTACATTGGACCTTACGAGGTGCTTGAGAGGGTTGGGCTAGTAGCTTATCAGCTAGCTTTGCCTCTAAATTTGGCGCGTATCCACGACGTTTTTCATGTGTCTATTTTGAGACACTATCGTTCTGACCCTTCACATATTGTATCGCTTGTGGACATTGAGGTTAACGAGAATTTGACACATGAAGAAGAGCCAGTAAGAGTGCTTGATAGGGGAGTCAAAGAGCTTCGTAACAAGTGCGTACCCCTCGTCAAGATATTGTGGAGGAACCATGGAGTAGAGGAGGCTACGTGAGAGGTTGATGCTGACATGAAAAAACTCTACCCTTATTTGTTTCCACCAGGTAAATTTTGAGGACAAATTTTTTTTAAGGAGGGGAAAGTTGTCACGACCCAGGTTTTGAACTCGAGTGTCGGGTTAACTCGAGGCAAAGGCCTCGTGTTGGGCCATGTGGTTGGCTTTATGAACATTTGGGCTTGGATTTTTAGTTTAGGTTGGGGCTAGAAAGTTTTTAAAGAGGGGATAAAGTGGTAATTTGGTTGGGGATGAAAAAGATAAGTGAGGTTTTGTTTTTTTGCAGAGAATTAAAGTGGATGATATCACCATGTTGGTGCCTTCATCCTCTTCCTAAATCCAAATTTTCCCCACTCAAGATAGTCAATCAAAGGTGAAATCTTTAGAGTTTGCTGTGGGAATCATGTTTTGAACCTTAAGGGAGTGTTGCTCAGTAGCCAAGGATCTATAACTCAAGATAAGTTTTTCTAGAAATGGTGAAAGTTGAGGTGTTGATAGGGGTGTTGAGGGAGTTCGAGTTTAAGATTTAGAAGCTCCATTAATGGGTTTTTTTCTGAGTCTTTAGTCTTCTAAAATCCTCTCGATGTAGTAATAATTGGTGACCTCTCTTTGTAGTGAAAGAAGGGGGAGAACCTTCAAAGACTCTTGGGAAGGAGAAAGCTTGAGGGCTTAGTGAGAGCTTCATTCCAGCCTTCAAGTCGAGGTTAGTACACTTGTAACTTTTATGTGTTCATGTGCATCATCATTTTGGTATGTGTTGCTTGTATCATGATGTTCTGGTTGAGTTAAAGCTTGGTTGATCATCAATGGTAGATTTGTTAATCGGTGTTGTTTGAGGGTAAAAATGATTAGAAACATACTTAAATACTTCTCATAACTTGTAGGATCGATTTGGGGCTTAACCATATAGGTTAAGTGGGATTTCATGGTAAAATCCAAACCAAACTTTAAAAATCTGAGTTCGAGTACCGATATCGGGTAAACCGTATCGATACGCCTTTGTTTGAAAGGAGGGCTGTATGTGAATGGCGTACTGGTATAGCAGGCTACGTATCGGTATCCAATGCTTAACAAGGATTCTAGTGGTGATTTCGTGTACCGGTACGTAAGGAGCATATCGGTACTACTGTTCCATTGGAGAAGGCTTTCGCATATCGGTATGTAAAGGATGGAGTACCGGTACAATAGGGATCGTTACGAGATAGATACGTACCGATATTGAGTATCGATACGAAGGATTAGTGTATAGGTACGGCTTATCGAACCTAAATCGAGTATTGGTACTCGTGGAAGAGTATCGATACCTAGAAAGGAGTATCGATATCCATATAGGAGTATCGATACTCGCTGGGCAATCTGCCCAAGAAGTTGAGTTTGTGTTCGGGGGTTTCATAATTTGGAATAAAGGGGCCAATGGGTCTCTTATGAGATAAAATGAATGGTAAAACTGAAAAATGGTGTTTTTAGCTTGCCTATGTATTAATTGGCCATAATGTGTTTAATTGGAAGTGGATTACTCGTGTTAGCAAGTCTCAAGGATCCTCGGTGGATCATGTACGGTTGTACCATTTGAGGGCACTTGGTTGGTTATAAGACTTTGTTTGGTGGCATTCGGATACCCAGTGTGAGTGTTGCAACACGTGAAGACCACTCGATGTGAGATTTCGAGCGATGAAATGAAGGTCATCTGATGTGAGATTCTGGATGATGTACCCGCTAGGTGTGAGATTTTGAGTGAAGACTCGATGCAAGATTCTGAGTATATTAGCTCGATGTGAGATTCCGAGCATCTCGATATGAGATTCCGAGCATGGGTGGGTTTTTCAGTGTCAGACGACATTCAGTCTCACTCTTGAGTTGTTTATTGATGTGTTTGTGTTATTGAGCTAACGAATCGTGCATACATGTGTTTAGGCGATTATCATAACGCCATTGTTTCCTCTTACCATGATATCATGTTATCTAGCATGCTGTTAATTATGATTCACCTGAAGCATGGTTGAGTGGTTGTGTATCCACTGAGCTTTGTTAGCTCAACGTTCGGAATTGTTGTTTCCGTTCGCAGGTAAGTAGGTCGTAGCACATAGTAGAGCACCATCGAAGCAAGGAAGTTCATCATTGGCCTTTGTGGTAGAGTACATGTACTTAGATGTAAATGGTTATGTATTTGTAGGACTTTTGTATCTGTAACTCTATTTTGAATTATAGTTGTACCAGTCAAATGTTTTTAAATGTCGATTATTGAAGCTCTTTATGAATGTTTAAATGTTTTGAATACTGTTGACTTATTATTTGGAAAATGTTATGGTTTGAACTTGGAAATTTGGGGTGTTACAACTGATCAAGATGGTGCTTATTTGTAATCCTGATGATCTTTCCTGCTCTGGACCCTCGGATTGAAGGATACGCAGTTTGCTTTCGTGGATAGTTTCTCACGACACTCGGATCTGATTTGCGATTCTCGGTGGTCTTTCAATAGCTTAATCCTCTTTTGTGGTTTATTTATCGATGCAGTCAGATTTGTTCGTATCTATTTTTTGTTTGAGTCTTTTCTTTGGGTTTTTAACCTTTTTCATGTATGGTCCTTGCATGATCTAAAGTGGCTAGTGTCAATGTTTTAAAAAAATGTTCATATTATGTATTTAATTTACGATGATAGTTGTAAACCTTATTGTAGTTTTGGATATTTTCTCTTTTAATAAAACTAATGACTTCTATTAAAAAATATATAAATATATTTACATCGTGTTTATTTTATTTTCATATTTAATTTTTAATTATTTTAATGTTACATTTACATTATTTATTAATTTATGTTTTGTATAGTTTTGTTATCGTGATTGATTTTAAAAATTTTATTATATACATGGCTTGAAATAATTGAGATTGTACATAATAAAATTTGTGATCTGAATTCTGTCTTAACCCATTTTATTTCAGATCACAAAGTCTATCATGTACAAGTGAGATATTAAATTTTTATATCTTAATAAGTGGATAAAGATTCGATTCTCATCTTATACGTTCTAAAGCTTATGACTAACGTTTGCATCTCTTTTCCTTTATTAATGTGTCCTTTCCTAAAGTGTATGCTTCATCATTATTGTTGTTCTTTTATTCTTCATACTTGGTTCCATTTTCTGTTGGTTTAAGCAAAAATGGAATAAACTAGACACTAATATTTTTTTAATAGTTTTAAAGTGATTACAAGATGGTATATGTTCATATTTTTTTCTTAATCTTTTGAAAACACACCTTACAGGCAAGGCTGCTCAAGTCTAGATCTTCGAGAATGAACATTATTCTCTATTTTACTAGATTTATATGTTAACATCGTGAAAAATTTAACGATTTAGTTAGTTTTTTGGTTCGGTAATTTAGTAAGTATTTTTCATTAGAATTATAAGAATTTGAAAAAAAAGAAAAGGTTGTGTATAAAATTTAATTAGCTCAAACAAAATAAGGGACTTTTAACTTTTATCAAATTAGACCACTCAATTATTAAAATAGCTTTAATTAAGTCATTGACCATAAACTTTTGAAGAAATTATTGATGCAACAGTTAAAAAAATTATATAATTATATATTTAATCCTCGTAAATTATACATTTGATCAATTTAATCTTAATTTTAATTTAATTAATAAATTTAATCCTTCTATATGATAGTTACACGTGTACTGACACCTATCACTAGTGACATATCAGCCTTTGATTAGAGGGATTTATTTTTAAATTTCATTTACAATTTAATATGTTTTTCATCCAATGAGATAAGCACAATATGTAAAAGTTGGGATGTCTAAAATAGTGTTTACTAAAAAATGTTTATTTTTGGTAATGTTGAGAAACCAAACGTGATAATATTATTATGAAATCTCACAATAATGGTGATAATATAAGATTCCTCAATCCAAACACACCCTTTATCAACTAATAACGGTGTTTTAATACATATAATCAGAAGAACACAAACCACATAGTCAAAAACATCCTCTTAAAAGTTCATAAAAATTAGAAAAAGGGAGAATAATTCAAAGTGTATGTACATAAGCAATTGCCAATGATGAAATGATCCAAGTTATGTATGCATAAGCCTAATTATCAACAAGTTCAAGTTCGCCGGTCCGGTATAATATCATCGCGCTTATTAACCACGGCCAAATCAAAGGAATCAGCAATGGATGCCCCCATAATCTCAATCTCTGTGGTTTGCTTAGGCACCAACCCAATATATCAAGTTAATCTTACATGGGAGGGTTTCCTGGACAAATTTCTTTTTTATAGAAAAATGCATGAAATTTCAAGGGATTACTGCCCCGGATTTCCCAGAAGCCTCTCGACCGCAGCATGGACATTTCCGGCAGTAGCTCGTAGTGCTCTGATATTCTCTTGCGTGTCATAGAAACCCATTTCTTGGAGTTGTGATAGTTGTGTGGCATACAGTTCTTCCGGGGGAACTGGAACATCGATGAAGATGCGGTTAGTAGAGAGACCCACAAGTCTAACAACTCTAATAAAAGTCTTCATAAAGGCATAAGAATAAGAATGCTAACCATCGGGTTGGTTGGGGACACCCAAACCACCAGCGCCTAGTCCGCCAAACATGTTCATCAACAAGTCCAGATTAGGAGCAGCTCCTGGTGCCGCTGAAAATGAAATTGAACAAAATGAAAGGTGAAAACATGAAGATGGAAGAAAGAAGAGCAGTAGACAGTTCGAGGAAGTAATCTTCGTGTCCTTTTTAAAGAATAGCTACAGTTTGGAATTGTTTTTACCTGTACCTGTAGTGCCACCGGCCCGTGTTGAATCCCTGTAAGAAAGCCAAATGTGGTTAAAAAAAGCAATGATAATCATCATTCCTTTTGTAATCATGTTCTGCCCGAATTACTATTAAAAAATCGATTCTACTTTTAAATCCCTCAAATGGTCCAATATAAGCCAATAATCACCTAATAAAGTTAGAAAGGTACAAGAAATCGAACTCCAATCAAGAAACCAGAGAGATCGCTTTAGAAAGAATTTTGATATTTTTAACCACGGGTTAACCTTGAAAGCAAGAATAGCGAAAGGCAATTGAAGTTTTAGTTACCAACAGAATAGACAGAGGTATTATAACTTACTGGGTTGGTTGCTGTCGATTGAGAGACATAAGGGACTGTTGTAAAGCTAGCATTTGCTGCAAGAAATAAAAGGGAAAGGTGAATATAGGTGACTTTACTGTCAAAACCGTACTACAAAAAAAAGCAATGTAGCCTTAACATGCCTATAAGAACATATCAGCTACGGTGAGCGCATATATACAAAGATATATGGATGCAAAACCAAAAAGTTATGTAATAGTTTAGCATTTATAAGGAGAGAATTCAGCGACGCTTATAGAACATACCTGCATTGTCTCAGGGGAAAACATCTGACGAACTACTTCAGGGTTTTGCATCATTTCTCTCAATTGAGGATTCAAATCAAACATACTACGTATTTGGGGATTGAGATTCATAATCTAATAAGTAAAAACATATTGTTAACAAAATGAACATATGCAAATGAAAATCTCGAATGAAGTGATTCCTCAAAATACCTGATTCACATATTGGGGATTAGACATTACACTCTGCATCATCTGAGATATTGCTGGGTTTTGCAATAACTGAGTCAACTGAGAAGTATCTGGCATTCCATTCAACATGGGAGGCAGATCTGGAAGTCCAAGGCCTCCTAGACCACCGATACCTGGTGTCCTGGCATCCACAGCAGCAGTTGGCCTCGCAGTAGCGTTGGTCTGGGTCCCCCCTGACAATTTGCAGCACACAGTAATTAATCAGGAAATCAGGATCTAAAACACAGATACAACAGTAGTAAATTCCATTCAAAGAAAACAAAATATTAAGATGATCTAGTTTACTCAACATTGCCTTTCATGTGGGCATATCGGTTTACGTTATCCTTCTTTTCATATATGAAGGAATCCCTCATTTATATTGAGAAAACCCAAAACAAAAGCTGAATCCAATTCATAATCACACAACACTCAAAATGGACAACAAGATACGATTAGATTACTCTCAAATAAATTGTTCCTCCTGCAACTGAACAAATTTGGTATAAACATTGTAGATATTCTAGTAAAGGCAACATTCCATGCAGTGCTAAAATATTGCAGGCCACATCAATTTAGCTTTATGAGCAAAATTATCTAAATAAGCAAGAATCCCTCGTGACCTCATCCATATTGCAAAATGTCATAAGATAATAGGCCATAAGTATGCAACATTACACAAGGGCAACAAACTATAATACAAGAATTTCTATCAAATCATTCACCCAACAACTGAGTAAACTCAATGCTTTATTTTAAACATTGATCAAGTCTACATAATAAAAAATGCTCAGGCCATCAGCTTTCAGGATCACGCTGACATAATTAGGCTACCATTAATCCCTGCAGCATATGCATGCAATTGAAAAATAAGCACACTGGACAGAAGAGTAAGGCTAGACAGAAAAGATGCATGAAAGAAGTACAGATTGCTTACCACCACCAACAGTGTTGCTCCAAGGGTTAGGGAGTGGATTTGTGTTTGGGGCAGTTTGTCCCTGAGCGGTTTCAGAATTAGTTGAAGAAGTGTTATCAGTTGAGTTTCTAGCTTGAGAACCACCTTGATTACCCAACAGAGCAGCAAATGGGTTCGAACCCGGATTATTTCCAGTATTTCCACCCATAGTTGTAGCATTCAAAAATGGCTCCTGAACATTTTCATACATACGCCTAAGCATGTTAAATCCTTCGGGAGAGGCTTCAATATTACTCATAGCCCTGTCAGTGTTTCGCATCATTTCACGCATGAGTTCAGGGTTTCTTGCAGCTTCTAATGTCTGCCGAAGAATGCTAGGGTCGTTAAGTATATGCCCAAGCTCTGGATTCCTATCAACAATTTCACGCATTTGAGGATTGCTCATGATCAAGCCGCGCATCAACTCCGGGTTATTCATCAAACTTTGAATAGCAGGTGTATTCATTATTTCCCTCATCATGTTGGGATTTTGAGTTAGTTGCTGCTGAACTTGTTCAAATTCAGGAAGTCCAGATCCAAACAAACCAAAACCGCCACCGCCGCTGCCGCCATTACCACCAAGTGGACTAGGTCCAGGAAATAAGGAAGCCCTCAGACCAGCACCCTCAGTCGAACCAATACCCCGAGTAATCCCTGGTGTGGTATTATCAGCTGCAACATTTGTCGTAGTAGCAGCAGGAGGAGGTGTAGATGAAGATGGGGCAAAACCGCGAACCATGTGAACGGTATGATCAGCTTGCAAACCTTCAATAGTGAAAAGTGATTAAAGGGTGGTGTTAGAATTAATGCCTTTCAATTTCAATTTATGTCACAATCTTCATAACTCCAGGTTAAACAATCAAATATAAATCCATCTAAACCAGCTCAACAAAATCAATACCAAACCACCAAAATCGCCCTATTCTCAAGTAAAAACCTAATTATCCAAACTAAGAAAATCAAGCATTTTCCTCCTAGCTCCAAAATTTAATAACAGAACCATTTTTTCGTTTAGAAATCTCACCGTTCTCCATCATTTTTCTTATAATTCAATACCCAGAAATTATATGGGAGGATTAAAACATACCATAACTTTGAAGGGTTTGGTCGTCCTTCAAGATTCGACCTTTATAAATCAACCGTTGCTGATCAGCTGGGATATCGCAATTCTGAGCCAAAAGAGCCTTGAAAGATCCAACGCTCGATTCGAGGCTGGTCCTCACCGTAAATTTCGTACCGTTGGAGCAGCGGATATTAACCACCACTCCCTCTTGTTCTCCTCCTCCATTGCCACCGAGTCGTGACTCACTCGAATCGCCTTCCGCACCCATATTCTCCCCTTCTCAGATCGATCAAAAACCCTAGAAAAAATTAGATAAATAAGAGAAAAAAAAATCACCTTCCCCTCTTTCTGTAGGTCTGTATATATTTCCTTTAATTTAGGTGTTGAAATTTCTTTAAAATTTTGAAAAAAAGGGAGAAATTTGTAAAAAAAGAATCGTAAAAACAAAGGGGATTTGGAGAAAATTGGGGATTCTAACAAAACAGAGCTTTGTTCGGATTTGTGTGAGAGGCCATAATCCCCATATTCTTGATTTATTTATTTATTATTATAATAGGTTTGTCCTACAAACCAATAATATCCAGCCACGTTTCATAATATGGTTTTTTTTATATCTCTTAATTATCATCCAATAGTATTTTTTGTTAAAAAATCCTTTAATCCGATCAAAACACACTAATTATCATAAAAATAAATATCCTCATAAAAGTATAACAATATTGTTAGAATTTGAATCTAAATTCAATTTTTCAAAAGATCAGATTTCAGATACATATATATGTTTGACACAAATATATTAAAAAAAAACATAGCTGGTATTCATGTCTGAATAACCATCAAACAAAGATATCAAAAAATGAAGATAAAATAGAAAAATTGCATGGAAAAAGCCAGTGTAACAGTGTTAAAATACACTTTAAATTGCATAAAAAGAAATATTGTTTGTTATGAGGATCAAATCATAATTATTTCCATTCTTGAAATCCAAGAATGTCATATAGAAAATTTAAGAAACTCGTGCTGGGATAAAACCCATTGGTGGAGAAAAGCAAATCAGTCTAGCTTTAGCAATGACTGCATCGAAGATTTCTTGTGTTGTACTATTGCCGCCGAGATCTTTAGTCCGGTACTGGCCCTCCGAGATTACGCGCTTCACTGCGCTTTCGAGTCGGTCAGCGAATGAAGGGAACTGGAGATGCCTCAACATCATGGCAGAGGAGAGAAGCAATGCGACCGGATTTGCTGTCTTTTGCTCTACTATCTTCTCTTTCCCGACATTCCCCGCCGAAGCACCTTGCTCGAACACGGCGTGTTCAGCTCCCACGTTGCCTACGGTAAAGAGAATTGTTTAATGAAAGCTAGCATAATCACACTATTCCGTCAGGATCCGGATTATATCTGTGCCAAGAGAAAATTGCAAAGAACCGAAAACCAACACTTATTAATAGGAATTGGAGCATATTATCGAGTAAACAATACCTCCAGGCATGACACCAGTGCCTCCAGCTATACCGGCTGCCGTATTTGCAACAAGATTTCCATAAAGATTAGAGTAACCTAAACACAAACAGCGAAGGTTAAACCACCGGATTAATGACATAAAAGGGATGCAACAAAAAGAAAGTTATAGTAACAATCTAAGGGGCGATGATCGCTTCTAGCATATTGTATATCATTCTCCAAAGCACGCAGATTGTGGTTGGCATGCGTAATAAAGATGTCAAAAACCGTAAATATCACCAATCCAAATTCGAGAAATTTCGGAATCCCTACGACTATCTCTATCTTCATGTTGAACTAGTTCCAAACATTGTATATATCATAAGAATACACATAAAACAACAGGCTGGGTAAATCACACAATCAAAAAGAACTTTCAAAGGATCATATTCCCCATACCATATATCGACATTAACCTATGTTATTCGGACTCGAACGGAAGAGTTGAATATATTGACATATGTACAATTTGGCACAAAGGAAGGCCATATAGGGAAGAAAGTTTGCTTTTATTGAAGTTCTAAGCCTAAGTATGCGAACTGCTAAAAGCTCTAAGATAATTGAGAGTTTCAGCAATCTATCTATAGTTCTATCCCGCTCCCGATTGTCACTCCTTCGATCAAGCCAGTTGAGAGTTTCAGAAAGATCATTCAAACAAAGCAACACTCTTTCAATATATAAAGCCATGCTTGTGCTCGATTCAGGTATGTTTGATTTTGCCAAGGTTTTCTAAATGTTTTAAAGGTCCTTCGAGGGCTATATCTTTATACTCATGTTCGAATAGGCACCGGACACTAGGACAACTCATACAACATAAATGTATACTAGAGGGGGAAGATCAAAACACCTAACTAGATAATCATATATGCAATATCATTATTCGAATACATCAATAGCTACCAAGCAAAGGAATTTATATACCATGACATCGAATTGCTCCGGTTTTGAAACGAGTTGCATACAGCAATTGTCCACAATGATTTCATTATACTTGATGCTCGGATATTTAGTTGCTACTTCACGGCAAGACTCCAAGAACAACCCATCAGCAAGCTTCATGATATCGGCCTTATGAACAGCAGTCACCTTCTTTCGATTGTTCAAATAAGCATATTCGAATGCATATTTCGCAATCCGCTCGGAACAAAACTTCGTTATAACCTAACAAAAACAAAATCACCCAAAATGAAAATATTCAATTTTTCATAAGAAAAACAATTCAATTCCACTCAGTTTACTTACCTTGAGGCTTTCGACAACGCCGGGTACAACCTCGTGTTCGAGACCCGAGTATTCGCCTTCGGTGTTTTCCCTTATTACAACGATATCCACGTTCTCATGTCGGGTCGGCAGCCCTGGCAAGTTACAACAGTCGACCAAAGAAGCGTAAAGATCTAATTCTTTTCTCAATTGCATATTCAACGAGTTGACTCCGCCTCCCATGGGCGTTTTCAAGCCACCTTTCAGACAAACCTTGTTCTTCCTTATCGAATCCATTACTTCCGGCGGCACCCGCTTCATGTCGCCGTGAACTTCGTACTTCTCGAAGTAAACCGGCGCGTGCATCGCTTCCATCACTTGCTCCACCGCGTTCGTCACCAGCGGTCCGATCCCGTCTCCTGGGATTAGTGTCACGGGTCTCGGGGCACCATCTCCCGGCCGGGGCATGTACGTCACGGTTCGGGTTTGGGTTTTTCCGGCCATAAGGGTTCTCAGGAGAGGAAGTGATCTGCGTGACGTGGCCATTTTTTGGGTGGCGGAGATTGGGGATCTCGGAGTTTTTGACGGTCAAATTAGGGTTCTGAAGTTTGAGAGAGAACTGAAAAGGAGTTGCAGAAAGGACGTCAAAGTAGAGGAAAGGTAAAAGGAAGAGAGAAATGGTAAATTTGCAACATAGCCCTTGTATTTTAAGATTCTACGTTTTTGACACGTAACTTTTATAGACCCTTAGTTTATTGGATGTCTCATTTTGAATTCGACAATCTCCTAAATTTTTTGCTTTTCCCTTGCTTGTTGTCATAGTAGTTCGAGTTCAAATCAGTTTCGAGTTTAGGTCATTTTAGGTTCCGTTCATTCGAGTTTGTTAGACAAATCATTTTAAGTTTAAGTACTCGTTCTCATTTTTTGTTGGAAAAATATTTTATGCATTGGCAGATAAAATAAAAAGTTTTTACAAGTATCTTAGTTTTAAGGATTCAATTTAGGGTTTAAGATTTATGTATTTAAGTTTGTGGGTTTAAAATTTAGGGTTTAGAGGTTATGGTTTAGGGTAATATTTTAGGGATTTAAATCTTAGCACTAAACCCTAAATTCTAACCACGTCTTTTAAATTCTAAGACCCTAAACATAAACTCATAAATCCTAAAACGTAAATTGAATCTGTAAATCCTAAAACTAAATCACTTAATAAAACCTTTTTATTTTCACCCCAGTACACAATATAATTACCCTTTTTGGTTTAGCTCAGTTTGGATTCAAATCATTTCAAGTTTAGTTCATTCTCAGTTTAGTTAAGCTTGTCTGATTTATTGATCAAATTAAGTCCAAATATGAGATATTCAAACCAATTTAAGTGTGGTCAATTCGATTATTAACGGATTTGAATATTTAACTAATACTATCATTTAGTTTAAGTTGTAATAAAACTATAATTCAATACAGATTTATATTTAGATTTTGCAAAATAATATAAAATTATCGGAAATTTAGGGATAATTGACAGTTAAATTAGGATTTTAGTGATTGAGAGAGCAAGACAGGAGTTGCTGAAAATGACATTGTCGACAAGTAGGAGAAAGTAAAGGAAGAAAAATGACTTCAAAAAAAAAGGAAGAAAAATGGTAATATTGCAAAGTACGCCTTCTATTTTTAGAGATTCTATGTTTTCGACATAGTATGAATGCTCTTCATTAGCTCATGGAAGATAAGAACAAAATTAAACTATAAAAAGGTCAAATTATAGAGAAGGTCCCTATAGTTACATGCATTTACAATGTAATCTCTCAATCAATTATTATTTGTTAGAAATTCGAATTATAGATTATTTGAACCCAACGAGGGGTCTTAGTAGAAGATTATGCTCATTCTAAGAACTCCGAGCTCGAGCAACTTTTTAATGTGTGTGTCTTATCAAAGTATATAAAAATCAATTTCTTATATTTATTATTTATCTTATATTCTACTTTGAACGATTCATATATAATATTAAACTTCAAAGATTATATTCTTTGAAAAAAAAAAATTTGACTAATTGTGAACTCAGATTTTTAACTAATTTGAATATTCAAATGATAACAATATCATCTAATTTGAATTTAATATTTATAGATGACAACGACGTCGTTTTCACCCAACAGGTATTGGGTTCTCAGGCATGGCAAAAGCATCCCAAACGAGAAAGGCCTCATTGTTTCCTCACTGGTCACTCAATCCCTCCAGATATTCTAACAAATGTCAGATACATATTCGAATATGGATTCGATATACAACACTTTAGAAATATTAAAGAAATTAAATATATTCATATCGAACACATATATAGCACATTCAGCTACATGGGATGGGTGTGCGTACACAGAAAATTGTGAAATTAGTACTTGTTTTTTGAGATGCCAATTATTTCTTTTCACTGCATACCATAAAGTTTTGCTACTTGGGGTCTGGTTATTAACAGTTCTTCTGAACCCCATCAGGAAAATTGTTTTCAAATCGAATACCGGTTAGCATCTGAAGGTGTTGAGCAAGCTCAATTAACTGGAAAATAGTTCCGAGAATCAGGTACATATGTGCGAGTGAGAATCCCCATGGAAGATAATCAGGGACGTTCCAGTGAGCTGTCCTGTATAAAACTGTGCATGGATTTTCCACTCCTGCAAAAATGAAATTTATCACCTCATACCCTAAACCAAATACCCGAATTTCCCATGGCAGATTTTTGGAACCCAACAACGATGACTCGTTTGCCTTTGATGAACTGAGCGGCTTGTTTATCATCTCCATTGAATGGATAACCTGACCTTGGAATGCTTCCGGGCCTTTGTTGGGGGAAATTCTGGGATGTTTGGCAGACCACTGAATCTCCCCACACAAACAATTACAAAGTCCACTATGTGAATCTGCAATACAAATTTCATTCAACTTTCGAGTAAAATGCGAGTCACTCAAAAAAAAATGAATTTTGTTATTCGATTTCACTCGAATCATATTTTTATAAACTTGACTCGAAAAAAGTTTCAAATAAAATTTGAGTTATAAAATGAGACAAGAATAACTCGAAGTTTTTAGCAATTTGTGGATCGATTTTCAGTTCAAGTCGAGTCCCTCAACTTTGTCTGATATATGTATATTGTATAGGAAGAAAAACATGTAGTATATATATATATGAAACTCGAACACTATAAATATTTACAATTAAATTTGTATATATAGTGTATATAGTTATAGAAAGTTGTTTAAATGTAACCAATTAATATCGTAACACTATAAATATTTACAATTAAATTTAAAAAGAAACTCGAACAACTCGAAAATTTTTGACTCCACTCGTGTCAATAGGATATTCATCCCTACCAAATGGATACCATCTTGGATCAAAATCACCATTGTAACATGAAAAAGGTGAAAATAGAGTTTGAGTCCTATCCTGCTCAAGTTTTAGTGAATTGAAGACTAATATTAAGTCATTGGTCTCTTTCATTCGAGATAATCTAATCTTTTACCTTACAATGTTATTAGTTAGTTCAAATAGTTAACGCTATTGATTAGTGATATAGATTTTTGTAATATAAAAACGCTCATTCTAATTTGTCATATTGGCATGAATTTTTCTGTAAGAAATCAACTCTGCCAGTGGAGTTTTTTAAACTCTACTGAATAATTTTCCTTTAAAAAAAGCCCACGTCACCATTTTTACTTGACTGTTATTACTAATTAATGACATTATAAAAAGAAATTAAAATACAAGGACTAAATCTCTGAATTTAAGTATAATACAAGGATTGAAACCATAATTTGACCACAGATGAACATACCTCAGTTGAAAGTCTTCAACAACGACCTTCCATTTCCCTTTGGACCCAAAGGGCTCACCATTGCCACCCCACGAACTCCAAGCTCCAATCCCTTCATCACCGGGACCTTCGTACTCGATACCGACGACTCTGGTGTTGAATTTGATGTGCTTAAGCAAATAAAAAAGCTTAGCATATCCATGAATATAATCAAACACCTTTGTGCTGGTTTGGGAAATCTTCTGAGACCGAAGATGGCCATGGGAAATCGGAGAACTGGTAAAGTGGTTTCGGGGTTTGGAGCTTCATCGACTCGCCGACGGTGCCCTGGGACTCAAAAACTACAGGGTGAAAGCCCTTTGACAATGTGTATTTGCAGGCAAGAAGGCCACTTATACCAGCTCCAACGATGGCCACCTTCCTCTCCATTGTTAACTTGTGTTATATGTTCATGTGTATGTCTCTATATATAGATATTTGAAGTTGACTTATGGTATTAAAAATATGGGTAAAACTTTGATACACAGGCTGTGTAAAATTAATTTTACACAAATTTGTGTATTTACAGTATAAAAATTCAAATCCTAAATTTATAATCCTAGCCTTAAAAAACTAAACCTTAAACCCTATACACTAAATTCTAAACACTAACCTTAAATTCTAAACCATACAACCTAAACCCCTAAACTAAAAGCCTAACCCCTAAAACTAAAAGCACGTGTAACTAAAATTTACACGGCTTGTGTATCAAGGTTTTTTCCTAAAAATATAATAGTGAGATTTTTTCGTTTGGTTCGATTATTATACTATCATTTTAGTCGCTCATCGTCGATGATTAAAAAAATGAACATGACTCAGTCAAATGCTATCACATGTTAAAATAATAAAAAAAATCAAAATTCTAAAATGTTGTAGAAGTTTTAAAAAAACAACAATTTAGCCCTCAACATGCGCGAGATGTGTAATTGCATATTGAATATTTTAGAATCAAGATCAAATTGACATAATATATGAACATCAATGATTAAATTTATTATCATGTGAATCAAAATTATGTAAAATTGACAAAAAATATTAAATATTGTAACATTTTTTATGAAATCAAATTGACTAGAACTGAGGATGAATCTCTGGCTATATATGGTAAGTTATCTACTTAGAAATGTGTGGATTTTGATTCCTAAAATTAACATAATTGTTAAATTTTATGCTATTTTAACAAGAAATTATTAAGCAAATCCTTCTCACCACATGAGCAATGGTCCTAGCCAATAATTTAATGTGAAATAAGAATTATTTTACATGCTATTAAAAATCTTGCCAACACATTATTGATTTTTCATTCCGACTCACCGTTCTTCCTCCATTGCTCTTCTTCCCCGCTTTAACTCCAAACTTCCAACAGATCTACAGAAAACTAAAAACAACTATAATTCATTAACAAAAAGAAAAACAAGATTATCGTTAGCGTCGTCATCTTTATTGATTGGTACCGCTTTAACTGTTCAGCTTCTTCATTACCATTCTCTTATTGGCTATTATTACCTTCGCTGAACTCTTCTCTTATCTCTTTCTGAGTTTGGGTCTCAACTAAATCGGGGTTTTCACTAATCTCTTGTTAGACATTGATTTCATTGAATTCTTCACTAATCTCTTCTTATGTATTTAATTTCATCAGGTTCTTTACTGCTATCGGAAATTGAACTGCCTTTGTCGCTTATCTCTCACAATAGCTTCCATAAAAATCAGTATACAAATGACAAATTAATAACTCATATTACTGAATAGAAGAAGGGGGAACAGGAAATGCAACTGAGCTGCTCATGAGATGGAACAATAATCAATAGTGAACTGATACGTTCTTCAATGAGGAAGATGACAAGGTGATGCATCGATTGGTGGAACTAGAGAGGGAGAACGAGTGCCGGAACTAGCGGTACGTTCTTCATTGTGCGAGTCTTCCTTTCTTTTTATCTATGAATAGCTCATTTATAACCTAGAATGTAAGAGGGTTGGGGAGGTCAGAAAAGCTAAGGGCCGTAAGCAAGGTCATTCTGGAGAGCAAATCGCGTGTGGCGTTTTTGCAAGAGTCGAAGCTGCCTGGGTTGAAGCCTTGGGTTGCTAATATGTTAAAAGGAAGAATCCTAGGAGATCTAATTTCATCCCATAGAGCGAAACATCTGGGGGTTTGATCTCAATTTGGGATTCGAATTTCTTTGCAGTGGAGAGCTCCATCATTTCTGATAGATCAATCGTACTAATTGGCTCTTTTGTCCGAGAGAAGCTAAGATGCGGATTGATAAACATTTATGCCCTGAATGATCAGGCTAAAAGGCGACTGTTTTTTGAGGAGACTATGACTGTTATCATCTCCTTAGGAATCCCAGTGATTGTAGGTGGGGATTTCAATACGGTGAAATCAGCTGATGAAAAATTTAGGGGAGTTGCTAATGAGAGTTCGATGAAGGTGCTAGTAGTATTTCATACAAGATAATAATCTGATTGACCTTCCATTGACGGGGGTGCTTTCTCATGTTTCCGTGGGGGTGCATCGGCCACAGCTTGTAGATTGGATAGGTTCCTCCTATCCCCGGAGGTGCTAAATTGCTTCCCGAAGTTGATTATAAGCGTGTTACCAAGAAACCTCTCGGATCATAATCCGATTCTACTGAAGGAAGACAAAAAAGTGGGGGGTCCTCGCCCTCTTAAATGGTTTTCACATTGTGCGAGATAATATGAAAGCCGGTGATTGAGAAAGTTTAGAATATGTTCGCAAGTAAGAAGGGGAAGTTCTTGACTTTTACCGGGCGCGTTGCACTGATAAAATCGGTTCTTGGCAATTTGTCTGTCTATTTTTGTCCCTATTTCAGATGCCAGCTAGTGTCGCGGCTAAACTCAACAAACTGACTGCCAATTTCCTGTGGAGATAGATCGATAGTTGAACTATTCACTAGGTTAAATGGGAAAATATATAAAACCAAAGCTTCAAGGTGGTCTCGGCATAATGGACTTTAAGGTGAGAAATAGAGCACTTTTAAACAAATGGTCCTGGAGATTTGGAATGGAATTGGATAGTTTACGGAGAAAAGTGATAGTTGCTAAGTATGCGTGACAAGCGTAGTGAACTGTCAAAATAATTATTCTTAATCTTAGAATAAATAAATAAAAACGTAGTATAGAGAAGAAAGGTCGATCCGCAGGGACTAAGGAGTTTCCAATATTGGTCTGAATCGATCTTTAACCAAGAAACTTGCAAGTAAAAAATGAGGGTTTAGCGAAATGAGTTGAATAAATTTAAGTAAACGTAAATGATAAATAAAGGAAAGTAAATAGTTAGAAGTAATTATGATAATATATAGCCTCCAACTTTGCGTCGCCTCAACTCGTTTCGATCACTGAAATAGATTTTACTTCGAGTTCTTGCCGGTTACAGTCTACAAGGCCAAACCCTTGTAACTTGCTCTTCTCTATGGTGAACTAATTTTCCAAGGTCAATCCTTAGAATTTAACACTTTTTTGGATTAACGACGGCAATCGATGCTAATGTCAATGTTGTATTCTGTGCTGGAAAAACCCGTGCTCGGATAATTTTTGTCTCAACGAGAATCGTATCCGATCTTGATTTCCCTTAGCAGACCACTGCTAAGTTTGTTCTTAGGGAGTTGAATGTGCTACAAGCCTACTCTTCTCCCCAACAATAGATCAAAACGTCAATCAAACCAACGCGCGCTTTTTGGATTGAAGGAGTTGAGATGTTTAAAGGAAAGGCCGATTGCCAATCCAATAATGCCGAAAATCAAGAAAGAAGTTTAAAGTTATGAAGAGCTCTTGCAATTCTCACGAAATGAATTGGGTTTCACTTAGCTATCGGCTAACGGTAAATTTAGCTAAGCATGACTATGGAAGAAATCATACTTAGCATTAAAATAAAGAAAATTTAAAAGAATAAAAATAAAAATAAAAAGAGAAGAGAATTTTATAAAACTTCCAAAGTAAATAAAAACAAAGCTAAGAATGAGAGATGCCATTCTAGCTTACCCCAATGGGGTATTTATAGTATTCTAAAACTCTAAAAGATAAAAAATAAATCTTAAAAATATCTAAATTAAATACAAAATGATAATCCTAAATTTAAATTTTAAACTCGTCTGACAAGCTATCCAAAATGCGGCTGATAAGCTATCAAAGAGCTGACGTCATCTTCTAGAAGCGCTGACGTGGCATCTAGTCAGATTTTTCATACTCGGATTCATGCCCACTAGCCCAGCCTTGACTCCAGAAAATAAAACTGCAGAACTTTGCCCTTTTTAGCACAGTTTCTGAAATCCAATGTCCTGCACAGAAAATAAGAGAAAACGCCCAAATCAGCAATATAAACCGACAAACAAAGAGTAATTAATAACAAAAGAATAACTATTTAAATCACTCATCAAATTCCCCCTCACTTATTCAATGCTTGTCCTCAATCATTTCTCAATTAATGCATCAAGAAATTCAAGTTGCCATCTCAATTTCACGAAATTCCCAAGACTTCCAAGCAAATCAAAATCATAGCAATTGATAAAAACTCAAGAGCAATCAAGCTAAAGGCACAATTAAAAGCAAGTAATAGTAAAGCATGACATTCCAATTATTCATTAATCTCAAAGAAGCAAGACTTAGTACCTCACATTGTTTCACTCATTCCGCTCAAGTGTTTCGGGCAAAAAGAATCGCTCAAGCCTAACTAATCAAAGCATTACCATAAGCTTGTAACTAAATCTAATCTCCACTACTAAGTATGAACATGATACAATAATCAAGAGGTCTTTAAAAGGGTTTTAATGAGGCTAAGGTTCGGGTAGGATAAAGGCCAAAGATCGGGTTTAAAAAATTCAAGATAAAGAGAAAATTATTCCAAAGAAGTACTCAAGGGAAGTAAAAATGAAAGAAAGGAACACAAGAAATCAAAGAATCAAAGCTTATTCACTCTCTTTTTCTTTGTTTCGAACTTCTCTTCTCTTTTTTCTTCTTTTTTCTATTCGAACAAAATTGTTTTTTTTTTCACTATTTGAACAGTCTATTCGAGCTGTTCTGCACTGTATTTTTCTGCACTGTTCGAAACTGCATTTTTTTCTACACTGTTCGAAACTGCACTGTGTTTTTTTTCTGCACTATTTTTTCGAATCTCTCTTTCTTTTCGCTTCGGAATAACCTTAACTTTGTCCTGAAAATGGGTGACAAAAAGAGGGAAAAATAATAAAATCGGTACAAGTTAAAAATGTGGTAAATCAAAGAAAAGGATAAGGCTCAAAATTGGTTATCTAAGGGGTAAATAGACAAAGGGTAGGCCATTTTTGGGAAGAGAAAGGGGTTAAAACCTAATGCCTCTATCACACTAAAGCATCACATTCAATTGTGTAGTCTCGACAAGCATTATGCTACAAGTTCTAGAATGCAAAGAATTAGTCGGCACACTTAAAATTAACAAAGAGCAAGAATGAAAATGTATGCTCATTAGGCTCAAAACTCACATGAAAGGTTAATTGCACTAAGTCATGCTATCAATTTAACCAAAAAATGAATGGAATGTCAAAAATTTTAAAGAAAAACTAATCATGCCAATTGCCATCATGCTTCCTAAATTCTAACGAAAACGGGATTAAAATTCACAAGAAAAACAAAGAAACAAGGTGAAAAATGAGATATGCAACCATCAAGTTCAATACATAAATTCAAGAAAAACTCAATTCCAACCAATTGAATAAGCAAAGTGAAACTTGATGCAACTTCCACTCCCTCACTTAAATCATAATGTCCCAATTATGGAAAATAAAGCAAAAGAGAGGGAATGGAATACTCCCCACTAAAAGCATAACGTCGATGTCCAGTGAGGTTGACCGGTGATTGTGAGAGCTGGCGAGCTTGGTCTTGGTTGCGCACCATGGTGGTTGGTTAGCTTTGCAAGGTCGAAGGAGATAGGGCTGAGGGTATTTGTGTTGACTGAAGGTGGGGGTAGAGAGGTGTGGCTGAAGGAGAAAGAAAAGGGGAAAAGAAATGTTTGGTTTAACTAGTCATGTGTGGGGAAAATAAATAAATAAAAAGAAGCTGATTAAGAATGGCTTATCATTCAATTTGTGGGGTCTACAGGTTTTAAAGTTTAAAAAAAAGAAATGATAAAAAAGGTTTAAAATAAGGATGAAGATAGCTAGATAAGTGATGGAAATGTCGGGTGGGTGAGGGTTTGGTTTTAATGGCACGTGGGGTTTAAAAGTAAAAGATAAAGGTGAGTTTTAAGTGGTTTGGGAGATAAGGAAAAGAAGTGGGCCCACGAGAAAGTTTTAAACTTTAAAAATATGGATAAAGATGGGATTAGAATTTCCTTTGGCCGGTTATTTGAATAAGCTAAAGGGTTACTATCATGCACCCCTTCAAAATGGGCTATGCTAACGTGCACCAAAAATAATTTCTCCACTGCTTATCCATGCGTGCAATATTCCTATGGGTTGGAAAACGTATTTTGTTCGACCAAGAATACCGCAAATGACTCCATTAAAGTTTGATTCAAAATATTTGGGGTCCTTGAAAATAAAATAAAATAAAATAAATTTGAGAATAAAATAAAATTCCAAAAATTATTAAAAGGGAATTAAAAATAAAATGGGTTGTCTCCCATTTAGCTCTTTATTTAACGTCGTTTAGCTCGACGACCTGATTCAGACTATATGCACTGCGAGAAATACGTCCTCCACTTCTTGGTTTTTTCCAACTGAGGACTTCACTATGAGAAATTTCACGATTGTGGAGTTTCTTCATTTTTTCTGACAAAATATCTTTTTTACTCTTCAATTTATCCGGCGGTAATTTTAGCTCCAAATTTGGTGCCTGCAAGATGGAAGGAAAATTTTTAATTTTTGAGGGAGTTAAGTGTAAATAAGAATTAACAAATGAAATATTTTCCATCTCCCTTATATCGTTATCTTCATCTTCTAATTTCCTGCACATTTCATCGGATACGTTAGTTTCAACAGGCTCATCTACCAAAGGCTCATAAATACCAACGAAGCTAACATTTGCTATAGAATTTGGGTGTTTCATCGCCTTATAGACGTCAAACTTAACAACCTCACCGTCAAATTCCATGGTAAGAACGCCACTCCTAACATCAATTTTTGTATTCGCCGTACTAAGGAAGGGTTGACCAAGAAGAATTTCTGAAGAAGTGTTTGATTGCTCGTTTTCCATGTCGATGACATAGAAATCCGCCGGAAAAATAAGTTCATTTACATTTACTAAGACATTCTCGATGAGTCCTTCTGGGTATATCATGGATCGGTCAGCTAGCTGTATCGTTACTTTCGTTTCCTTCAAAGGCTCAACAGAAAGTAAGTAGTACAAAAAAAGAGGCATAACATTAATAGATGCACCTAAATCACACATTGCATGTTTAATACCAATCTTACCGATTTTGCAGGGAATGGCAAACATACCTTGGTCCTTCAATTTTGGTGGAAGCTTCCGTTGGAAAATGGCTGAGACGTGTTCCCCCAAATTCACCTTCTCAATTCCGGTAAGCCGTCTTTTGTTAGTACATAAATCTTTTAAGAATTTAGCATACATTGGTACCTTTCAAATTACCTCAAGTAGTGGAATATTAATTTCTACTTTTCGAAAAACATCAAGTATCTCCTTTTCCTCGGCTTGTTTATCACGTTTTACCAATCTTGACGGAAAAGGAGGTGGTGTGGCATAGGGAGATAGCGTGAGAGGAGTTTTCGATTCATCTTTCTTTTTCCTCTGGGATCTCGATTCATCTTCTTTTTGAGATTTTGCGGCAACATCCTTTGGGACTGGTGGTGCAATAACAGTGTCGCTCCGAAGGGTGATTGCACTAACATTTTCTCGTGGGTTCGCCTCGATTTACGATGGTAGCTTCCCTCTGGATTCTAAATGACTCACCGCTAACGTTAATTGACTCATCTGTTTGTCAATTTCTTGAAAGTGTGCTTTGGTTTTTTGTTGAAACTTTTCCTGGGCTAGCGCTAACTTTTCAACAATTGACTCCAATGACGGTTTTTGCGGTTGACATTGTTGTGGTACAAGTGGTTGATAAGCTTGATTGGGATTTGGTCCATAGTTGAAGTTTGGATGGTCCTTCCTACCCGGATTATAGGTGTTGGCGTAAGGGTTGTATGGCCTTTGGGGAGGTCCGGGAAAATTACCTACTGCATTTACTTGTGCGGTGTCTTCCTCTTGGATGTTCTGGACTCGTGCATATCCCGCAAAGTCTAGTCCCGACTTTTTTATCTGCAACAAGGGATTGAACAATTTCAACCAAATTGTCAATTTTATTTTCTAATGAAACATTACTTACCTCGTGAACCCGTCAGGACGGTTCACTTAAAGGGCAAAATTGTTGGGAGTTAGCGGCCATTGTAGAGATTAGAGTTTTTGCCGCTGTTGGGGTCATGTTCACAAGTGCCCCTCCACTTGCTGCGTCGATCATCTTCATTTCCATTGGAGATAGGCCTTCGTAAAAATACTGAAGAAGCGTTTGTTCTGATAGCCCGTGTTGAGGGCAGTTTGCGCACAACTTCTTGAATCTCTCCCAGTAGTCGTATAACAACTCAGTATCCTTTTGTCGGATACTCAAGATGTTTCGCCTTAGTTCGCTTGCCTTGGCTGCAGGGAAAACCCTGTCAAGAAAAAGTCGCGCCATGTCAGTCCAAGTTGTAACAGAATTGGAAGGTAGGTCAAATAACCAATCATTGGCAATATCAGCTAAAGAAAAAGGAAAAGCGCGAAGTTTTATTTGGTCTTCAGATACTCCATGTGATTTTGTACTCAAACAAACTGATAAGTGTTCAAAAGTACTATTTTTCTTACCCTTTTTACTCATATTATTGTTAGACTTAGGCTCATATTAGTTGCATAATTAGCTATTCATGCATTAATCCATGTTTCCTTCCATCGTTGAGCTTGATTACATAACTTGGTAGTTTTTGTGGAAAAGATGCTGCTTTGGTGTGCTTTGTGTGTGTATGTGCAGGATCACTTGTCAAAGTAATGCCGAGCTAGTTGCCAGGGCAATGCATGAAGGATATGCCGAGCTAGTTGCCAGGGCAATGCATGAAGGAGACGCCGAGCCAGTTGCCATGGCAATTGTCGACAAAGAGAAAATGCAATAGGGATGTCGAAATTAATGACTTTACAAGCCCAAGATGACATGGAGCAAGGCCCAAGCCCAAAGGAATTTGATTGCCATGCAGAGATTAAAGAATAATTAAATTCCAAGAAGATAGGAGAAGTTCTAATAGGAATAAAATTATAATAAAGAATTATATTCTTTAAAGATAATTTAATTTCAACTCAAACTCCTCCTCAAAGAAGGACTTTGCCCTAGCCCTATAAATAGCAAGGAGATTTCGACAAGAGGAATAGAGAGAGCAAGAGGGAATTTCGACAAGACCAAGAGAGGAAGCAAAAGGGGAATTTTCGACAAGCTTCATATTTTCTTCCTTGTTCGATTGGGTTCATGCTAGGGATTGTTTATCTTGTGTTTCTTTGGAACCTAGCCATGAACTAAATTTACTTGGCTATGGTTATTGTGTTTTGTGGTTGTGAGAAACTATTGGTTTTTGTTTAGGTAATAAGAGTTTGCACTTTTCTATTTCAAGGTTTATTAATTCTTGGTTCTTATTATTGTTTGCGAGTGAATTGGGAGAGGATCTCGTGATTTCATCCATTTATCTAATATCGGGAGAGTTAGATTCAAGAAACGAATGAATATGATCTTTATTCAATCCAATGATGGTGAAGATTAATCCGGCTTAGGAATAGGTTAAGGATTTCAACGGCTAAGAGGAGCGCAAGATTGGTTGTTGTTCACCCTTGATTCGCGCAGGGATGTATTATCAAGGCATGCACAAGTAGCTAGAGTTTTGACTTAGGGATAAGAAGAAACCATTGAAGAACACTCCGCTGAACCTTGAAGTTGCTGCCCAGACGCCCAAGTAGTTGCCCAACTAGTCGCCCAGGCAACCATCAATTAGTTGCCAAGGCAACCCCGTCGTGCAAGTTGCCACGGTAACTGAGTTGCCCGTGCACTCTTTTACCAAGACGATCCAATTGGCTATCACACCTCAACTCACGATAACCTAGCCTATCTCTCTCAATTGAATTCATCTTTTCTTTTACTTATTTGCTTTCTAGATTAGTTAAACTTCTATAATCTTTTATTTGTGTTTTTACTTTTTACAGTGCAAGACTAGATTCTTGAAGTAGCACCAATCCCTGTGGAGACGATATCTTTTATACTATAACTTGCGACGTGTATACTTGCACAATTGCGTAGCACTTATTACGCGCAACAAGTTTTTGGCGCCGTTGCCGGGAATTGGCAATAGCGACTTTGTTTTTATTTTCTTGCACTTTCTTTTTATTTTTCTTGTTTACAATTCAAAGGGCTAACAAACTTTGGTTTTGCATTGGTATATGACCAGGGCGAGACCGACTTCACCAGAATATCCCTTTGATCCAGAAATCGAACGAACCTTACAAAGACTTAAACGAAGGATAAGAGAACCAATGGCAAATCAAGACGACAATATGAATCAAGATGTTCGAGCAGGAGGAGGAGTGATTCTTGCACGAAACAGAACTATTCGAGACTATCTTGAAGAAGATCTTGATGGACTTAACCCGGAGTTGTCGCACCAAATTGAAGCCGACCACTTTGAGTTGAAACCGGTAATGTTTAATATGATCAACACAATAGGTCAATTTGGCGGCTCAAAGAATCAAGATGCACGACAACATCTGAAATCTTTCCTCGAGATTTGCAACTCGTTCAAGATACACGAGTCACCCCGATGTATTACGATTAAGATTATTCCCTATTCACCGAGGGATAGGGGCGAAAGCATGGTTGAATAGCATTCTGCCGGATCCATAGCATCTTGGACTGATCTTTGTCGTGATTTCCTTGCTAGATTTAATCCTACAAATTTGACTGATAAGCTTCAGAACGACATTACTTCTTTTTCGGCAGTGCGATGATGAATCTATGTACGAGGCTTGGGAGCGATATAGAGAACTTCTACACAAATGCCCTCTACACGGATTCCCGGTGTGGACTCAAGTAACAATGTTTTACAACACCGTGAATACACCAACAAGGATGATGCTAGATGCCTCGGCAAACGGCATACTCCTAGATAAGTCACCGGAAGAAGCAATGCAAATTTTAAACAGGCTGGCCAAGAATGACTATCAATTCCCATCTACTAGAAGAGGAGGAGTTAGACGCCAAGTCACAATACATGAACTAGGATCATCAGATTAAATTTCGGCACAATTGGCCGCTTTAACCAAGATGGTCCAGAACATGCAAAAACCAAACAACACACATGAAGTCAAGGTAATGGATTATTTTTGTGAGTTATGTGGTGATAACCATAATACTTCGAATGTATGCGAGAATCCGAATCCAAATTTCTATGTGGGGAATTACAATCGGAGCAATAACATGATGTCAAATACATACAATCCAGCTTGGAAGAAGCACCCGAATTTTTCATGGAGTAATCCCAACAATGCTTTAAACCAGAACAATCAGAATGCACAAGCATCGGGATTCCAGCAGAATATGCCACGACAAATGTATGCCACCACAAAGAACAACCGACAACATCTAGTTCTTTGGAAAATTCTCTAAATGCTTTTATGATGAAAACTGAATCTTATATGGTTGAGAATAGTAATTTCATAAAAAGAACTGGTGCTTTTATTAATAGGACCGAGATGAGATTGCAAAATCAAGAGGCGGCAATCAAATCGTTGGAAAATCAAGTCGGACAGTTTGCTCAAAATCTGAATACTAGACCACAAGGAGGTTTACCTAGCGATACTGAAGTCGCAAGAGGAACTGGCCATGAGCAATGTAAGGCAATCACCACCAGAAGTGGCCAACAACTTAGAGAGGTTCAAACCCGCTCATCAAACAAAACTCCACAAAAAGATCAAGATGAACCTAGCGGAAAAGCCTCAGATGCTGAACCAGGAATTACCGCGGCAATCGGCAATAAGCATGCCTCGGCAACCGACGACGCCTCAGCAACTTGCGATAAGCATGCCTCGGCAACCCCGGTTGATAATGCCTCGGCAACTCCAGATGTCCCGGCAATGCCGTCAATCAGGTTTCAAACCAATGAAAGGATCGAAGATATCCGACTTCCACCACCATTCCCACAAAGGTTGAAGCGACAAAAGCAAGAATATCAATTCAAGAAGTTTCTTGATATCCTAAAGCAAGTCCACATCAACTTGCCACTGGTGGAAGCAATTGAACAAATGCCAAACTATTCCAAGTTCCTTAAAGACATTGTGTCCAAAAGAACAAGGCTAGGAGAGTTTGAAACAGTTGCCGCAACAGAGGGATGCATGGCAATGTTGCACAATCGTATGCCACCTAAGTTGAAGGATCCCGAAGTTTCACAATACCTGCTTCCATTGGAAATCACTATGTCGGGAAAGCATTATGCGACCTTGGGGCTAGCATAAACTTGATGCCTAAATCGGTTTTCCAAAAACTAGGAATCGGGAAGGCAAGACCTACAACAGATCATGCTGCAGCTAGCGAGCAGATGATCCTATGTGCATCCAGAGGGAAAAATCGAAGACATACTGGTAAAAGTCGATAAATTTATTTTTCCCGCTGACTTTATTGTTTTGGATTGTGAAGCAGATGAGTATGCACTCATCATTCTCGGGAGACCATTCCTAGCAACAGGGAGAACCTTGATCGACGTTGAAAAGGGAGAACTCACAATGAGGGTGAATGACCAGCAGGTCAAACTAAATGTGTTCCAAACACTAAGGCATGCCGATGATCCAGAAGAATGCCAACTACTTCATGCCACGACAGAGTTTAACTTCGATGAGGAATTTAGTTGTCTCGGCAACTACATTGCCGATCAAGAGGAACCTGAGGAGTATGAAGAACCGGTCGATGAGGAATAACAAGAAGAGGCAAATTGGCTAGTCAACCGACCAGGTACATACTTTGAACCACTGGATTACTCGTAAAGGAAGGTAAACTCGAAAAACCCTCTCGAACAACCACCGATTCTTGAGTTGAAACAATTGCGAGAGCAACTAAAATATGTATACTTAGGGACAGATAATACATTGCACCTGTAATTATTTCTTCTAAGTTACAGCCTGAAAAGGAAAAAGAAGCTGATCAAGATGTTGAAGCTACACAAAAAGGCAATAGGGTGGACAATTGCCGACTTGAAGGGAATTAGCCCGGCGGTGTGCATGCACAAGATCTTGTTGGAAGATGATCACAAACCTTCAATTGAGGCCCATAGGAGACTGAATCATGCCATGAAAGGGGTTGTAATGAAAGAAATCATCAAGTGGCTTGACGCCGGCATTATATACCCTATCTCTGATAGTACGTGGGAAAGCCCGGTACAATGTGTACCGAAAAAGGGAGGTATAACAGTGGTAAGCAATGAAAATAATGAACTTATTCCAACCAGGACTATGACCGGTTGGAGGGTTTGTATGGACTATCGAAAGCTAAACAAAGCCACTAGGAAAGATCACTTCCCATTACCCTTTATTGATCAAATGCTTGACCGTTTTGCAGGTAAACCATTTTATTGTTTTCTTGATGGTTATTCAGGTTACAATCAGATTGCCATAGCACCAGAAGATCAAGAAAAGACAACCTTCACATGCACATACGGTACTTATGCCTTCCGAAGGATGCCGTTCGGATTGTGTAACGCCCCGACAACCTTCCAAAGATGCATGATGGCACTCTTTTCAGACATGGTCGAAGACTTTCTTGAGATCTTCATGGATGATTTTTCGGTTTTTGGTGATGACTTCGACGGCTGTCTCGGCAATTTAGAGAGGGTGTTAGCAAGATGCGAAGAAACGGATTTAGTCCTCAATTGGGAGAAATGCCATTTTATGGTAGATGAAGGAATAGTGCTCGGCCACAAGATTTCATCCAAGGGAATTGAAGTAGACAAAGCCAAGGTGGACGTGATCGAGAGATTACCCCCACCAAATTCGGTTAAAGGAATTTGAAGTTTTCTGACATGCGGTTTTTACAGAGGTTCATTCATAATTTTTCTAAAATCACTAAACCCTTGTGTAATCTGCTTGAACAGATAAAGTCTTCGATTTCGATGATTCTTGCACTCAAGCATTCAAACCCTAAAGAAAAAGCTTGCCTCGGCACCCATTGTCGTTCCACCAGTTGACGCTACCTTTTGAGCTCATGTGTGATGCAAGTGATTCCGCGGTAGGAGCAGTCCTAGGCCAACGCACAGGTAAGACCTTCCATGTGATATACTACGCTAGTAAAACTCTTAATGGTGCTCAAGTGAATTACACAACAACAGAGAAAGAGTTACTAGCTGTAGTTTTCGCATTTGACAAGTTCCGATCCTATTTAATTGGTACAAAGGTAATTGTTCATACGGACCATTCGGCAATCAAATACTTATTTTCTAAAAAGGATGCTAAACCTCGTTTGATTCGTTGGATATTACTTTTACAAGAATTTGATATTGAAATTAAGGACAGGAAAGGAACAGAAAATCAAGTGGCCGATCACTTACCACGTTTGGAACGCAATAGGGAGGATGAGGCGGATCTAGAGATATGCGATGCATTCCCGGATGAACAAATACTAGTTGCCTCGGCAACCTTCGACGCCTCGGCAACCCTAGCGCCTCGGCAACCATTGATGCAAACGCCTCGGCAACTCTCGACGCCGCAGCAGTCTTTGACGCGCACGCCTCGGCAATCTTGGGAGCAGTTGCCACGGTAGCACATGCCTCGGTAATACCCTGGTACGCGGATTTAGTTAACTTCCTTGTTTGTGGTATTTTTCCTTATGGCATTACTCACCAAGGGAAGAAGCGGTTCCGCCATGATGCTAAGCATTACTTTTGGGACGAGCCTCTTTTGTTTAAACAATGTGCAGATCAGGTTATACGCTGATGTGTCCCTGAAGAAGAGCAACAGAATATACTCCGGCAATGCCATTCTTCACCATATGGAGGACATTTTAGAGGAACTCGTACCGCGGCCAAAGTCTTGCAATCCGGTTTGTATTGGCCAACATTGTACAAAGATGCCCAAGACTTTTACAAGCAATGTGATCGTTGCCAGAGGACGGGCAATATCTCTAGACGACATAAGATGCCACTCCAGAACATCATCGAGGTGGAACTGTTCGATGTATGGGGGATCGACTTTATGGGACCTTTCCCATCTTCATTCGGCAACCTCTACATCTTACTTGTCGTCGACTATGTGTCTAAATGGGTAGAGGCAGCTGCAGTTCCCAACAACGATTCCAAGACCGTGCAACGATTCCTGCAGAAAAACATATTTACACGGTTTGGGATGCTGAGAGCAATTATCAGTGACGAAGGCAATCATTTTGACAACAGACTAATTGCCAAGATGTTGCAACGCTTCGGCATATCACACAGGATCGCCACGGCATATCACCCACAAACCAACGGGCAAGCAGAAATTTCCAACTGGGAGTTGAAGGGTATACTCGAGAAAGTTGTAAATCCCTCTAGGAAGGATTGGTCATTAAGACTAGATGACGCACTTTAGGCATATCGCACTGCATTCAAAACAACCTTAGGTATGTCCCCCTTCTGACTTGTCTATGGTAAAACATGCCATCTACCGGTGGAAATCGAGCACAAGGCATACTGGGCAATCAAGACCGTGAATATGGATTGGGAAAGTGCCGGACAAAAGCGTTTGATGGATCTCAATGAGATAGAAGAATTACGTGCACTCGCCTATAACAATGCACGAATCTACAAGGAGAAAACAAAGAGATGGCACGACAAGAAACTATTGCCACGGCAATTCACGCCAGGGCAACTAGTTCTCCTATTCAATTATCGGCTAAAACTTTTCCCGAGAAAGCTAAAATCAAGATGGTCGGGACCATTTGAAGTCGTCAAACCATTCTCCCATGGTGCTGTGATAATCAAGTCCATCTCTGACAACCATGAATTCAAAGTTAATGGACAAAGATTGAAGCACTACAATGGTGCCCATGTGGAACGTAACAAGGAAGTGGTCAATTTAAGAGATGCATGAGCATGCTCTCCCTTTTGATATTTTTATTTTTATTTTTATTTTTATTTTTATTTTTTTTGTTTTTTTTATTATTTAATTATTTTATTTATTTTTCATTTTTTTCCGATTTTTTATTATTATTTTTTTCCGATTATTAGTAGTTTTAGGATAGATTTTTTTATTCAAGTTTAAGAATCCTATTACACATCTTTATTTATTTTCTCTATTAGTTTATATTTAATTTTAATCCTTATTTGATTTGTTTTTGAATTGTAGGAAAAGAAGTTCAAGATAAAGAAGGAATTCTAAACCAAGTAGGAAAACATCTTCAACAAGGAAACTAAGGGGCTGAATCTAAAGCTTATATAAAGCCTCCAATTCATCCTAACCAAAACCCCTTTGTCGAAAATTTCTACCAAACCCTAAACCCTTTTTCATTTTCCCCCAATCCCAACCACCTATCTTTTCTATAAAACCCATCACCCTTAACCTATTCCTACTTTCTATCTTGCAACTTTTTAGTTTCTTTTCTTTTCTTTTCTTTTCTTTGTTTTTACTCACAACCAAGATCATCCATGGCATCCAAGATCAAACTTTTAGTTCATCCAAGTTCATCCAAAGAACCAAGATACAAGAAGTTTGCTACACCGGTAGTTCAAGAAAGATTTCAATCCAAGTTTGAAAGCCGGAAGATTCATGAAGAACAAGGCTTTGAATACTCCAACTCTCATCAAGATTTCGGCCTTGAACCATTCATCTTCAAGAGGATTGCATATCAAAAGTGGCAAATCTTTTGCCATCAACCGGAACCGGGTAACATCTCATGGGTAAGAGAATTCTATGCTCACTCACCTAACCCGGATAATCCTTATGTTTTTGTTCGTGACAAGGCCATACTTATAAGTCCCGAAAGCATCAACACCTTTTACGGACTTTACATTGAGAAGGACGAGCATCAAGCCTTCGTTGACCAAATCAATCCCAAGCAACTCGACAAGGTGCTTCAAGAACTCACTCAACCGGGAACTCATTGGAACGACGGTAAATACAAGGGCACGGTAAATCGCCTTCGGCTTAAACCCGAGGCAAAACTATGGAATAAGTTTGTTAAAACTTCTTTAATGCCCTCCACACACAATACTACCGTTGATATACCACGTCTTTTGCTCATACATTCTATTTTGCATAATCGCATCATTAACATTGGAAAAATTATTTGTGATGAGATTTTTGTATGTAGCTCAAAAGATAAGGGTTCTCTTTTCTTCCCTTGCTTAATTTCTAATCTTTGCAAGGAGATGCATGTCCCGAGTGAGTCCACCGATGAAAAGGCCCTACCCAAGTTTGGTTAGAATCAAGCACTAATCCGGAAGCTAATGGGAGAGGCACCGGGAGATTCTTCAAGGCCTCCAATTGCCACGGCAACTCCTGCCGCCGCAGCAATCCCTAAAGCCCAAGCACCTAACGCCAGAGCAACTCGGCCATTAATCCCGGGACACTTTGAAGCACTTTTGCACCCATTGGCAAGCCGCATAAGGCAAATTGAAGATCGGCAACTAATGTTCACACGGTACATGAAGGAGCACAACAATGCCATCACCCAAGTCATCCTAGAAAACTACCCGGACAATCGTGTGCTGTTCCCAATCTTTCCCGCCGAGATTCTTGCCCCGGCAACCAATGAAGCAGTCTCCATGGCAACCAAGAAAGCTGACGCCACGACAACCAACCCTGAAGATGCCCCGGCAACCACTGCAAAAGCCAAAGGTAAAGCACCTATGCCCGCATCAACTCCTACGGAATCATTTTCTGATTTTTCAAATTCGGACGAGTCCTCCATTGAACCAATAAAGACCGCACCAATTGAATCCTCTAAGCGAAAAGCCATTGACATTGATGAAGAGGAAGATGAGGACAACCCCGTACGAGGATCGATTCCATCACCGGCAACAAGAAAACAACCATCGCGTTCAAGCAAGAAAATCAAGACGCCAACTAGAAGGAAACTAATCATCTACGATGACGAACTCTCGGAGTAAGTCCTCGTATGCATTTTTATTTTTATTTTTTATTTTTCGTTATTTGTATGCATGCATTGAGGATAATGCCTCACTCGAGTTTAGGGGGGATTGTTATTAGTAATTACCATGTTTAGTTACATTAATCCTAAGTATTACATTTAGGATACATAAATTGCTTGCCATGCCTTTAATTGGAACAATAATTGCTGAGATTTGATAAATATTTCGATGATGACTTTGCCAATGCACTTAATTGATAGAATTTTTATTCTAGGATAACCATGGAAAAACTTAGAATTTTACTATGATGCTAAATTTGATGAAACACTGTTGTGGTTTGATTGATTTAAGGAATTCTAGTAAACTTAGGTTGATAATTAACAAATTGGGGGATTAGAATAAAAATTGGATGAATGTTAGAGGTGCCCGAAATTGCCTCTAGCATGTGCTAAAACTTAGGATCACTAGAGGTGCCCGAAACTGGCTCTAGTATGTGTTAAAAAAT
The DNA here is from genome assembly GCA_019671005.1 of Hibiscus mutabilis. Lineage (NCBI taxonomy): Eukaryota > Viridiplantae > Streptophyta > Magnoliopsida > Malvales > Malvaceae > Hibiscus > Hibiscus mutabilis. The sequence continues at coordinate 348,715 of CM033751.1, read as the reverse complement.
TGATAGCTAGAGGTGCCCGAAACCGGCTCTAGTCGAATAAATTCACTTAAGAAAACAAAACACTAGAGGTGCCCGAAATTGGCTCTAGTTAAAACATGTTAAAAAGAACCCAATGAAGTAATTTGAAAACCTATTGTTTGCATAGAATCCGAAAAATCAACTTGCACACAACTCCGCACACACTCACAAGCATTATAGTTTGATTCCGAGTAATTCCTCGTTTGAAAAAAAATAAAAAGCCAATCATACTTTGTGCCCCGGTTCAGAGAATTGAAATCAAGTTCAAAGCTGAGTCTGTGAAAATTGAAGTCTTGGCAGGTAATTATGAGTTTGCATTGCTTGAGGACAAGCAATAGTTCGAGTTTGGGGGTGTGATAAGTGTTCATAAGTACTATTTTTCTTACCCTTTTTACTCATATTATTGTTAGACTTAGGCTCATATTAGTTGCATAATTAGCTATTCATGCATTAATCCATGTTTCCTTCCATCGTTGAGCTTGATTACATAACTTGGTAGTTTTTGTGGAAAACATGCTGCTTTGGTGTGCTTTGTGTGTGTATGTGTAGGATCACTTGTCAAAGCAATGCCGAGCTAGTTGCCAGGGCAATGCATGAAGGATATACCGAGCTAGTTGCCAGGGCAATGCATGAAGGAGACGCCGAGCCAGTTGCCATGGCAATTGTCGACAAAGAGAAAATGCAATAGGGATGTCGAAATTAATGACTTTACAAGCCCAAGATGACATGGAGCAAGGCCCAAGCCCAAAGGAATTTGATTGCCATGCAGAGATTAAAGAAGAATTAAATTCCAAGAAGATAGGAGAAGTTCTAATAGGAATAAAATTATAATAAAGAATTATATTCTTTAAAGATAATTTAATTCCAACTCAAACTCCTCCTCAAAGAAGGACTTTGGCATAGCCCTATAAATAGCAAGGAGATTTCGACAAGAGGAATAGAGAGAGCAAGAGGGAATTTCGACAAGACCAAGAGAGGAAGCAAAAGGGGAATTTTCGACAAGCTTCATCTTTTCTTCCTTGTTCGATTGGGTTCATGCTAGGGATTGTTTATCTTGTGTTTCTTTGGAACCTAGCCATGAACTAAATTTACTTGGCTATGGTTATTGTGTTTTGTGGTTGTGAGAAACTATTGGTTTTTGTTTAGGTAATAAGAGTTTGCACTTTTCTATTTCAAGGTTTATTCATTCTTGGTTCTTATTATTGTTTGCGAGTGAATTGGGAGAGGATCTCGTGATTTCATCCATTTATCTAATATCGGGAGAGTTAGATTCAAGAAACGAATGAATATGATCTTTATTCAATCCAATGATGGTGAAGATTAATCCGGCTTAGGAATAAGTTAAGGATTTCAACGGCTAAGAGGAGCGCAAGATTGGTTGTTGTTCACCCTTGATTCACGCAGGGATGTATTATCAAGGCATGCACAAGTAGCTAGAGTTTCGACTTAGGGATAAGAAGAAACCATTGAAGAACGCTCCGCCGAACCTTGAAGTTGCTGCCCAGACGCCCAAGTAGTTGCCCAACTAGTCGTCCAGGCAACCATCAATTAGTTGCCAAGGCAACCACGTCGTGCAAGTTGCCACGGCAACTGAGTTGCCCGTGCACTCTTTTACCAAGACGATCCAATCGGCTATCACACCTCAACTCACGATAACCTAGCCTATCTCTCTCAATTGAATTCATCTTTTCTTTTACTTATTTGCTTTCTAGATTAGTTAAACTTCTATAATCTTTTATTTGTGTTTTTACTTTTTACAGTGCAAAAGACTAGATTCTTGAAGTAGCACCAATCCCTGTGAAGACGATATCTTTTATACTATAACTTGCGACGTGTATACTTGCACAATTGCGTAGCACTTATTACGCGCAACACAAACCATATGAAATTCTTTTAGGTGTTTATGCGGATTTTCGCTCGACAAACCATGATAGGTAGGTAGAAGATGTATCAAGCCCGTCTTAAGTGCGAATGGTGTTTCTCCATTCGGGAACGTAATGCACAACACCTGTTGGTTATGTGGTGCCGTGACAAGTTGGCGAATGGTTTGATCTTCGTCAGCCATTGAAATCTGTTCGTTGTCAGCGTCCTCAAAGTGTGTTTCAACTGTGGAGGGTGATTCTTGTTCTTGTTGGAATCATTGTTGTCGCCGTTTCTTCCCCGAAGTGTGCGTGCGTGCAACCTTCGGGCAACTGCTTCTATTTCCGGTTCAAAATCTGCAAATTTGCTCGGATTCTTCCTGGTCATAAATCAAAGCAAACAATATTAGTAACTTTGCCGTAGTCCCCGACAACGGCGCCAATTTTGACAAGCGCCGTGAACTGTCAAAATAATTATCCTTAATCTCAGAATAAATAAATAAAAATGTAGTATAGAGAAGAAGGGTCGATCCGTTGGGACTATGGAGTTTCCAATATTGGTCTGAATCGATCTTTAACCAAGAAACCTGCAAGTAAAAAATGAGGGTTTAGTGAAATGAGTTGAATAAATCTAAGTAAACGTAAATGATAAATAAAGGAAAGTAAATAGTTGAAAGTAATTATGATAATATATAGCCTTCAGCTTTGCGTCGCCTCAACTCGTTTCAATCACTGAAATAGATTTTACTTCGAGTTCTTGCCGGTTACAGTCTACAAGGCCAAACCCTTGTAACTTGTTCTTCTCTATGGTGAACTAATTTTCCAAGGTCAATCTTTAGAGTTTAGCACTTTTTTGGACTAACGACGGCAATCGATGCTAAAGTCAATGTTGTATTCTGTGCTGGAAAAGCCTGTGCTCAGATATTTTTTGCCTCAACAAGAATCGTATCCGATCTTGATTTCCCTTAGCAGACCGCCACTAAGTTTGTTCTTAGGGAGTTGAATGTGCTACAAGCCTACACTTCTCCCCAACAGTAGATCAAAACGTCGATCAAACCAACACGCTCTTTTTGGATAGAAGGAGCTGAGATGTTTAAAGGAAAGGCCAATTGCCAATCAATAATGCCGAAAATCAAGAAAGAAGTTTAAAGTTATGAAGAGCTCTTGCAATTCTCACGAAATGAATTGGGTTTCGCTTAGCTATCGGCTAACGGTAAATTTAGCTAAGCATGACTATGGAAGAAATCATACTTAGCATTAAAATAAAAAAAATAAAAGAATAAAAATAAAAATAAAAAGAGAAGAGAATTTTGTAAAACTTCCAAAGTAAAGAAAAACAAAGCTAAGAATGAGAGATGTCATTCTAGCTTACCCCAATGGGTATTTATAGTATTCTAAAACCCTAAAATAACTCTAAAAGATAAATCCTAAAAATATCTAAATTAAATACAAAAAGATAATCCCAAATTTAAATTTTAAACCCGTCTGATAAGCTATCCAAAACGCGGCTGATAAGCTATCAAAGAGCTGACGTCATCTTCTAGAAGCGCTGACGTGACGTCCAATCAGATTTTTCATGCCCAGATTCATGCCCACTAGCCCAGCCTTGACTCCAAAAAATAAAACTGCAGAACTTTGCCCTTTTTAGCACAGTTTCTGAAATCCAATGTCTTGCATAGAAAATAAAAGAAAATGTCCAAATCAACAACATAAACGGACAAACAAAGAGTAATTAATAACAAAAGAATAATTATTTAAATCACTCATCAATGCGTATGATTCGGATTCTCTTTTGCCAAAATCAATCAAGAGAGGTAAATGTTATTGGATCTGGAAAAGCATCACATGTCCACTTATTTCTTGAGATGATGTATTCACCAAAATTATTCGATGCGCAATTCGAGATGGTAAGCTCATCGAATTTTGGGAGAATTCTTGGACGGAAGTCCCATCCCTTAGAGTTTCATTCCCCAGAATCTTTGCTTTAGCCTTGAAAAATTCTGGAAAAGTTCAGGAATTCAGGACACTGGAAAATGGTGTATGGGAATGGAAAATTGAATTCAGAAAGGTCCTATTTGATTGGGAAATTGGCATTTGGGAAGACTTCTTAGCTACTATCAACAAGGATGTTGGATGTATCCAACCGAATGATTGCTTGAAATGGTGTGGCTCTTCGAATGGAGTATACTCCTCAAAAGCTTACTACGAAAAGGTCTCGTCTGGTGGCTCGGAGGTAGATAAAATTTGGAAATTGGTGTGGGCAGCCTTAGCTCCGCCAAAGGTAGAAGCATTTGTTTGAAAAGCAATCCAACAAAGAGTCCCCACGCTAGTCGAACTAGCGAAGCGAGGAACTACCGTGTCAGAATCTCGTTTATGCACATTCTGTCTGAATGAAGAGGAAACTGCTAACCATATTTTTTGCAGGTGTAGTTTCATATGGAAGGTATGGCAAAGATGGTGTCGGTTATGGGAGTTTAACGTAGTTTTTCCTGGAGACATCAAACAATTATTGTTTTTGTGGGAGTGCCAACCTATAAATCAGCTCTCAAAACCTCTCTAGAGCATGGCATTTTTTGCTTTTATTTGGACCATTTGATTATGTAGAAATGACAGGATCTTTAATGGAAAGATTTATGATGAGAACCAAATGTTCGAACGAGCTCTATTGAGGATTACTTTCTGGTGTAAAAGTAAGTGGCCCTCCTCTATCTCCTGTATTCAGGATTTTATCCGATGCCCTTATCCTTTTACTGTCCAAGCACCCGCAAATCGTAGGCCCTTACCTGGATCTTTATCCGATGCCCTTATCTTTTTACCGTCCAAGCACTCCCAAATCGTAGGCCCTTACCTGGATCGTGAGAAGCTCCACCCTGTGGAATTTTGAAATTTAATGTGGATGCTGCAGTCAGTGGTAGTTTTGGTGCTACCTGAATTGGAGGTATGTTACAGGACCACTCGGGCAAAATTTGTGCCAAATTTTCAAGGTCTATAGGACGTGCAGATCCTACTTTTCCGGAACTGATGGCAATTTTGGAGGCATGTACCATATTTTCCATGTCAAAGTGGTGTGCTACATACCCCTCATTATTGAATCTGATAGCTTCTTAGCAGTTAATTGGATAGCACATCAAACCCCTGCTCCTTTCTTCTGTAATACTTCGGTGCAGAAATATAAAGATTTTGAGCAGAGGTTTAAGTGGAGATTTCAATTTGCTTTTAGAGAAGCAAACTGTGAGGCTCATTTACTAGCACAGCAGGGCATCGATAGGGATGCAGGGTTATTATGGGTTGGCAATTGATCTTTCTAGGGAAATGCCGGTACATCTCGTGTCACAGCGAAAAATTATCAAGCGAATTCTGCTAGCGATTCATGTACGAGGAACAAATACATGATGAAAAAGGAGGAAACGTTACCTTAAATAAATATGATAAATGCAGAGACGGAGGAGAATCCGATTCTTCTAGTCAAGATGACGAGTCCAAGTCGTCACAGAGCGTTCCAACCTCTACGCAGTCTACCCGAATAAAATGAACAATATTTTATTTCTCTAACTGTTAGAGAGGTTTTAGAAATAGACACATCTTTGGCTGCTAGACCTTATGCCTTTATATAACATTCAAAACCATAATCTTAATTAAATTCGGATTCATTAAATATACAATATATTTAACTGAATATAATTAAATATGTAGAATCTAATTCTATTTTAATTAGGTTTCTTTAGGGACATTTCTATTTTAATAGTGTTTGATAATTACATTAATTATCTAGTATTAAAATATATATGACCGAAATTATCTATAATTACAATAATTATAATAATTTCGATTTTAGCTAATTTCGTGTACAACAAATTTGCACACATGCTATCTAGTTGATATTTGTTCATTTCAATCATAGGGTGTGACCCTTGTAGGTTCATGTAACGTTAGCAGTAATATTTAGAACAATTATAATATTATAAACAATGAGTGACATCTAGCAATACATCATAGCTATCTAAGTTACAGGAAGTCGTGGTTCGACATAACCTCTTTGTGGTTAACTCTTTTTCATGTATTACATTTTTTTGTCCTTTATATCTAGATTGGACACAAATCATGAAATAGTCACACTTGTATAGTCCATCTAATATTTCTTGATATCTTGAGTAGACTACTATAAATGAATAACTATGATATCTCATATCAATTTATTCGAGCATGGCCATGCATTTCTAGTCTCACTCAATCAAGTGGTCTGTGATATTACTCCTATTATGTATGAGGGACAAATCCTATCTTGATCAACCATATCCCGCTATACAGATTGCGACATATTCAATATCAGTATTTATAGTGTAGTCAGTTACGACACACGTATGACTGTATCAAAATATGTCACTTACAATGTTGAAATAATGATGATCTCAAGTCTGAGGATCATACATGTAGTTATCACTACGAGCAATGTTGTGATTGTTACAAAATAATTCAAGAAGCATGCTCATAGCGGGTCAGTCCAGTATATCGTTCTCTAACACATACTTATGTATTGATTTTGACATCTCCATGACAACACTTTGTCATCAATCAACTACATATTAATCTTAATACATTATTGTTGTCTATGCCCACAATAATACTTGGCTAAGGACATTTAAGAATAACTATATTATTCTAAAGACTTTATTATAATTCAGTTTATTTATTTATTCGCTGAATAATGACTGAAATAATAATAATGACTTTATATTAATAAACAAGATAAAATAAATGTCTTTTATATCATCTTATGATTGGTCTTTAGGCATACTCCAACAGATCTCATTTGGTTGTAAGGTTTGAATAGTGTGCCACCCAAAATGTATGTAACCGAGATATCGATCTATGAATAAAACTGTAGGGTACTCTATTCTTTCTTCCGCAATCTAATACAGATTTTCGATTTTGGTTGGCAAAAATTGATAAAGGTTTTTAATGAGGCCCAATCGTTTTTTTCAAAAAAAATAGTGAATTGATAAAATAATTAAGTAATCAATGGTGATTTTCAAAAATAAAAAGAACAATAGTAATTCAACGAGAATAAAAGAAAACTCATTTATATGAGTGCATATTAGTAAAATTTCCATAATCAATGATAATACCCAAAAGCACGAAAAATTATTAGATGGCCCCGGCTCACCACATCATCAATGGTCTCATCCAATAATAATTTTCCATTTCATTTTTTTATAAAGTGAATCTTCACATCTTTTATACATGTCATTAAATGAATGAATCTCATTGGATGGATGATGTGATGAGCCGGGATCATGTAATAATTTCTCCGAAAGCATATTCAACCAATAAATCAATGAAGATGATGACACTAACAATAATATTGTATTTCTTTTTGTTAATGAATTATAGTTGTTTTTAGTTTTTTGAAGATCTGCTGAAAGTTTGGAGTTAAGGCGGGGAAAAGGAGCAATGGAGGAAGAACGGTGAGTTGGAATGAAAATGTATTTCTTTTTGTTAATGAATTATAGTTGTTTTTAGTTTTTTGAAGATCTGTTAAAAGTTTAGAGTTAAGGCGGGGAAGAAGAGCAATGGAGGAAGAACGGTGAGTTGGAATGAAAATCAATATTGTGTTGGCAAGATTTTTAATGACATGTACAATAATTTTTATTTGGTATTAAATCATTGGCTAAGGACCATTGGTGATGTGGTGGGAAGGGTCTACCTAATATTTTCTCGTTAAAATGGCATAAAATTCAAACAATTATGTTAATTTTAGGAAACAAAATCCACACATTTCTAAGTAGATAACTTACCATATATAGCCAGAGATTCATCCCCATGCACTCATCCACCAACCCACATATATATATATATATATATATATATGTATATATATATATATATTGTATTAACATATGATAGAAATCTTCATTAACATCTTAAGCATTAGAGATTAGACTGGTAAAAATGGAACATTTGGTTCAAAACTCAGCCAATTATGTACCTCTCTCTCCCATCAGCTTCCTGCAAAGAGCTTCAACTGTTTATGGTGAAAGAGTCTCCATTGTTTATGGTTCATTGAACTACACATGGAAACAAACCTATGAACGTTGCTGTAAACTCGCCTCGGCCTTGAATCGAATGAACGTCTCCAATAGCGATATCGTAAGTTCAAGTTGTTTCGAATTCGAGTTTTGTTTGTTTACTTTGTTCTTTTTATAAGGTTTTGACATTTTTGAACAGGTTGCAGCATTTGGTCCGAACATCCCGGAGTTGTACGAGGTTCACTTTGCTGTTCCGATGGTGGGAGCGATCATTTCGCCGTTGAACATATACCAGGACTCATCTGAATTGGCTGCACAGTTGAAACTACTTGAGCCTAAAGTGTTGTTTGTTGATTATCAGTACCTTAAACTCGCCGTTGATGCCTTGGAGATCCTCACTAAGACATGCACCGGTTTCGAGTTCCCCGAAGTTATGTTAATGTTAGAGACGAATCCCGAGGCTAAAATGGACACCGAAGATGATGATCGTCTTCGTTCGGGTTATTGGACTTACCAGTCTCTTATCGATGAACGATTCCGGGTTCGAGATCGTAAGGCCTAAAAGCGAACTCGATGCGTATTCCATAGTGTTTACTTCAGGGACAACAGGGGAACCTAAAGGAGTGGTGCACAGTCACAGGGGAACCTATTTGACAACCCTTGCTGAAATCATTCTCAATGAAATGAAAGCAATGCCGGTTTTTTTATGGACAGTCCCTATGTACCACTGCAACGGGTGGTGTTTCACTTGGGCGATCGCTGCTCTCGGAGGCACTAACATTTGCCTTCGGAAATACGATGCCAAGTTCATAGTCGACGCTATTATTAAATACAATGTGACCAACCTTGGTGGTGCGACACCGGTTTTAAGTATGATCGCCAATTCAAACCGTAAGCCACTTCCGTTTAAGGTGAACATAATGACCGGCGGTACTCCGCCGCAAGCACACGTGGTTTTCAAGATCGAAGAGCTCGGGTTTATTCTCACTCACTCTTACGGCATGTCCGAGATATTAGGCCCCGGGACCGTGTATCCATGGAGGCCCGAATACGGCACTCTGCCCCTTCAAGAACAAGCAAGGTTCAAAGCTCTTCATGGGCTGAACCATATGTTGATGGAAGCTGTCGATGTCAAAGACCCGGCGACGATGGAAAGCGTGCCGTTTGACGGGTTAACAATAGGCGAAGTGATGTTCCGAGGCAAACCGTGACGAAAGGTTACTATAAGAACCCGGAGAGGACTCGAGCAGCATTCAAAGGAGGTTGGTATCATACAGGGGACATGGCAGTGAGACATCTGGATGGGAACATCGAAGTGAAAGATTGGAAGCTCGATTTGATTGTTTCCGGGGATAAGAAAATAAGCACGCTGGATGTCGAGGGGGTGCTGTTTAGCCATCCGGCAGTTTTCGAGGCCGGGGTTGTGGGGAAGCCGGATGAGGAGTTGGGAGAGACGGTTTGTGCCTTTGTGAAGCTTAAGGAAGAGTGTAAGGCCACCGGTGCTGATGAGATTATCGAGTTCTGCCGTGGAAAGCTGCCGGAGTACATGGTGCCGAAGACCGTGGTGTTCGAGAATCTGCCGTTCACTTCGACGGGGAAGCTGAAGAAGGCTGTTTTGAGGGAAATGGCCAAGAGCCTTGCTTGAAGATATGAAATGCATGTATGCATGAAGGAATTGAGTTATGCTTTATCTATATCAGATGTATCAGCAAATTAAGAAATAAAATAAAATGAAATGAAAATGTTATTTTCAGTTTTAATAAAATAAAAGTCTTAAAATGATAAGAGCACAATTTTTTCATGTAATCCGAACGAACAATTATTTATCTGATTATTTCACGAACAATCATTTAGATACACATGTCGCGTAAAATAAATTTTAGCCCTAGACTCTAAACATTAAGACTTACTTTTTTGTACACAAGCTCTAAAAAAAATTACACAACTCCTATTTAACCTATAAAATCTAAATCCATAATCTTAAACCCGTAAACCCTAAAATATATATATTTACACAATTTATGCATCAAATAATTTTTCAAACAGTAAACATAATTTAAACTCTAAACCCTAAATTATAAACATAACATATTATTTGTATTTTGGTGTTCTTTCTAGTATTGTACCCTTTTAAGTTTTAAGATTTTTATTTATAATAATAAATTTTAATTGACTTAGCGAAAATAAATACATTAAAATAGACAAGATTACGTAAAATAAATTCTACATAATATGTATACAAAAATTTTCAACACATGAATTTGAGCTTTCTATCTTGACACATGTGTATCAGGTTGGAATAGAAATCCTCTACCCCTATTTATGCCTCACACTAAAAATTAGGTTTAGAGTTTAAATTTAGGGTTTATAATTAGAGTATAGAAAATTGGGGGTAGGGTGTATTTTTTAGGGTGTAAGGTTTAGGGTTTAAGATTTAAAATTTAGGGTTATGACTTAAAATTTAAATTTTTAATAATTTTTAGTGTTAAGATATAGAAAAGACACCGAAAAGAGCCGATGATTTTTGTCCATCATGTTGCTACTTGAGAGTTGAGACCCCAGCCATGAATCAAATCATTTTTGGATATTATCTTATTAAAGAAACTGAGAAATGTAGGCATTGAGAGGCAACACCAACAATAATCCTTTACAATAATATATATCAAGTTTCACACCTTCAATTTTATAGTATTTTTATAAAAATAAATATTCTTCAATATAACGGAAGATATTTAAATAAATAATATTATGTAAAATAAATTTTATACGATTTGTGTATAAAAAAAAATTCTATATACACAGAGGTTTTGAGCTTTTAATCCTTATTCCTTACTCATGTATAACAGATTGCTAATTGAGATCCCATTTTCATGGAAATTTGACAATTTTTTAATAGTTTAGAAGGATTACATATTGATAATGGACAGCCATGAATTTAATCATTTTGGAATATCATTTTTTAAAGGTAATAATAGGGGCTTCGTTAAAAAACTTCATTTGATTTTGTCAATTCAAAATCAAATTATTAGGATGTTAGTAGGATAAGTATAACAGGATTCGCTCCACTTCGCACATAATTGGATAGGAATGAGTACAAGATTCGTGGGTGGTGGGACGAGATGAAAGCAAAAATTAAATTTTTCATAGGTGGTAGGATAGGTGTGGGTATGACTTTGTACACACCCACCTCATTCCTTCCATTCATTATACATAAAAAGTATATTTAAAAAATAAACATTTTAAAAAATTACACGTTCACCTAACTTTTAACGAACTCTTATGCCCAACTTCTTCAGTTTTTCACTTTATCTCTTTCACATAAAACCCTAAAATTACTTATCATTAGCCCAGCCCACGTCGCAACTCGCAAGTTCCTACTTCATCCTATTCTCATTCAGTTCTCTCTCTATTTACAATATTCATTTATAACAAATCTATATGGTATATTTTCTATAATAATTGAATGTTATTTGTTGATTTTTTTATTTTTGTTTGTCAAATTACAATTTTGTTTTGTACTTGTTTTATCTTGTTTAATTGAGTGCCAGCTAGAATAATGTCACATATATGGTGGGAGTTCAGAGGACAAATATTCCATATTTTTCATAAGTAATTACCTTATATTTATTTAACTAATAATTGTAAATATATTATATGAAGTGAGTTATAGGTAGGTATAACGGGGATTAAGTGGGCCTCAAAACCATGTGGATGGTGGAACAGAAATTGTTTAGTCTTATGAGTTTTAGGACAAAGATGATTTTAAATTTTGTACTCACGACTAGTCACGTGCCGGAAATAAATCTAAAAAGCTTTAGTAGGGATGAATATGAAGAGAGAACCCCTTATAATAAGCGATTTGTCCAATTGACTCCCCTAAATAATCCTTTACAAATAATTTTTTTTGAATAGCATCCTTTACAATAATCTAAATTAAGTTCCACGTGTTCAATTTTATAGTATTTTTATAACAATGAATATTTTTCAACAAATTGTTTACATTATCATTGCAATTCCTTGATAACCACTCATCTCCTTTCATTGTCCAAAGAAATATTTTTTAACCATCAAGATTTGACTTATTCATTGATTTATTCGGATCAAATATTGTAAAGTTTTATAATAAAATAACACATAACTCACTTTATCCATTTATTACGTCGAAATTCAAACTCCTGACCTTACATAAAAAATATGACGTCTCATCTTGATAGACTAAATTTAAACCAACTCACACAGCTACTGCATAATATTACTCTTAAAGTAAAATTCTATCATTGCTCTTTGTATTATGTATAAGTGGTAGATTTAGGACTTGTTTGGCAATTAGCGGATAGCTGATAGCGGATTACATTAGCTGATAGTTGATTTGCGTTAGTTGATTTGACTAGCGAATTGTATTAGCTTATTTATAAAAGTGTTTGGTAAAATTAACTGATAGCTTATAGCTTTTTGATTATTTAAATAAGCAAAATAACATATAAGGACATGATTATATTCGATACTTGTTTGAATAGTTTATTAGTTATCAATATTTTGTATATTAATTAAATTATAAAAAATATATATATTTTTGATTTGAAATGGATTACCCCAATGAGCCTCATTAAAAACATCCCTAATCTAAATGGAGGAAAAGAGTATTCATTGAGGTAATTACAGAAACAAGTGGAACAATATGACCAACCAGAACAGACCGATAACAAGCAGCCAAACCGGCTGACCAAACAAACTAACGAACATTGCGATCAACATTACACAAAGCAACCACTTCCGCCGGAGGGTACGCGAGAGTAATCTCCCCAAGAGCACTATCTCGAGACATCCGAGCTAAAGCATCCGCCACGCTATTCCCCTCACGTCCGACATGCAGAACTCGGACAACCCACTCTCGAGCAAGGAGATTTTTAACTCGTAGCACTAGCGCACTGTCCGCCAAAGCTAGGCTCTCGCCACGCAGAATTTGAACCACTGTCTTGTTATCAAGTTCCAATTCCACTCGTCGAAGCCCAAATCTCCAAGCATGTACCAAAGCATCGTGAGCTGCCCATATTTAAGCAACAATCACCAAACAAACACCAATGTTCCTGGAGAACCTAAAAATCCAACCTCCTGAAGCATCCCGAACCACCCCTCCAATTGACGCTTTATGCTCAATGCCCCCAACATCACCATCAGCATTAACTTTCAGCCACCCCTCACTCGGCTTATCCCAACGAATCCTCGGTTGCCTCACCCTATCCCTGCCATCCAATACAACCTGCACATCTGTTAGAGCCTCACCAATCATTCCACAATAGGCTACAATATCCCTGGCAACCTCATTACCATCATTAAAAACAAGGGAGCACATGCGCTTCCATATTGCCCAGCATCCAATCGCAAATAACCCACTCCATTGAATCCACCCATTTCGTACATGGCTTGCACTACGTAGATTAACCATCACCCATTGATCGAAAGGCTGGGCAAAAAACTCAAGCCTACGATCTGGGTGAATAAAGTGTTCCCATACAATCCGTGTGCGACTACAAGTACGCAACACATGGTTCAGGTCTTCTTCCCCCTGCATACAAATCGGGCAAGTCCCCATCAATCGTGATATGACGGCACTTGCGTTCAGCATTGGTAAAACCTCTAATTTCAAAAAGCTCTTATTATTAGCTTTTTCAAAATTAGAGGTTTCACCCCAATCCACTATTTCAATCCACTATTTACCAAACATCTAAATTAGCAGATTTGACTGGTCAAACCTCAAATATTAGCTCGAACCTCTAATTTTGGCTTAAACCGTTACTTACCAAACAAGGCCTTAATCAAAGTACCTTAATTTGGTTAATTTTAGTTTATTCACTTTTCAAATTTTGAAATTTCAATTCTAATCTAAACAATATTTAAATAATATGACTAAACTATAGGGACCTAAAATAATCAAATTGAAGAATATGGACTCAATCTATAACTTACACACTATAAGAACTAACGATATAATTTAACTTAACAGATTTAATAGTTACTAATTAAGATCAGGACTAGAATTTTTTAAATTTTAAAAATATAACTGTTAAAAATATCAAATTGAAGTATATAGATTAAATTCACATAACACAAAAAATGTGACCTACTTTTTATTGTTTAATGGAAAATTATAAAATTTATGTATTAATCATTAAATTAAATATGTATTAGCATTATTTAATCAATATAAACATGTTTATGTGTCACCCTAGGAAATCCTTTGCCCCGCTCATCATCTTTTCACTGCAACCTTTCTTTTTTCCCTTTGACTGGTGGTCGGCAACCAATCTTAATATTGGTTACGACCACCGAATTTATTATTTTTTTATTTTTCTTTTATTTTTTATTTTTAATAAAATATCTACCTTTATGGCACATGTTTCCTCAGCCCTTGTAACACGCGTTTTGTTTTGTCCTTGCGACATGTTTTCTTTGTTTTGTGGCATTTTCATCTGTCCTTATGGCATGATTCAGCATACCCTAGCGGTCCTTTGTTGCTCGCATAGAGATTTTAATCGACGCTAGTTTTTTATTATGATTTTGTCGGTGGTCATGCAAAGTTAGATCCCCACTCGGTTGATGGTTGTTTGCCGATGTAATCAATCCTGGGTAGCAGAACATTCTGCCTGATAGTTTGGATCGTTCATCACTCCTCTTTCATCCGTTATGCGTCTCGATTGGATAGAGACAAGGAGATTCAAGAAGCTTCTGAATTTTGATGGTATGCTTATCTCAATTGAAGTTTTTTACTTTTCTTTGTTTTTTGGGTTGTAAGAAATTTTGGGTAAATTTGTAACACCCTTACCAGTATTTATTATCCTATACTAGTATAGAGTGTCACATACTATTTAACCATCTTTTCTTACTAACCAAATTAATTTAAAAAGAACAGTAAAAAAAATTTATTTCGTAAATTCAATTACTAATTTTTAATTGGTCAAATAAATTCCATTTTCAGGCAGCAATTTAGCAGTTTGTAACTACACCTTTTTATTTAGTATACTGCATATAAACTACCTAAATTAAAAATTTTCTTAACTCTTCTAAAAATCAAGGTTATAATTTTTACCTGATTTCCATTGCTAGAAAGTTTTTTAATCTACTATAAAGCATATTATAAAGTACCCATTTATCTAGATATTAATATTACAAACCATATCTAGATCAGTTAAAGTGAGCTGCTACTATTTTATACATGCCAACTAGAGATAACCAAAATACATCAAAGATGTAAAATTACCGATACAACTACTTTTCTTCAGGGTGATGATGATGATATTCCTTACTCCTGCCCTGGATTACTACCTACGCGTGAAAACCATCACACGTTAAACAAGCACTTAGTGAGGCATTAAAATTATTTAACATACATCAACATGCCTGAATTATATCAATAATATAAAGAACATGTAATTTGATCACCATTCTTTAATTTTCCTTATGTTAATTAAATATCAACATAATATATATATTCCTGATTTATAAAATCCTATTAATATCCTTGCCATTATCTGAGAGTTTATCTACCCTCTAATTTTTATCTACCATTTATTTTCAAATAAATTATTGCCCAACCTAGTTTGAGGACTTGAGTACACGAGTCAAAAACCGCACCAAAGTGCTAAGTGACTGCACATAAGTGCTAAAGAACCACACCTAAGTGTTAATAAACCGCACCGAAGTGCTAAACCGCTGGACTCTATGGCATGCCAACTATACTCTATACCTCATTAACTTACTTGGGCATACTTTCCAATTCCATATTCGATTCATCCATGGCAATACAATTAAATACCAAGCAGTTCATACCCTAAATATAACATAAACATACATACCTGATATTTTTAGTGATCAAATGCATCGTAGTTCTACCTTTGACAATTCTCAATATGTCAAATATCAAAATAAATATAATCTTCAAGCATATAATTATAACAAACTTATCACCAGTCTTTTAAATCAAACATAATATTTTCCATGCATAAAAATGCACTCACCTCGACACTTTATACTTGTCACTGTTCAACTAGCCTCACTAAGTTCAATTTTTATCTCGTTCCTTTCCTCGATTGCTAACTCGGTCTTGCTTTTGTTTACCGTCTACAATGTATTAAAAATTACCATAAGTACATTCCAAATTATATGTTAGTATCTTACTAACACATAAACAATATAGGAATAATTTTCCTATAAACACCTTAATATTTTCCAAACATTAGTTTTATGACACATGTCGTTCCATCTCCAATACTTTGTATTTCTTCCAACCCTTACTCAAAGAATGATTTATAACTCATTCTAACCTTATGTCCAGCATAACACTTTCATGAAAATAAATTTCCACTTTAGTCCTTAAATTTTTCCTAATTGCCGAATTGGTTTCAACTTTTCCAAATTTCTGAATTGATCCCTATGTTCTACAAACTCCCAAAATGGTCCAAATAACATTTTTAAAGCTTGTAAAATCATAATTTCAACATTTCCAAATTTATGGAAATTTTTCCATAATTTCCCCTAATTCCTTCAAAATGCCGAAATCACCCATCTACTTTTCCAAGTTTCCAATTTAGTCTACTTAACACTTAAACATCATTTCCATGCCTTTACAACCATTCCCAACTCAAAATCATTCCAAATTCAACTTTTCTACTAAAACCCTAACTTTAAACAATTTAGGGTTTAGCTATTTCCATGTAATTTCAACCATCACACAAGCTTTAATATGATTCCACAACATCATCTTTATCAAAAACTAACCTTAGTTCATCCTAAACCAACTTCCCCTTCATCCATCAATTCCTAAAAACTAAGGTTTTAAGTAAGAAAAGCGCGAACAAATGGTACCAAGTGATAGAGAATTCCATATAGATTAATTCTTTGTTTCATGCTTTCATCCAAAATCTAAAGAAATAAGCTTGAAAAATCAAAATAAATTTTTTTTCTCCTTACCTCAAGAAGTGTTCGAACAATGGCTGATGTTGGGAGAAAATCTTGAATTTTCTTTTTGCTCAAATTTGGCCATTTGTCCTTAATATAATTAAAATGAATTAAAAATTCATTTTAATGTTTAATGACATTTTTACCCTTGAAATCCAAAGCTCCATATCAAGCCACATGTCTAACTACCAAATCAAAGGTCCAAAACAATCCTAGGAGTTAGTGATTACCAACTATGCCCTTGCCATCTTCAAAAATTACCATCTTGCTATTTTCTTATCCAATGGCTAAGATTAAACATGGAAAAGTAATTTTTAATCCAATGATCCATATTAATTTCTAGTAAAATAAGGCATGGAAATGACCCTTTTACCCTTGCCTTATTTTCATAAAATATCTCATAAAAGATTTCTCATTTATTCGATTAAATCCGATTATCCAGATTTTTCTTGAACTTTAAAGCTTTATAGCTCTTAATACAAACTCCGTATCAAAAATCCGTGTACCACGAAATTTCCACTCTTGGGGGTGAACTATTGATTTACGGGACTAACTTACATATTTTTAAAAATTACAACTTGGTCCCTAAACTTTTCAAAATTTATACTTTGGCACCAACCTTTTCAAATTTTACATTTCAGTCACCAAAATTTTCAAGTTTTACATTTTGGTCACTAACCAAAATTTCAAGATATTACAAAATTAGTCCCATTATTCCCTTCCTAGGTGCGTTATAATTGTAATATCTTCTATGGTTATAATAAAAATTCAGTGGCTATATTAAAAAAAACATGCTTATGTGTCTATCATCGAATACGTTCGATTTCAAATTAACCTTCTTGACTTATTTCATTTACTTGGTCCGTCCAATATCTCATTTTAAATTATTTTTTAAAAAAAAATCATTGTCCTTATAAAAATTTCAGCAAAAGGATATCTTATATATCTTTTAATTTCAAATTAAGTAAATTGTTCTCTAAAAAAATAGTTTAGTTCTAGTCAATTTTGAAAGTGAGTAATTTCATAAAATTGTTACAATTTTTAATATTTTTTGTCAATTTTACATAATTTTGATTCACATGATAATAAATTTAATCATTGATGTTCACATATTATGTCAATTTAATCTTAATTCTAAAAAATTCAACATGCAATTACACATCTCACACATGTTGGGGCTAAATTGTTGGTTTTTAGAACTTCTACAACATTTTAGAATTTTAATTTTTTTTATTGTTTTAACATGTGATAACATCTAATTGAGTCATGTCCATTTTTTTAATCATCGATGATGAGTGACTAAAATGATAGACGAAATGAAAGTATAATAATCGAACTAAACGAAAAAAATCTCACTATTATATTTTTAATACCGTAACTCAACTTCAAATATCTATATATAGAGGCATACACATGAACATATAACACAAGTTAACAATGGAGAAGAAGGTGGCCATTGTTGGAGCTGGTATAAGTGGCCTTCTTGCCTGCAAATACACATTGTCAAAGGGCTTTCCCCCTGTCATTTTAGAGTCCCAGAGCACCGTCGGTGGGGTTTGGACCAAAACCGTCGAGTCAATGAAGCTCCAAACCCCGAAACAACTTTACCAGTTCTCTGATTTCCCATGGCCATCTTTGGTCTCAGATGATCTCCCAAACCAGCACAAGGTGTTTGATTATATTCATGGATATGCTAAGCATTTTGATTTGCTTAAGCACATCAAATTCAACACCAGAGTCGTCGGTATTGAGTACGAAGGTCCCGGTGATGAAGAGATAGGAGCTTGGAGTTCGTGGGGTGGCAATGGTGAGCCCTTTAAGTCCAAAGGGAAATGGAAGGTCGTTGTTGAAGACTTTCAACTGAGTTATGTTCATCTGTGGTCAAATTATGGTTTCAATCCTTCTATTATACTTAAATTCAAAGATTTAGTCCTTGTATTTTAATTTCTTTTTATAATGTCATTAATTAGTAATAACAGTCAAGTAAAAATGGTGATGTGGGCTTTTTTAAAGGAAAATTATTCAGTAGAGTTTAAAAAACTCCAGGGGCAGAGTTGATTTCTTCCAGAAAAATTAATGCCAATATGACAAATTAGAATGAGCGTTTTTATATTACAAAAATCTATATCACTAGTTCATTGGAATAATCAATAGCGTTAACTATTTGAACTAACTAACGACATTATAAGGTAAAAGATTCACATAGTCGAGTTTATAAAAATATGATTCGAGTGAAATCGAATAATAAAATTCATTTTTTTTGAGTGAGTCGTATTTTACTCGAAAGTTGAATGAAATTTGTATTGCAGATTCACATAGTGGACTTTGTAATTGTTTGTGTGGGGAGATTCAGTGGTCTGCCAAACATTCCAGAATTTCCCGCCAACAAAGGCCCGGAAGCATTCCAAGGTCAGGTTATCCATTCAATGGAGATGATGAACAAGCCGCTAAGTTTATCAATGGTTGTTGGGTTCCAAAAATCTGCCATGGGAAATTCGGGTATTTGGTTTAGGGTATTTGGTATCTCGATCTGAGGTGAAAATTTCATTTTTGCAGGAGTGGAAAATCCATGCAGAGTTTTATACAGGACAGCTCACTGGAACGTCCCTGATTATCTTCCATGGGGATTCTCACTCGCACATATATATCTTAGCCGTTTCTCGGAGCTTATGGTTCATAAGCCCGGTGAAGGGCTTCTCCTCGGTCTCTTGTCTTCGATTCTTGCACCACTGTTAACTCTACTCGTGTCCGGATATATATACTTGTATCCGTCACTTACCCTTGAATCCAAATAACAATGTCATTATCTATATCTAAAGGGTGTTTAATTGTTCTTTGACAGAGATATGCATATTCAAAATTTGTTGAAAGTAATATAAAAAAGAAGCTTCGTTTGGCAAAACATGGCATGGTCCCAACACAGCTTCGTCAATGAAATCAGCGCATGCTTGATCTCGACTGTCCCGGAGAAATTCTACGACAAAGTCGAAGAGGGAGAAATCAAATTGAAAAAGGCCCCGAGCTTCAGTTTTTGCAAAAACGGAGTGTTGGTTGAAGGTGACACTGTACCAATGGAAGCAGACCTGGTCATCCTGGCCACCGGATTCAAAAGCGAACAAAAGCTCATAGACATTTTCATGTCTCAAACCTTCCAAAACTACATATCTGGTTCCCCTGGTGCAGCCCTTCCACTCTACAGGTCAGTTATCTGCAATAACCTGCAGATACACGATGTTAATATAAAACACTTTAAACACAACTATAAAACATGATATAAATGGAGCGTTGTTGTTCTGATCAGGGAGTGCATTCAGCCAAGGATACCACAGCTAGCTGTACTCGGATTCTCGTAGAGTATTTCGAATATATTTACCTCGGAGATGAGATGCAGATGGATAGCAGAGCTTCTCGACGGGACATTCAAGCTACCAAGCATTAAAGAGATGGAAAAAGATATAAAACAATGGGATGAATACTTGAAAGAATACTCGGGAGGATACTACCGTAGAAAGTGCATCGGTGCTTTGCATATATGATATAAAACAAAGAAATGGGGTGGAAACTAAGAAGAACGAAGGGGTTTTTTGCTGAACTTTTTGAACCCTATGGCCCCTTGGATATGTCTCTAACTAAACCGGTTCTTACCCATCTCTTTTTCTTTCAATGAATTTTATTGTTGTTCTCTCACTTATTTTCAACACATGAGTTTGGATTTTGCTTAAAGATAAACCATGTACCATGATCATGTGTTTAATAAACTATGTACTGTAGTCGTGTGTTTATGGTGTGTCTAAGATCTTACTTTTTTCCATTTATGCTCCGCCAAAAACACAAAAAAGCAGTTCGAACAATGATGACCTTGGAACTGGGGTTTTTATGAACATACACTAAGCTCATCTCTCTCCAAGTCCTTGTGCAGGAACCACCAAGGCCCGGTTTTCGATAGTATTCTGTAAAAACAAACAAATAATCAAAGACGTGTAAATATTAGAATGCACTGGCACAAAAAATTGTAAACTCGAGCTTGGAAAAATGGAACATAACTCATGACATACAAACTCGTTTTTAAAAGTTTTACCTGACAAATCCTGCTGTCATTCGCAGAGCCATAAATAGTGTTAATCCCAGCCAAACCCCTTGAAGACCGAGAGCCTTTGGAGCAAAGAGCAAAAATGCAGAAGAGACGGCACTCAGTAACATCTGGAGATCACATAAAATACATGTTAGACGAAGCAACCTGTCCAGTTTTTTATATCTAAAATCAGTGACTGAAATTTTCAATAGGCAGCTTACCATAGAACAAGCTGCATAAGAAAAGTCTGAGACACCATAATGGAGACCATCAAATATAAACGCCAAGGCATTTATAGGTTGACTAGCACTGACAAACTACAATAATTTTATAAGAAGTCATTATACAGATCTGAGGACAATCATAAATGCAGAAGCAAACAAAGGGACAAGCTTTCTGGATGTTAATTTGAATACTTACCAGCACTCCGGTTCTAGCAATCGCTAGAACTTCAGCATCTTGCGTGAACAAGGTCGCTAAAGGACTAAAGGATACCCCTAGGATTGCAGCCAACGTAACACCTGTGACAACCCCTATCTGTAAAGCCACGTGCATCAAGTTAGTGATTGGTATATCACAAGCCAACAGTAGTAGGAAAATCCTGGTAAAAGCTTACCTTCAGCACAAAGTTAGCAACTTCCTTCACAGTCTGTAGTTCGCCTTTGGATAGGTAACTTGCAATCAATGCCTACAAAAAAAGAAAAATGTTAGAAAGAAGAAGGGCGACGTTATTCCTCACTAATCTAGACAAGCGAAATAATGGTTTACAGTCTGTGTGAGCAAGTTTATGTAACCATAAGGAGCTGAATTTAGGGGATCTTTCTGACCCCAATGATTGTTTTGGTTAAAATCTCAATAGGCATATATGAGTAAATGATAATAACTTACGGAGATGCCTCAGGGAAATATGTACCTGACCAGATGTTGCAAGCGCATCTGTTAGAAGAGATACAGCAAGCCATACTTGCATGCATATCTGATGTGCAGCCATGGACAGTGAACCTTGACGAGCAGCCATAGAAGTCCCCAGTGTCATTGTTGTTAGTACTGCAAGAGTTCTTCCAATAAGAAAACCACCTGTAAAAACCATTTTCTGTAAGAAAATAAATAACATAAAAATATATAGCTATCCAAGAACATAAATGTTAGACATCCTAACCAGACAAAGGGTTATAAAATGGAGGGATGTAATCATAATAACAAAAAATGTTCTCTACATAGCACAATCTTGTCTCTTGAAGCTAGTAAAAAAAATACCAGATTTTATGTAGCCACCAAATTGCAATCCCCCCATCTTTGGGGGCAATAATACAACTTTCTTGTTTAAATGCCTAATCATCAGAAGGGCAACAATGTACCTGACACAAGAAGATATCGTAGTATCATTTCCATGCAAACAAATCATTGAAGTGAAGAAGGAAATCAATGCCCAAAGCAGACTTGCTTACTGAGATAAAACAGTAGAGAGAGCTGCCCCAGTCACACCCATTCGAAAGCCATACATAAGTATGGGGAAAAAGAATATGGATAATACATTACCAACACCTGCATTAGAAGCAACCACACTAATTAGTCAAATAAAGAAGAGGAACATCGCAAAAGAGAAACCTAACACATTAATCATTAATGGCTGGAAAAAATAAGTGACAAAAACTACTGCATGCTTTATACATATCAAATTCTCCCCTTTTCCATACCACTAATAGTGATTCAATCTTCACATTAACACTTAAAAGATGATAAATGATTTTGGGGGGGGGGGGGAGGCAAGCAATCCCAACGCGCACATACAAGATTTGGTCAACCAGAAGAGTTAAAAGATCAAGAGAAACATAGACCATAATCAGTTTAAAATATTATAGACCAGAAGTGGTTCTATTCCAATGGATAAAAGAGTAGTTACAAAGCAACACACGTTAGGTCCTGATATAACCCTCCAACAACACCTAGAGAATGAAAAAAAAAGGGAAAAGGTTAATTTCAAAACTATTACCGAGATGTTTACATCCTAGTGCCAATTTTGTAGATCATCACTTAAATTATAAATGGTTTCTACACACTTAATGTTACTTATCATTGAAGGTCTATGCAGCAGCTTGCTACTTCTGCAGCTAAATGGTAAAGAAAGTTTGTAGACCTAAATTATAGTTCATGTATTCTAAGGCATGTGCTCAACAAAAAGTAAAAGCAAGCATAGCTCATTCCAGGCACGGCGCTTCCAAACACTTACCTAAACAGAAAACAGGAGTCTGTGTATCTTTGAACCCACGAAAAATTCCTTGAAGAGCCAAAGAGACTACCACAGCGGGAGCCCCAAGAGCTCTAAGAGAAAGAAAATGTTTTGCTGGAACATGCATATCTGATGTCTGTTGAGAGGATAAAAACAAGACAAGAAGCTTCCACATTAATAACTAGCAGTAGTTTAGCAAAGGAGGAGCAGGAGAAGGATGACTAAAAATCAAAGAAAAACAAATTTACAATAAACCTAAACTTACTGAGGGTACACCCATCAACTTAAGAAATAATCCAGATCCAAAATATAATGCCAATGCCTCAAAGGTGCCAATCAAAATTGCTAGAAGTAAAGCAGTAGACACTGATGATAATAACTTTCTTTCAAGAGCCTTACCATTAGTACTCTCCGCTTCAAAATGAGAACACAAATAGTCAAAGATCAAGTGAAAATGTCCAACCATCTACATAAGTCAGGTAACATGAACTAGTGACAAGATTAATCAAAAACCATTTCTCAAAAATTTCACCTGCTGACAAATTTTCAATCGCATTCCTAGAGATGTCTTCAGCAACAAATGAAGTCGCAATATTAAAGAGAGGAATATTGAACAGCTTCGATACCACGTTAAAAATTGATACAGAAACACCCGCAGAAGCCAATGCCAAAGAACCTGCCGAAATAACAAAGAAACAGCTCGATAAATATAATAAACCATTGATTTCAAAAATTGAAGCCTGAAATTTTATCAATTTCCAAATTCCAGTTACTTGAAACCACACAAAATCAGCATAAACATACAAATTAATTTATTTATTTGGAAATTGAAATTTGGTGACAAATATATTTTTTGAAGAAACAGTGTGTTGCAATTTGCAAAAGCGATAAGAGTAATACACCCATGCTTATAGAGAAGCATATCCTTTAGAAAACTATAATTATATCATAAGACTAACAAAGAAATCACAACAAAAGAAACTCTGCTAACTTTACTACCAAAGAATAAACATTGTTCGCATCAAATAACCAAAAGAAGGAAAATATAATTATTTTAGCTATTAAAGCAATGGAACAAAATTAAAATTAAGTTCATACTATATCTTCCGATGTATGCTGTCTCCATCAGTTGCGCAAAGGGATCAATAGCCTGTCCAGCAATTGCAGGCAGAGAAAGCATAATAAGTTCCTTCTTGACATCCACGGAAGTTTCTGTCACCTCACTGCATATTGAAAATTCAAAGTTCATACTAACACATAAGAATCGGCAAAATGGAGTTTCAGAGCCCAACCATTAAGAACGTGGCAATGAAGGAAGGAAGCAGATACGGAGCACCACAGTACTCAAACTATTCTTGCATTTGATAATGCTAGCATGAATGATACATAATTGTACAAAGTCGACTATTTCACTTCCTCTATAGTCTATTCCTTAAAGTTCTATTTTACCATTCTGCTAGAGGGGGAAGAAAACATTATATTCCAGAAATCAATCACACTACGATTTTCATAGCCATTACACAAACCAACTACATCAAAACTTTAATAACAACATAACTATGAAATAATGAGACAATGCATCACAAAAATCTTACCGGACATCAAAATTTTTAGTTGAAATTGAACTTATCCGGGCAGTATCCTCTTCTTCATTCAACATTAGTCTCTCCTCGGCATCTTCCACATCAAAACCAGAACCTAACTGACTGCAAAGCGCCGGAGAACCGCGATTCCTATGTGCCAGTAATGGTGACAGCAATGAATGTCTATGCACTGCTGATAGGTGGCAGCTTCGCTGACCATCTTCATAGCCTAATTCCTTCCTAAATCTACCAATTTCATATTGGTTCGTATACTTATTTATCTTGTACCATTCCTTCTTTCTATGTGTCAAACCACTTGAAATTGTGGAACCTTTAAAACTTGTCTGTGCCATTGCGCAGAATTATCAGTTTTAGAATCAACCAAGCCTGAAAATCACATTGAAAAATCAGCTAAAAAGTATGCAATTCTTAATTTCCAATTTTGAGCAAAGCAAGATAAGTGGAAGGAACAAAAAAATAAAAACGAAAATTCATTGAATAACATAAACATATAAAATAACTAAGAATTAAACAAAAAAAAATAGCCAAACTAAAAAAAAAAATCAGAAATGAAGCGAAACAGAGCAAACAGCGAAAATAACTGAATTCCACAACATATTTCCAACATGCAATAACGAAACTCAATTTTTTCTTTACGAAGCCTAGATAAATCAACCTTGAGAAAATTTTTCCGTTCGGTTCTCGAGAAAAACGATGCTGAGGAACAATGAAATTGCGGAAACGACGAGAAATTAAGTGAGAAAAAAAATTAAAAAAAGGAAAGAAAATTACCGTTCCAGAGGGAAGTGAATGAATAGCGCTGGGAGAAAATTGATGTTTATTTAAGAAGTAAAACCAGAAAAGAATCGTTTAAAACGGTGTTATGTAATCTCGCCATTGATAAACTACGGAGAGGTAGTTTCAAATTTCAACAGCAGAAAGATAACACTTGGAATCCGATAACCCGACTGTGGGCCGGCGTAAATTTCATTTGGGCTTTCTTTTCTTGGCCAACATTGTTTTACAGCCGTACATTTTTTTAAAAAAAGGATTAATTGCACCGGAGGTCCATAAATTATGGTTTAGATTTTTATTAGTCCTAAAACTTTGAAATGATTTTAATTGAACTCTGAAAGTATAAATATGGTGACAATATATTTTTTAAAAGTCTCATACTTAAGATATTTATGTAACAGCCTCGACCCGGATGTTACATTTGGTCCTCAAGCCCTACCTAAAACTATAAAATTTTGCAACTAGATTTAGCCCAAATAAGGTATTTCCAAAACATTTAGATC
The DNA here is from genome assembly GCA_019671005.1 of Hibiscus mutabilis. Classification (NCBI taxonomy): domain Eukaryota; kingdom Viridiplantae; phylum Streptophyta; class Magnoliopsida; order Malvales; family Malvaceae; genus Hibiscus; species Hibiscus mutabilis. The sequence goes on along the minus strand of CM033751.1, from coordinate 322,674 downwards.
TAAAAGTTAAAAACATAGATAAACAAATTAAATCGTTACAAAAGATCTCCACTTTAATTTAAAACATTTGACTTGATTAATACAATTTCAAAAGTAAGAATCGCCGACTCGACCTCGTAAGATCCTATGAATACATAACCCACTAAACGCAAGTATCGTACTATGAAAACCTCCGCATGTTAGAATCACGTACTGATAGGCCTCCTTAAACCCATGATCCGACGATCAACCTACGCACGAAACAAACGATTCTGAGCGCTGAGCTTACAAAGCTCAATGGTACACATATACTCTACTATATTTTATGCTAATCATAAACATAAGCATGCAAACTAGTACGAGCAATAAGGAGAGATAAATAAACACATGGCGCTACCACTAGTTGCCTAAATACATGCTCTCATTATAACAATCATCATACATGGCCCATAAGGCCCAACCATACTCTGGATCACACCAGATCATCTGAGCAATAGCACACAAAGTCGTAACCAAAAACCTGGAGTAAGGCCCGATACTACATAGCTTCGGGAACATACACTCTGAGTGAATCCCAATGCCACACAGCTTCGGGAACGTACACTCTTTGGGTGATACCCGATTCTACATAGCTTTGGAAATGTACACTCATGCTTGAAATCTCTCGTCGATCATCTTCGAATAAGACATGGTGCCACACAGCTTCAGGAACGTACACTCTTTGGGTGATACCCGATTCCACATAGCTTTGGAAATGTACACTCATGCTTGAAATCTCTCGTCGATCATCTTCGAATGAGACATGATGCCACACAGCTTCAGGAACGTACATTCGATATCTCTAACCATGGTGTTGCAACACTTTCTCATTGGGTATCTGGATCCCATCAATCAAAGGAAACACAACCAATCAAGTGTCCAAATAACACATAGCATGGACACGATTTCCACACAGCAAAAAACATTTACACGATTTCCAAACTCTATGGTTTCTATCAATTATCAAGCCACCTATTTCGGTTTACCAACTTGTTAATATATTATGAAAGTGTACATCATTCATCCTCATTAATTATCCTTATTAACCCATATTATCTCATTATCATCCCACGTTAATTTTCATCTTTTATTAGTATTATAAAACATTTTATTCAGTGGGTACTAGTACTCGAACATGAGTATCGATACGACACTCTCAGGTACTAATACTCATATGCATACCGATACAGATATTGCTTACTAAAAATCTTTAATTTCCACAAATATCGGTATGAGTCGACCCGTACGATACGGTCTCTAATCACGTACCAGTACGACTAAAGCTCATACTGATACCCTATTCTTGAGTTCACACAATACCCTCGAATTACGATTTTACAACACTTTGTTCGATCCCTAAAGCTTATGAAAGTCATTATGGTTTGTTTACTAACGCATTCATCCAATTATTATTAACTATCGGCTTTATAATCATTTAATCGAGTATTTAACCCTTAAGCATAATTCTCATCGATCACTTTAATTTATTTCGAACAAACATACAAGGCAACACAATTATTTCAATCAATCAAATAATCATACAAGCATCTTAAACGACCCAACACGATCTCTAAAGCCTCGATGAGTCCCATCATATCTGTGACATCATCATTCATCTCATGACTATCGAGTCTCATAATATCGGTCTCCACACATACATATTATCATCTACCTATTTTGCATATTCTAATACGCAAAAAAATTATATTTATGATGCTTATGAAGCACTTATAGTAAGCTAATTAATAATCCCATACAACATTAATATCTATAAACAACAGAAGTAATCAGCTAACAAAATAATCCCCTACAGTATTAAAATCTATAGGCAAAATAATAGTAAGCTAATTAATAATCCCATACAACATTAATATCTATAAACAACAGAAGTAATCAGCTAACAAAATAATCCCCTACAGTATTAAAATCTATAGGCAAAATAATAGTAAGCTAATTAATAATCCCATACAACATTAATATCTATAAACAACAGAAGTAATCAGCTAGTTAAAAATCCACTACAACATTAAAAATCTATATGCTACAGAAGTAATCAGCTAACGAATAATCCCTATAACATTAAAAATCTATATGCTACAGAAGTAATCAGCTAACAAAATAATCCCCTACAGTATTAAAATCTATAGGCAAAATAATAGTAAGCTAATTAATAATCCCATACAACATTAATATCTATAAACAACAGAAGTAATCAGCTAACAAAATAATCCCCTACAGTATTAAAATCTATAGGCAAAATAATAGTAAGCTAATTAATAATCCCATACAACATTAATATCTATAAACAACAGAAGTAATCAGCTAACAAAATAATCCCCTACAGTATTAAAATCTATAGGCAAAATAATAGTAAGCTAATTAATAATCCCATACAACATTAATATCTATAAACAACAGAAGTAATCAGCTAACAAAATAATCCCCTACAGTATTAAAATCTATAGGCAAAATAATAGTAAGCTAATTAATAATCCCATACAACATTAATATCTATAAACAACAGAAGTAATCAGCTAACAAAATAATCCCCTACAGTATTAAAATCTATAGGCAAAATAATAGTAAGCTAATTAATAATCCCATACAACATTAATATCTATAAACAACAGAAGTAATCAGCTAACAAAATAATCCCCTACAGTATTAAAATCTATAGGCAAAATAATAGTAAGCTAATTAATAATCCCATACAACATTAATATCTATAAACAACAGAAGTAATCAGCTAACAAAATAATCCCCTACAGTATTAAAATCTATAGGCAAAATAATAGTAAGCTAATTAATAATCCCATACAACATTAATATCTATAAACAACAGAAGTAATCAGCTAACAAAATAATCCCCTACAGTATTAAAATCTATAGGCAAAATAATAGTAAGCTAATTAATAATCCCATACAACATTAATATCTATAAACAACAGAAGTAATCAGCTAACAAAATAATCCCCTACAGTATTAAAATCTATAGGCAAAATAATAGTAAGCTAATTAATAATCCCATACAACATTAATATCTATAAACAACAGAAGTAATCAGCTAACAAAATAATCCCCTACAGTATTAAAATCTATAGGCAAAATAATAGTAAGCTAATTAATAATCCCATACAACATTAATATCTATAAACAACAGAAGTAATCAGCTAACAAAATAATCCCCTACAGTATTAAAATCTATAGGCAAAATAATAGTAAGCTAATTAATAATCCCATACAACATTAATATCTATAAACAACAGAAGTAATCAGCTAACAAAATAATCCCCTACAGTATTAAAATCTATAGGCAAAATAATAGTAAGCTAATTAATAATCCCATACAACATTAATATCTATAAACAACAGAAGTAATCAGCTAACAAAATAATCCCCTACAGTATTAAAATCTATAGGCAAAATAATAGTAAGCTAATTAATAATCCCATACAACATTAATATCTATAAACAACAGAAGTAATCAGCTAACAAAATAATCCCCTACAGTATTAAAATCTATAGGCAAAATAATAGTAAGCTAATTAATAATCCCATACAACATTAATATCTATAAACAACAGAAGTAATCAGCTAACAAAATAATCCCCTACAGTATTAAAATCTATAGGCAAAATAATAGTAAGCTAATTAATAATCCCATACAACATTAATATCTATAAACAACAGAAGTAATCAGCTAACAAAATAATCCCCTACAGTATTAAAATCTATAGGCAAAATAATAGTAAGCTAATTAATAATCCCATACAACATTAATATCTATAAACAACAGAAGTAATCAGCTAACAAAATAATCCCCTACAGTATTAAAATCTATAGGCAAAATAATAGTAAGCTAATTAATAATCCCATACAACATTAATATCTATAAACAACAGAAGTAATCAGCTAACAAAATAATCCCCTACAGTATTAAAATCTATAGGCAAAATAATAGTAAGCTAATTAATAATCCCATACAACATTAATATCTATAAACAACAGAAGTAATCAGCTAACAAAATAATCCCCTACAGTATTAAAATCTATAGGCAAAATAATAGTAAGCTAATTAATAATCCCATACAACATTAATATCTATAAACAACAGAAGTAATCAGCTAACAAAATAATCCCCTACAGTATTAAAATCTATAGGCAAAATAATAGTAAGCTAATTAATAATCCCATACAACATTAATATCTATAAACAACAGAAGTAATCAGCTAACAAAATAATCCCCTACAGTATTAAAATCTATAGGCAAAATAATAGTAAGCTAATTAATAATCCCATACAACATTAATATCTATAAACAACAGAAGTAATCAGCTAACAAAATAATCCCCTACAGTATTAAAATCTATAGGCAAAATAATAGTAAGCTAATTAATAATCCCATACAACATTAATATCTATAAACAACAGAAGTAATCAGCTAACAAAATAATCCCCTACAGTATTAAAATCTATAGGCAAAATAATAGTAAGCTAATTAATAATCCCATACAACATTAATATCTATAAACAACAGAAGTAATCAGCTAACGAATAATCCCTATAACATTAAAAATCTATATGCTACAGAAGTAATCAGCTAACGAATAATCCCTATAACATTAAAAATCTATATGCTACAGAAGTAATCAGCTAACAAAATAATCCCCTACAGTATTAAAATCTATAGGCAAAATAATAGTAAGCTAATTAATAATCCCATACAAAACATAACAACGTAGAAGGTGCCAAACACGGGCACTCCGATAGCGGTAGATCGAACTTGAAAGCTTGTGGAAGAAAATAGAAAAAAAGAGAGAGAAAAGATAAGGGAGAAAAAAGAGAGAAAAAAAGAGATGAGATCTCATTTTTCCCTCCCATTTTCCCCACTTTAATTCAAAAGAAAGCCTCTTCCATCATATCTCGGTATAATTGCATCCTAAGCCTCCAACCTCTCATTTTTACAAAAGACGATCACCCCTTACCTTAAAATTGATCTTCCAAAATTTCAATATTTCGATTTAATACTTGAATTAAATATCCGACTCGAAACCAAATACCGAATGGTCAACCCAAAAATTGGGTCGTTACAATTTATGTTCAGGCTAAGATCATATTTTATATTACTTTTCAAAAGCAATGTAGAATAATTTTCTAGTTGCCCTCTTGGTACTTAGGGCTTTGCCCTGACTAATTTGGATCAATCTCGTACACCTAATTTTTGTTAAGGATGGAAACGGGGCAGGTTTTTGGCCGTCCCGAACCTGCCTCGATCTATAAACTCTCAAACTCGACCTTGCCCCGAAATTAAATATTAATTTATCCGCACCGTCCCGACACATAGACCCCTAAACTAGACCCGACTTGAAAATTTTAAAAAATCTTAATCTTCATCGACGATAAATGTTAGATCAGACCAATCCACCATCACGATCATAAAATGTGGTTTCAAATGACTTTAAACCTATATAAAAAATAAAATAAAACCAATTTTAAATTACCCGCATGAAAAGTAACATATTTAAAAGAATATACTTGAATCATTAACCATCAAAATCATATATGTTAGAACTTGAACATCTAACAAAAATTTACAATAACCACAAACCCAAAAAATAGCTTTAAAACCATACAAATATTTATACATAGTGGTATTTTCATAAATATAATAAAAAAATACTAGTATATAATTAAAAAATACAGTGGCGGGGTAGGGAATTTCTACCATACCCGAACCTGCCCCGACTCGAAGCTTTCTAAAACCTGGCCTGCCTCGATCCCTAAAATTTAAGAAAAAAATACCCGATCGGGTCAGGTTAGGGCACACCGAGTCGGATCAAGGTTTGGTAATTTTGTCATCCCTAGTTCTGATGGGTGTGTCTCCTAGAAGGAAATTTCTGCATACACAATGCCTCAAACTCAATATTTACTTAAACGATATAAGCTGCTTACCACTTGGACCAACCCCGTTGCTAGCAATGTAGAATATTTTTTAAATCTATATATATAAACCTTAAAATAAAAATTACTTTATTTATCACGTGTTATCATTTATCTTTCTATTTGAGTACAAAATAATGTGTTCGATTATAAATATGGTTAAATTCACTCATTTGCAGACTAAATTATTTGAACTCAGATCACTCAAGTGGAACACGCCCCCCACTCCTTGGGTTCACATGTTAATTATTTCTAAAAATTGATCATGGGAAACGGACATTTTTAGATATTCATTAGTGTTAGAATTAAATAATAATAATAATATCGATTGAGTCCTAATTTGATTGACATGATTATTGAGTCCTAATTTGATTGACATGATTATTGAGTCCTAATTTGATTATATGATTATTGTAACATCTAAAACATGAAAAGTGCGTTTAAGCACACACATAAGATATTTGAATAGTTTAAACGTTATATAAAAATAATAATTAATAAAGATATAATCATCCAAAAAAAAGGGTAAACTGCATCAATAGTCACCGAACTATGGTTTCTTTCTTATTTTGGTCACCAAACTATTTTTTTTGACAAAAACATCACTAACGTTATGTTTCCTTCCTATTTTGGTCACCGGCTGTTAAAAACTTAACGATTTTGCTGACGTGAATTTTTTTTTAATTCTTCATGTCATTTCTTCTCTCTCCTTGTAAACAATATATGTTATTTTATAATATTTTTATTTAAACTAACATGATGATAACACGTGTCACTGCCTATTAGTGAAATAAAAGGAATGAAAAACCAAGTCTCTTATGCAGCCAGAGATTCGACTAATAGGCAGTTACACGTGTCATCATCCTATCAGGCAGTTACACGTGTCACCATCTCTCTGGCTGCATAAGAGGCTTGATTTTTCATTCATTTTATTCCACTAATAAGCAGTGACACGTGCCACCATCCTATTAGTTTGAATAAAAATATTATAAAATAACATATTTTGCTTACGAGGAGAGAGAAGAAATGACATGGAGAATTAAAAAAATAAAATAAAATTTTACGTCAGCAAAATTGTTAAGTTTTTAGCAGCCGGTGACCAAAATAGGAAAGAAACATAACGTTAGTGATATTTTTGCCAAAAAAAAATAGTTCTGTGACCAAAATAGAAAGGAAACACAACGTTAGTGATGTTTTGTCAAAAAAATAGTTCGGTGACCAAAATATGAAAGAAACCATAGTTCGGTGACTACTAGTGTAGTTTACCCAAAAAAACCTATTCCAATAATGCCACATTCTTCAATCTTACACTAACAATGAAACAATAAATTCTGTAATAACTATGATTAGTCGTCGATTTATTTGTGCCATTAAAAAATTTAAAGCTAATCAAAATAGCCACAACAATTCGAAGGACCAGAGATCAAAAAGTTATCCTTACATGAACCCGAACAAAATGCACATTATGATCATCACTTTTCTTCCAGTCGCCAAAGAACAGATTCAGCAAAGCTTTGTTGTCTGCAAAGGGTAACAATAACCAATTTAGAATACCATTCGTAGATCGAAAAGCATAAACGTAGACAATGAACAGCATGCTTCATGTAGAAAATCCGCCGGGAATTTTCGGTATGGGTACTTGTCGGTTACTAATCGGTTTAACTATGTTTATGAATTAAGGCCAAACATAAATTAACAATATATCAATATATTTAAAAAAAACGAAGGCCCTATATTAAGTCGAGGACTAGAAAATCCTGTTAAAAGGGTAGGTTACCCATTACCGGGACAAGGGACCAAGTTTCAAGCATGCGGATAAGATGGTAATTTGTTGATGCAGGGACAAATAAACAACCGAGAACGAACTCATGGTTGCAGCTATCATTTAAGATCTCAAAAGATATACGATGTTATGATGACAAGGAAAGAGGGAAAGGAAAAGAGGTCGTCTTACTTTCGCTCTCTATGCTTAGGGCTTGGGCGAGAATACTTCAGATATCCGTCCCATGGAACCTTTCTAAGACCTGCTCGGACAGATATTATATCCCTGACCCTGTATAGAAGGATATCATCCGAATCAAAGGTATTGCTTCTCTAGGGAAGACTTGAAACGTGTTCGACCTCAACCACTGATTTCCACTAATAAAGAGTAGAACTAACCTCTCTGCAAACTCGATGGCCGTTTCTCCAGGCCTTAGATTTTGTGGCTCTAGGTACCAAACATCGCAAACCACAGCCCAGGATGTCATAAGCTGCAACAAATGCATTGTGAAGGACTGCCTGTGGGAAGTAGAATATTGGTAAGACTTCACAGGTATCACAAACCACAAAATATAAGACATTTTATATTTGTGTAGGGACAGTTGAAGACAAAGGGATCGATTCCTTACTTCCGGCTATTCCAAAAGGCATCAACAAAAATTTTATTGTACTTTATTGCAATCGGGCAAACTGTGCAACCAAGTTCGAATGCACCCTAAAACAACATCAGAGAAACCAAGAAGTCAACGGACGTAGGAAGCATGAGAAAGGAACAACTTAAGCCGTTCTCCACCAAACTCTAATAGCTATACCTTCTTGAACATAACGCTGTATTGATTGTTTACGCACGTCCCTTCAGGAAATATTAGAAGAGGGTTATTGTCAGCCCCCTGACTATGATCCCTTAACCTGAAATTCAGAAGTTTATCCAACCACGAGATGGAAATAATATCGATATAAACATCTTCCCTACTAAGATTGTACTTACTTCTTTGCTACAATTTCACGATCTTTGGCCTCTGAACGGTTAAACCAAATGCACCCTACACTCTCTAAAATAGTGCTCTGTAGCAGTCCTACATGTAGAAATAATATCAGTAGGAAATCTTGAAGCTCAAATCAAACGAAACAACAGAAAACGGAGAAATTTGCAGAACACAAAAGTATATAATTCATTTTTCACAATATGCAGAAAATATAAAAAGGAATTCTATAATGTCAATAGTTTAACATGTAAGTTGGAGATTCTAATAGCGTAATAATCAAACCTTATATACAACCAAATGAAACAAAAACAATTCGAGCATACGCAAAAGAGAATGCAACAAAAGTAATCAGCTAACAAAATAATCCCCTACAGTATTAAAATCTATAGGCAAAATAATAGTAAGCTAATTAATAATCCCATACAACATTAATATCTATAAACAACAGAAGTAATCAGCTAACGAATAATCCCCTATAACATTAAAAATCTATATGCTACAGAAGTAATCAGCTAGTTAAAAATCCACTACAACATTAAAATATGTATGCATCATTCTTAAGTGCATATGTTCGCTTCGCACTACTACTTACCAACCCATCCAGGGTGCTTCTGCATAATGACAGCAAATGCAGTCATCTGTTCTAATATGATGAAATCGATCATAGAAGTATGATTGGCCACAAACACCTGTTCAATCCACGGAAAAAAAAAGCTCAGATATATTTTAATTTGCAGGGGGAGGCAGCATCAAAGGAATATTAAAGAACCAGACAGAACCTTGATGAAATTAAATCGATAACCAAAATCTTAGTGATATAAAGGGCAGAAAGAAGAGAGAGCTAAACCTGCTTGGGCCGCATGCTAGGCCGTGGTCCATGGTACTTAACCACTCCAGTCCAGGAAGCAACAAAGAAGCTGCATATTAGCTCCACCAAAACCCTCTGAAAAGCAAATATGACAAACTAAGTTTAAGCATAATCATTTCAATGAAAAATGCCTAGAATAAAGGCGAGTAACAAGTTTGCTACAAACGTATAGGAAATCCCCGAAGAGAGAATGGCAAAAGTTGCCATTTTAGAACTTTAAACCTTTTCTTCCATCATCACCACACGTGTATACACATACATATACACCTAGAGACAAACAGAGAAATAAAAGCTGCGTAAACTAGAAATGCATAAAGGCTCGCACCTCCAACTTTCTCCGCAACGCATCGTTCCCTTTGAGAAGAAAGTGAACAGGAATGAAGCATGACAGAAATATTATCCATCCTATTGTCAAAACTATAGCCCTGTGGATGAAACAGCATAACGGAAACTCAGATACAACCCAGGCATTTCAACAACATACCAATATACACTTAAACCAAGACACGCAAACTTCATTCAAACAAACACCATCATGCATTAAACAATTCGATGCTACCCTCGATAAGAAGAAAGGCTAACCTCGCAGGGAACAAAATCAAGTACCGAAATATCACACCGAAACACCAGAGAGGAAACAAATACACATTCCAGTTCCACGGTTCCGAAGAATTCGACTTAAAACACCGCGTGAATGAATCCTGCTCGATGACAACAAAAATCCACCATACTTCTCAAGATCAAAACTTTAGAAAAAAATCATATAAACCCAGATAAATAAACCTATCAAAGTATTCGAATTTGCTTCTGTTACAAGGAATCAGGGAGATAGAGAAAGAGAGAGATTACATCAACAATGGCACCAGCGGCTTCAGTTAAAATGGGAGAAATGTCAAGCAAATCGCTTCTGAATTCATGTCCAATAAAATCATAATCAAATACTCAATCAAATAATTAACTGATTTTTAAGAGAAAAATGAGGGGAAATGAAAATTACAGGCGAAGCTTGCCGTGGGGTTCTTGAATGGAGGCTCCAGAAGGGAGATAATCTTCAATATTGAGTCGATCCAAGTCCAATTCGGAGCTTGATGGTTTTAGCTTCCCTTGATTGCTGCTCATGCTTCTTCCCCTTTCGTTGCTTTGCCGCCGTGCCGTCTGTGATTTCTTTTGCCCTTTCGATAATTTCAGCTCCCCTTTCGCTGTGATTTTCTTATTGGGTAAAGTTCATAAATGGTCACTAAACTATTCATCAAAGTTCATTTCGGTCACTAAACTTTCAATCATTAAAAAAGGTCACTAAACTATCGATTTTGTTACAACATGATCACTGAGGTGTAGCTGTCGTTGAGGGAGGTTACGTGATAGTTGGATAAAATTGTTTAATAGCACAATTATTCCTTTATATTTATACGTTATTATTTTGGTTTTAATTCGAAAAAACCAGGCTCATTACTTACAAATTCTATCAATTTAGTCCTATTTTTACTAGAAATAATTTAATATTTTTTATTCCAACTAAATGGTGACGAAATTAATAATTCAATATTTCTATCATTATTTTTTTACTTCTAATATTTTTTATTTACAAATTTTATCAATTTAATATTTTTACTCTAATTAAAATATTAACTTATTTTTAATAAAAATAAGATTAAATTGATAGAATTTGTAAATAATGAGCCTAAGTTTATTATTTTTTGAATTAGGAAAAAATTGATTAAATGTATAAATATGGAGGACTAATTGTGCTATTAAACAATTTTACCCAAACGACCACCAACTGAAGTTAGGGCTCAGTGACAATTTTGTAACTCGCTTTGTCCGTCTGGTCTGTCCGTCATCTGTCCAATTAGTTCATTCATCCGTCCGTTCGTCCATCCATCTGTCCGATCATTCGGTCTATCTGTATGTCTGCTCTTTTCATTTGGTTCGTTTGTCTGTCTGTCTATCGGTCCGGTTTGTTCATCTAGTCTGGTCTATTTTCTCGTTTGTTAGGGTTAAGGTTTAGGTATAAGGTTTGGAGTTTAGGGTTTATGGTGTAATGTTTAAGGTTTATGGGCTAAGATTTATGATGTAATGTTTAGTGTTTGTAGGTTAAGGTTTAGTGCTTATGGTTATGGTTTAAGGTTTGAGGGTTTACTGTTTAGGATTTAAGGTTATGGGGTTATGGTTTGGGGATTGGGTATGATGTTTAGTATTTATGGTTATAGGTTTAGGGTTTATAGTTTGGATTTTAAAGTTTATGGTTTACTATTTAAGGTTTAGGCTTAGGGTTCATCCGTCAGTTTCTCTTTCTGTCTGTCCATCTATTTGTCATGGTTAAGGTTTATGTTTAGGGTTTAGTCTATCTGTCTGCCTGGTCTATCCGTCAATATGTTAGTCTGGTATATCAGTATATCTGATCATTCGTCAGTCTGTCAACTTGGTATATCTTACCGGTCTGGTTAATTTGTCTGATCTTTCGATTTGTCCATCTATCAGTTTATTCGTCTGTCAATCTGTCTATTTAGGGTTTAGTGTATATAGTTTAGGGTTTAACATTTAGGGTTTAGGTTTTGTTGATTTGTCTGTCTATCTGTCAGTTTGTTCTTTCGACCATTGGTTTGTTTGTCCGTTTGCCCGTCCGTCGATACGTCCGTTAGTCTATCGGTCTGCCCGTCTTTTGATATGTCCATCATTCTTTTGATCTATTTGTCATTTAGTCAATCTATCCATTCATCCTTCAGTCTCTTCGTTCTTCTGTTCTTTGGTCTGTTTGTTCGTTCGTAAGTCTATCTGTATTTTTGTCTGTTGATCTATTCGTCAGCTTATTCATCTGTTGAATCATCATTTCGTAGGTTAGTCTGTCGATCTATTCCTTTGTAGCTCAGTCAGTCTGTCTAGCACATCAGTTCATCTGTTGGTCTATATGTTTGTCTAATGATAGGTGTGTACCTCTATAGGTCTGTCTGAGGCCCGTTCGTTAGTCCATCTGTTTATTTATCGGTCGATACGTCCATCAGTCTATCCAGTCTATCTATCTATCTATTTAGTGTTTGTGATATATGGTATGATGTTTAGGGTTTATGGTTTAATGTTTAATGTTCAGGGTTTAATGGTTTATGGTTTTGGGTTTATAGTTTAGGGTTTAGTGTTTTATGTTTAGAGTTTATTTGTCGCTCTGGTCTGTCTACTCATCTAACTAGTCTATCTATCTGTTCATCTATTTGTCTATTCGTCTACCCGATTGTTTATTTGTATGTTTGTTCATCTTTTTGTCCTATCGTTCAGTCTATCCGCCTTATACCCTAGTTCATCTGTCTGATCATCTAGTATATTAATCTCTTTGGTCGTATGTCTTTCTTTTTGATCGTTTGGATTGTCTGCTTGATTATCTTTCTATTTGTTCATACGTATATTTTTCTGTTAGTCTATATGTATGTCTATTCGGTCTATCTATCAATCCATCTATCTTTTCATACATACGTCTAGTTTGTCTGCTTGATAGTTTATCTGATTCGTCTATTATTTTCATCCGTATGCCTGATTGTTTGGTACGTTCGCCCAATCGTCCTGTACATCGGTATGTTCGTCTGATCGTTCAGCCTATCCATTTGATCATTCAGTCAGTCCGTTTGTTTATTCATCCAGTCTGTCTGCCAGATCATCTATTTATCTGTCTAGTCTATCATATCTATATGTTCATTTGTCTGGTCTGTCTAACTATACGCCTGGTCTGACCGTCTGTCTATTTATCTATCCGCCTAGTTTGATATATAAGTTTTTCTATCCGTTCGTCTGGTCCGTTAGCTTGATCGTCCGTTTGTCCATCTTTTCGTTTACTCATTTCTCTGTATGCTCAATCATTCATCTGTCTGATCATCTAATCTATCTATCCGTCTAATCGTCTGTCCATCCATTCATTCATCTGATCGTCGATTTATGTCTGTTTACTTGATCGTTCTGTATATCTATTAGATCGTTCGTGTATCTATCCGACCTTTCTCTCTATTTGTCATTTCATTTATTTGTTTGGTTCATCTATATGTCTGTCTGGTCTGGTCTGATCTATCTATCTGTCTATCCATTTAATTTGTCTATTTGTCCGTTCGATTGCATGGTCTCTCCGATCTATTTGTTTGTCTGTCTGGTCTGTCTGTCTGTCTATTTGTCATGTCTGTCTATCTATTTGGTCTATCTACTAGTCTATACGTTCGTCTATTTGTCTGTCCGTCTAATCTATCTATATGTATGTCCAGTCCGTCAATTTGTCTGTTTGATCTATTTGTATGTCTAGTAGTCTGTCTGGTACATAAGTCAAGTTCATCCATCTGGTCTATCTGCCCAATTGTCTGTTAGTCTATTTACCCAATCGTCTATCTATTTGTTTGTTCAATTATATGTCTATTTGTCCACTTGATCATCCAATTTATCTATCTATCTCATCGTCTATATGTCTATCCGCCTAATCATCTGATCCATCTATCTATCCATCCAGTCTATCAGCTCGTTCGTCTATCTAATCTTCTATTTGTCTATCCGTTTGCCTGATCATTATGTCTATTTATTAGTCTATCTATCTGTCCATCCAGTCCGTTTGTCTATTTATCCTTCTGTCAGTTTGTTCAATTCGTTTGTCTATCCGTCTAGATTGATCCGTCTATTCATCTATCCAGTTTGTCCATTCGTGTATTTGTTCGTCTATTAGTGTATTTGATCATCCAGTTCCTCTGATCTGTCAGTCTATCATCTGATTCGTCTATCTGTTTTATCGTCTGTTCGTCCAATCTATTTATCTGTTTATTGTTACCTTATGTTCGTCTAATCCATCTACCCGTCTGTCCATCTATTTGCCAGATCATTTATTTGTCCATTCATTCATCTAATATGTCTGTTCGTATGCCTGGTCCGTCTGACTGCCTGTCTATATGTTTGTTAGTCTGTCTGTCTAATACATAAGTCTATCTATCTGTCTAGTTTGATCATCTGGTTCGTCTACCAGATCATTTGTCCGCCTGATCGTTTGTTAGTCAGTTCACTTGATTGTCTATCTGTCCAACCGTCCATCTATCCATATGATCGTCTGATCCATCTATTTGTCTGATCGTCTATCTGACCGTTCAGTCTATTTGCCTAATCATTCAGGCTATCTATTTATTTATTCATTTGTTCATCTAGTCTATCATTTAATTCATCTATCTGATTGCCTATCTGTCTGTTCGTCTATCTGATCGCCTATTTGTCTGTTCGTCTACCTAATAGTTTTGGCTATCTATTGGTTTATCTATCTGTTTATCCGTCCATCAGACTGTCTGTTTGGTATATAAGTTCATTTGTCCGTCTATTTCTTCTTTCAATCGTCCAATCTGTCTGTCTGATCGTTCATCTGTCTATCTAGTCCTTCTATCAGATTATCTATCCAACTGATCAATCATCTATCCATCAATCCGTCTAATCTATCCACCCAATCGTCTGTCTGTCCATCTTCCTGATCGATCATCTATTTGTTTATCCGTCTATCCGATCATCTATTTGTCTATCCAGCCGGTAGATCACTCTGTCTATTTCTTCAGTTTATATGTTCTTCTATTCGTCTGATCAGTTCATTTATCCGTTTATCTGTTAGGTCTATCCATCCGTCTGTCCATCAGGTTATTCTGTTCATATTTTTATCTTTTCATCTATCCAGTTCGCCAGCCTATCCATTTACCCGATAGTCTGTCTGTCTAGTCTGTCTGTCTAGTCGATCTATCTATTAGTTTGTTTGTCTATCTGATTGTTCGATTGTCAGGTATATCAGTCTCTTTATCTATTTGTTTGTTTATATCATTTAGACCATTTGCTTGATAATCCTTCTGTTTGTCCGTACGTATATCTATTAGTCTATCCGTCTGTATGTCTGGTCTATATATCTATTTGTCTTTCTGTATGTGTGTCTAATTTGTTCGCCTGATCGTTCGTTTGTTCAGTCCGTTTGTCTGGTCTTCTGTCTGTATGTTTATCTGTCCGATCTATTTGTTCGATCAATTTATCAAGTTTGTTTGTCCATTCGACCCATCTGACCATACGTCCGATCCTTTTATCTTTATGTTTGTCCATCTATCTGATTCGATACATAAGTTCATTTGTTCGTCCAATCTATTCGTCTGGTCTGTTTTCCTAATCGTTTGACTATATATCTGTCTAATCGTCTAGTCTATCTATCCGTCTGATCATTTTTTTGTCTGTCAGATTATTTAATCTATCTATTCATCTGTCCATCTATCTGTTTGTCCGTGTGTCTGCTCGTTTGTCAATCTAATCATCTGTTTATCTGTCCGTCTACCTAATTGTTCTGTTCATCTATTGGTCTGTCCTTCTATCTGTTCACATGGTCTATCTATCTATTTTTTTTTATTTGTTCAATCTATCTAGCCTAGCCCGTCTATCTGTCTGTTCATTCGTTATGTCTATTCGTCTGTCTAATTGTCTTGTCCCTTTCGATCTATATATCTGTTCATCTGTCTATTCTATCATCTGTTCATCTAATCCATTTATCTGGTCTATCTGATCCGTCTGTCTATCCATCTTATTATCTGATCTATTTGTCTGTCTATCATGTTCAACTGTTCGTCTATTCTATCTACCCATCCGTCTATCTGTTCGTCTAATACTCTGGTTCGTCTACCCGATCATCTAGTATATCAGTCTATTTGTTCGTCCAGTTGTTTGTCTGATCGTTCGAATAATCTGCATGATTATTTTTCCATTCGTCTATTTATATATTTGTCCAATCATTTAGATCGTTTGTTCTGATCATTCTTCTATTCGTCCGCGTGTATGTTCGTCTGTTTGATCTATCTATCTGACCGTCTGTCTTTCTGTAAGTACGTTCGATTTGTTCGCTCGATCATCTGTCTGATCTGTTTGTCTGTCCGATCTATCTATTCGATCGTTTATCTATCTGTCTGTCTATCTGATCAGTCTGTTAGGTTAGTTTGTTAGGTTTATTTATCCGTTCGTCTACTTGTTTGTCTAATCTATCTATCCGTCTGATTGTTTGTCTGCCCGTTTGCCTGGTTATCCAATTTATCTATCCGTCTGTTCGTTTGTCCGTCTAGTCTGTCTGCCCATTCGTTCATTTGATCGTCTATTTATTTGTCTGTCCGTCTAATCCATCATTTTGTTCATCATTTCATCTGTTTATTTGGTATGTCTGTCTATTTATCTGGTTTAGTTCGTCTATCTGTTTGTTCATCTGGTCTTTTTATCTTTTCGATCATTTTATTCGTCTTTTCGGTCATCTAGTCCTTCCTATCTGTCTATTTGTCCATCTAATCTATCCATCTTATTCGTCTATCCGTCTTATCATTTGTTAATCGGATCTGTTTCTTTAGCTATCATGTCTGTTCGATCCATCTACCCATTTGTCCATTTGTGCTCTCGTTCATCTATCTGTTCGTTCGTTCGATTTGTTTTTTCGTACGTCCAGTCATTTCGTCTGGTCCGTCTGATCTGTTTGTCTATTCATCTGGTCTATTCGTCCAATTTATTCATCTAATACATAAGTTTGTCTGTCAATTCAGTCCATTTATCTAGTCCTTTTGCTCGGTCATTCGTCAGTCTGTTTGCCTGATCATCTGTTAGTCTGTTCATACGATTATTTGTCAGTCCATCCGACTAATTGTCTGTCTGTTCATCAGCTAGATCATATGTTTATCTGATCGTCTATCTATCTATCTATCTATCTATTTGATCTGTCTGCCTAATTATCCAGTCCATCTATCCGTTCGGTATATTCACCCGTTCATCCATCTGATTGTCTGTTTGCCTGTCGGTCTATTCATTCTGTCCATCTATTGGTCCATCCGTTTGTCTGTCTAGTCTGTCCATCTATTCGTCTTTCTATCTTTTTATCATGTCTAGTTCGGTTTGTATATATGTCTATCTATATGGTCTGTTTGATTTGTTTGTCTCTCCGTCTGAACCGTCTGTCTCTGTCCGATCTGTCCGTTCGCCATATAGTTTGTCCATCATGTCTATATATTCGTATGTTCTATATACCAGTCCTTTTGTCTGTTCGTCAGATCGTCCGTCCATCTATCTATTTTATCTACCAGTTCGTATATTTGTCTACCTGATCGTCTGTCTATCTGACCGTCTATCCAGTTTGTTCGTCTATCCATCCAGTATGTTCGTCCGATCCGTATGCATGATTATCCATTAGTTTGTCCGCCCGATTGTTTGTCTGTTCGTCTAGTCTATCCGCTCGGTCTGTCCATTTGGTCTGTTTGCCTGGTCTATTCATCTAGTCTATCCTTCCAATCCCTCCGAGTTGTTTATCCGTCTTTTCGTCCATTCATCCAATCTGTTTGTTCACCTGTTATGTATTTTCACCTGTCTGTTTGATCTGTCTATCCATCTATCCATCCAATCTATTTTTTGTATGTTCTTCCGATCCAGTTATTTGTCTGTCTGTCTGTCCATTCGGTCCTTCTGTTCGTCCGTTAGTCAGTCTGTCAGTTAGGTACGTAAGTTTGTTTGTCTTTTTAGTTCGTCTGTATATTCTGCTTATATATTCGTCCATCTATTTATCCTTCCGTTCATCTAATCTGTTTGTTTGTCCAATTAGTCTATCTATCTGGACATCCGATTATTCGATCTGTCTGCCTAATCATATGTGTGTCTGTTCGATCCAACTATCTTTCTGTTTGTTCGTCCATCTGATTTATCTATTTGTTCGTTCATCTGTTCGCCTGATCGTTCATCTGATTTGTTTATCCGTTTGTTAGACTGTTCATGTAGTATATAAGTTCGTTTGTCTGTTCATCCTTCCTCTAATCGTCCGATTTGTCTGCCCAGTCATTTATCTGTCCGTCTAGTCTATCTATTGGACTGTTCGTCTACCCGATCGTCCTTCTGTCTGTTTGTTTGTTCGTCTACTCGATCATTCGTCTGTCTGTCCATCATGTAGATCAGTCTGTCCGCTTGTTCGGTCCATCTATTCGTCTAGTTTATCTGTCCGTTTATCCATCTGATTGGTCCATCTATCTGTCTCTCTGTTAGGTTGGTTCATTCGTATTTTTGTTTTTTTGTCCATCCAGTTTGTTCGCCCAATTGTTCGTCTGCCCAATCTGTCTGTCTGTCCAATTATCCAGTCCGTATGCCTAATTGTTTGGTATGTTTGTTCGATCATCTTGTGCATTAGTTTGTTTGTCTGTCTAGTCTGTCCGTCCGATCGTTCGGTCAGTCTGTTTGTCTGTCCGTTCAGTCTGTTCGTCCGATCGTCCATCTATTCGTCCGCCCGATCATTTATCTGTCCGTTTGGTCCATTAATTTCTGATCACTTGTCTCTCTGTTCCATCAGCCTGATCATCCGGTCCATCTATCCATCAGTTTATTTATCCGTCCGGTCTGTCTGCCTATTCGTTCTTCTGATCTTAAGTCTCGTTGTTTGTCCTCCTGATTGTTCGGTCCATCTATTCGTTCGTCCGTCTGCCCGTCTATTCCGTTCATTTGTTTGTCATTCC